>VZSV01000073.1:752600-768904 GCA_013398735.1 Nothocercus julius
TTTTCTTTCTTTCTTTATTGAAAGATAATGTTTGTTTATAAAAAGAGCTGTTCCAGTCTCAAAATGCACGTGTATCAACTGTACAGCAGCCAGTTTGATTTCTCAGAAGGAGTTACATGATAGTGTTTAGAAGCTAAAGTTCTCATTAAAAAGTCACTAATATATTGCATCTGATCAGTCTGAAGTGTTTTATTAATCATGATGGATGTGCCAGTGAGACAAAGCAATTTTATTTCTCTGTTTTACAGAAAAGAGAATTAGATTATCTGCTAGTGCAATACAAGAATATTCACCACGGTTATGTATAATCCTATTTAGAAGCCCTTTGCTTAACTTCAGACTGTCCTTTTACTTTTAAAACGTAGCTATAGATTTCAGGCAGTTCCTGCCGGCTTCACCTGCTGTCTGCTTGCCGAGTCCAACACGAGCGTGCTCATTCAGATGCTCAGCTGCAGACTGCCTGCTGGTACTTTCCAGCCCCGTTTCCATGGAAATGGGAATTAGAGGGGTGAAAATAAAGCAAGGGTAAGTATTTTCTTAATCTTCTGCTTAATCCGGAAGTTCTCATACCTTGGTATCAAGGTTGTTTTGCTTTTAGTTGGCTAGTCATATAGAGCTAGGTTTTGCTTAAAAGAAAAAATACCTTTTTTTTCCTTTTTTTTTTTTTTTTTTTTTTGACAGTCGACCTGCTTTGAACAATACTTGTTACTGGGACTCTACAGAGGTTTATGGGCTCACCGAGGAAGTGTGAAGAAGGGATAATCGAACTGGACTGTGTAGGGATAAACTGAGGAAAGGGTGAGGCAGTATCAAAGAGCGGAACCGATAGCCAGGACAAAGCTTGTCAAATGCTGTTTGCATTCTGAAGAAAATATTGACAATAATTAATTGGTGAATAGTGGCACATTAACTTGTGCGACAAGAAACAAATCAGAGAAGGACTAATTTAAATGCTTAGGTTGAATTTGAAAATGTCATCTAATGCATTCCGAAATTACCACAGGTTTCTGTTTTTCGCTGGAGATTGTTGCTTTCTCTTCTCTTTTCTTCTCTGCTACCGAATCCACCACATGAGCAAAGGCAGGGCTGTGCAGACATTACCTGTACAGCTGTGAGCATGGGGATGTAAACTCTCCAGTTACTGCAAGCATTATATTCTCCTAGTCCCTCCGGGTCTTGCCCTTTCCGCAGTGGTTGAACCCAAGCCTATGCTTCCTGTTAGCTTTTCCTTGGGAAGGGGAGGATTGGGATCTCCAGAGCAGGCCGCTGTTTCTTTTGCACTGACCAGGAGAGATGAATCAAACCAGCATAAATGAAGAATGGGAAGGGTCCAGGCTCATGTCATGCCTTACCCCGAGGTGGGATCAGCTATACCTACGTATTTCTTCGTGGATATTTTACCCTATCCTGGTCTTTCACTCACCTTCACTGATGCTCCACTGTTATTCCGCTTTTCCTTTTACATAGCCTGGATTTTCTCCTGCAAATTAAACTCATTACCTGCTGCAGGCAGTAGGTGCATTCCTTTTCCCATCTCCTTGGAGATACCCTTTGCATATCTGAAGATGGTTATCCTTTCCTCCCTCCTCATCTAGGATAATCAATTCCATTTCTCTGCTTTTTTATGATATAGTAGCATACACCTTGACCTGAATTTGTTTAAAGCAGAATACAGGGTATAGCAGGAATTAAACTGCAAGCAGTTCTCTGGACATATCATGATATTTGATTGGCTAATAACCAAATGTCTCATGTCACAGTTTTGACACCGCATACACTCTCAAGCCCTCATGTACTGTAGTCTGTAACCCTTCTTCTAGAAGACTTGGATGTCCAGATTAATGTGGATATAGGTGAAGTGTTTGGTGGGGGAGGGGGCCGCTCTACTTTTTTACAGGGGAGGAGGAAGGCGGCACTGGAGGTTAAGTAGGACTCCAGTTCTGTAATGGTGATCTCAGAGCAGGAATGAATAAGATTTATTTTAAATCCTTAAGAATGGGGAGGTTTGAGTATTTTATTGAGTATTTTATTTCAATATTCCTGTGTGGGTGTGTTTCCACTTCTTGATTTCCTGATTCTGTCCTGCCCACCATACCAGCCCACAAAGCGAACACAGGATCATTACCCAAACTTCGGTCTTTGCTCAGTGTTTTCCCCTCATTTTTCTAGTATCAGCCTAAGAAGAGCAGCACATGGAGCAGAGCCATGAGGGACTAAGGCATTAGTTAGCTCCACTTTCTGTCAGTGATTCAGCACTCAGATAAGGAGCAATTGGCAAATGCTGAAACACAGACAGTTTGCAGGGATGTTAAGAGCAAACCAGCAGGCTGTGTAAGAAGTCATTTTCTATTGCCAGTTTGCATCCTTTGGGTCTTTTTGCACTTGTTAGTACTGCTGCATGTCTAGCAGGAGCTAAGGACCTCCTCACCTTCAAGCCAGCCAAAAGACTGCCTGGTCTTAATGGATTTAGATTTCTTACCCAGCCTGAAGCTACTGCCTTTGCACAGTATCCCAGCTGGGTAACGAGCATGGTCCAAACTACTTTCTGGTGCTCAGGGTGCTCTGCTATGATCAGGTCCTCTAGACAGACAGCTTTTCCCACTCATTGCTATTATGAGAAGTCATGGTTGTGTTTCACTGAAAATTATATAGTCTTAAAAACAAAACCGTGCAAGAGAACGCGCAGATGTTTAGATGCCGCATTAAATGTTCCAAGATCCATACGACATGTTTCCCTAAAAGGTGAGTGCTGACTAGCCCCTGTGCTTTTGGAACTGGATACAAAACAGTAATTACAAAAAATTATTTTCACGACAATTGCACCTTCACACGTATATTGGCAAGTACATGTGGGGAGGAGCAGGGCATGAAGAAGACACTCTATTTTATTAACTCAATGCAGTTTAATTCCAGGGGCAGAACTGTGCATGAGTACATGTGTTTGCAGTTTCTTTGTCTAACATAACAAGAGCCCTGGTGGCTGAAGGTGTGTAGGAAGGAAATTCTCTCCAGAAAACATCATCTCTTGTAAGAAAACGTACTTGACCTTTATTTCTGAAATGTTTTATAAAGTATTCCCAGTGTGTACAGCTAAATTACAGAAGGAAGAAATAACAAATGTACAGCACCGGCAGCACAAGCTCTATGCAACTCCGGTAATTCCGGTCATGTTAGTAATATTACTAAGTATTGCTAAATGAAACCACTATGTAGAATGACTGGTTTCAATATGCCAGAGATCGGGATTTTTGTTTTTTAGTGGTTTCATTTATTTGTGAAATGGTTGCCTATGCAATATATAAATCATGTGGACTGAGGGGGAGTGTATGTGTGTGTGAATGTACTATTCACAGCCATTCTCTTGAGGAGGAATATAGTTTCGAAGTCCACTGCCAAAATGTATGACTTGCCAACACAATGCAGTGTGTGGGTAGAGTTAAAGAGCATGTAATTGAGGAGAGAAATCAAAAGATAGAAATTTCTACTCAACACGGCCAGTAAGGCAAAATTCATTTTTCAATAAGATAAAATGTTAGTACTGTTTTGTAGAATAGCTACCAATTAATAGAAAGCCCAGAGAGCTCATGAAGGTCTCAGAGGAATGTAGCAGTACTGCCAGAGTAGTCTTGGATTCATTGATTTCACACGGATACAGTGGATCACGGTGGATGACCTGGCTTTGATTATAAGCCAAAGGATACTATTCCCTCACCTTTACAGGTCTTGGGAATGCCTACAAAGAAATATCTTCACTCTCAGTAGTGTCTGGCCTTGCTCTAGCTGCTGTGGAGGCAACTCAGATGTCTGAACAGGTTTTTTGTCCAGTAGGTGTTAATTATGCCTAATTCAGTTGTAGAAATCATATAAATAATAGATATGGTAGTTATTTTTATTTGCTGATTTCTTAACTTCTTGATGATATTCTTTTTTTTTGTGAGCGTGATTTTTATTCTTGTAATTCAATTGTTCAAATAGATTGTTACGCTAACTAGTTATTTCTAACTTTTTAAAAAATAGCTAACTCAAGAAAATCCTGTTTGTTTGTCACCATGCTGCGACTAATTTTTAGGATTTGTAGAAGAGCAGGGGGAATCTGAGTCTGTATCTAAGCTATTCAGTGTCGGATAGCTTTTATTTTCGTAAGGTGCCTAAGCCTTGCTCCAAAGAGTGCTGCTTAATTTGGAATAGTCTGATGTGTGTCTTGGACTCGTATTTAACACACTAAGATTGAGGAACAGATTAGAAATGATGTAATATACCAACTCCATGCTGTAAAGACATGAGACCAACCTTTTTTTCTAATGCTGCCTTTTCTAGAGGGAAAAAAAAAAATATATCCCACTTCAGTATGTGGTATGGTAACTGTGGAGAATTCCAGACATTGATTTTTTTTTTTTTTCTTTCAGCTGACTTTATTAATGTGCAATTTTTCCTGTCCTTCTTATTTCTTGTATTGCTCAGGGGTGTGTTTAAGAGAGGGAGAGAGTACTAAAACATGCTTTTTTTGTTATCAAAACATCTGAGCTGTCCATTCTTTCTATTTAAAGATAAACTACAAAGATATTCCAGTAAGCTTAAAATGTGTTTTTCTATGCTACAGTGATTTTATTTGTAGCAATGCTGCGTGACATGGTTCTACTGTCTTTTGGGATACTATAACATAACAGGCACTATAAATAACAGCTGCTAATGTCTACAGTCATGCACAACAGGCAGTAATTTATCTGCTTGTCTACTCTCTGTCATGATGGGAAATATCAAACGTTGCTTCACCAATAATGCATAAGATAACACAAGTTAACGGTGGCTACAGCAGAAGTGTATTACTGGGGTGGTGCTACACGCTGTGTACCTATAGTTAAAACCGGGCAAATGATTCCATGTGTGCAGTTGAGTTTTCCCAATTTGCCCAGGACACGTTATCCTACATATCCTGGAGAAAGTCGCCCATGCTGCTAGCCAAGGGGAGCAATGCACTTGAGCAGTGAGGAGAAGCAGGTAGGGAGCTCCATGAATATAATTTACAGTTAGATGCCCATTGGCACTTGCAGGTGTCGTTCAGCCCCATTGAAATAGGCTGGATGGCTAGATTGGTGCGGTTAAATGCCCAGGTTAACAAGTGCGAGTTTGTTGTTGGCTAAGGGCGCTGCGAAGAGTGGAGATATAAGGACCCTCCAAGGCGGCTTTACCCTTTTCAGACACCTCTTAAAATGAGGGAGGAAGCCATAGGGAGGAGTGCAGTACCATAGAAACTGCATGAAACAGAACTCGCAACTGTGCTCATCTGACAGCAAACCCTGGCGATGAATCATCTGTAGATTTTTTTTTTTTTTTTTTTTTAGTGGCGTGCAAAGGAAACCTAAACTTACCAAAGGATAATGATGGCGTGACAAAAAGCCATGGGCGCACTTGCAAGCTTTCGGATGTTATGTAACTGCCTCTTGGGTGCCCTTTATAAACGGAGGGCTGATCCTTTGTACTGTGCCTTAAACTTCGTGTGAGGCAGGAGCCTCCGTCCTGAGCATGGGCAGAACAATGTTGGAGGCTTCAGCTGACACAGCTCCAATTCATGAACCACCTTCACAAATATATTTGGAAATTGTGAGTCACAGAAACCAGCCCACAAGGCAGGAGAAATTACATCATGCTTAAGCTGTAGGTGATTATAAGTGTAAGGGATAGGATATGGCATAAGCTTCAGAGAAAGGGGAAGTAGATTTTCAAAATATTTCAGTACCTTCTGCTACCCTGCTTGAGGAAACTGTGTGGAATTAGACAGCCTGTGGAGGAAGAACTAGGAGGTTTGGACAGAAAACAAAGGTTTTCCATGGTTTATTAATGTGTGTTAAAAGAAGTACTTTCATGGTGCCATACAGAGTTAGAAATAATGTACAGTCATGAACACCTCTGCATTAGGACCTGCAATCCAGGTTTAATATACCTGAATATAAATCCGGCTGATATTCTGCAAGAGCACTAATATATTTCATAACAATTCTTTAAAAAAGATCATTAAAATTTGTTGCCCAGTGCTGAAGTTTTCAAACTCTTACCCAGTTCCCATGGAAACTGTAATAGTAAGAAAGTACAGTAAACAAACACACTGCATTATAAGCCTCCACTTTTGTAGGACATTCATTTTATTAATATCTATCAAAATTATTTTGGTGACTAATGGTGTTTGACCATCTTAACAGTAATGCATCTATTTTCCTTTTCACCTTTAATGTCAGGACTTTTGCTTCTCTTTCTATTCATTTTCCTAAACCAGTGGTAGGTGATATGTGACGGCACTTAATACAGTACTACTGCTAGTATGTGCTTGGGTCAGAGTAGTGAGTGCTTACTAACGTTTATAAAGTGCTTCAGAAATTGCAAAACCTTAAAATGTAGACATACAATTACTGCAGATAATGCAGAACCCTGAAACTTCCTTCTTGTGGGACTCTCTTGAACCCACTGGTTGTGGTGTAGCCTGTCAGGGCAAGGCTGAAGAGGCAGAGCCTTCTGTCCAGGAGTGATCGATCTGCTTTTCATGAAACAAAATGTGTCTCGCAAAGCCAAGAGAGATGCACAGTCACAGTCCTGTAAGTATTTTGGGCAGCAGTGACAGCACTCTTCTCCTCTTGCAGACTGCCTTGAACTTCTTGGGTGGTTTATGGATAAGGCTGACTGCTCAAGAGGCACCTTGGAGGCAGGAAAGGGGTGGGAAGGGGGGTATTTTAAAATGTTTGGGACTTAATGGGTATGGTGATGAGATTGCGGCACTCAAGGAACTGGAATTTGTTCTTCCGTTGTGTTTCAGGATGGCAATGAGGCCATTATATTATTATTTAATATTACTTCCATTTGTAATTTTCTACAGCATCTTACAGAAAACTGCTATACAAAAAAACGAGATACTTCTTTGCTATGGATAATTTGTAATGCTTATTTTGGTGAAGAACTGCTGTGTTACGTGTTTGACAAAATCAGTTGATAAATTTATTTTGTGGCAGATGCTTTTAAAAATACACTAGAGAGATTGATGGAGTAGGGGTAGGTGAGGAAAATATCGATCTTTTCCTTAGAAACACAAATCGCAGCTTGAAGGCTTCCTGCTCCTCTGTTGCGGGGGAAAGGGGAGGGAAACGAATCCCCCAGTTTGTAGTTTTCTCTTTTCGGATTCATTTAGCAGTATTCTGCATATCATTGATGCTACTGATAAAAAAATACCTGATTCAGAAACTTTTGGGATGTTGGATATTCGCAGAGAGCTTCTCAGAGGCACCGAATGCCTTGATGTCCAATAAGAAGTATTGAATCATTTTGTTTAATTCAAAAATTCAATTCATTCTTCTGCTGAATTGAGCTTAAGATACCTACTTCTGTCTATAAAAGTGTGAATGTCTTAGGAATGTCTTCCGAATGGGATTGTGACTTTAGGCTGGCCATCCAGTTTTACAGGGACTCTTAAGACATGTTGCAGCACTAGATTTTAGAAAGACTGGCTCGATGAGGAGCACCCCAGCTTCTTCATAGCTGATGAACAAAATCTGCTAATGAAGGTACATTGATTTACATAGGTTGAGAAGACGGTTTTGAAGGAGATAAATCCTTTTTCTTTTCTTATTTTGTTTGTAGTTTCTTGAATGGATTTTTGGAAGCCTTGAATGTGACTGCCTTTCCTTTTCTTGTACCAGCTTAAAATAGGTTGCATTGTACTGTTTTCTTTTTTTATTTGGTGGACTTTGTGTTACTGTGTATTGCAATTCAATAAAAGGTAACTCTGACAGATACTAGATTGTTTGTCTTAATATGACAATATTAAGACAATATTATATGTCTTAATATGAGATTTGCCTCGATTAGAGAGAGGCAGAACACTTGACTTCATCAAAATCTCCACCTTGTAACCACAAAGATGCGGTTCTGCTGGGAATTGTTATGGATGATAGTTGCTGGGCTGTGTTCATGGTTTTCTCCTGGAGCTGTACTGTGACGTGTTTACTTAAGTAATTTATAGATGAGGAGGCTTAGTAATTTCTCTTCTTTTGAAACTCTACTGTGTAAGTTGTTGTGGAAGACACGCTTATGTCTTTTCATTATTTTTATTTTGTTGAGTTGTAACTTAAGAGCATCACAGATATATTCTTTGATGTTTTGTGTTTTTCTTTTCTTTAGGGCCTTTCAGAACTCAGCACAGTCAGTAACTCCATTGTTCTCCCTTGCTGGCAGATCTTTTTATCCTTTCCTTTTGAGGGGCAGCCTTCTTTATTATCTATTTTGTTGATTTCCATACTTAATATTTTGGTATTCCTGTAGGATTTTTTTGCACTTACTATATAGATTCTGCCACTTTTTTTATTTTAATCTTCTAATTTTGCTCTTTATAACTTACCCTTTATGTTTTTTCAAGCATGTAAGAAACACTTGCTAGATTGATATTTACTGTATTTACATTTAATTAATTTACTCTTTGAGGCTTGCACGTTCTTAACTATTTGGCATTATGTAATTCTGGGCTGCAAAAATCTTTCAGCATATAGTCATGAAAGTTATTGGCAAACAACTTTCTCCAGTAGACTGCAGAGCATCCTTAACTTTCTCTGGCTTCTCTGCTTGGCATTCTGGATGACATATGGTTTGCTAGAAAACTGATATAATGTCTGTGACATTATTTATCTTGATTTTTTTTTTCCTTACTGTTGAATCTTTTGACAAAGGTTAAAAAAAATACCCCCAAAAATGCATAATAAATATTTCTCTCACCTTTTAAGCAATCTGATGTTTGTTAGTCAAGGCTTAATCCTCATCATTCTAGGAGACTCTAGGAGGTTCAGCTTCCAATGCACGTAATTACTGCCTCTTTGCTGTTTTTTCCTCTAGTACTAAGCATAAGTATACAGCACTTGAACTCTTGGATTTAGTGTCTTCAGCCTTATAAGTAGGATGGGATAGGAATACTGAAAGTCTGCTTTCTTTTTTGTGTTGCTTTTGTTTTACATTCTACTCTATTTCTGTTACTGAAAAGCAAATGGCATAGGTCAACACAAGAGACCCATAAAATCAATGTTTCTTAAATGGTATGAAAAGGAACCGTAAGTTTCAAAGCTGTTTTAAGAAGCCAATTCTATTTTCAGTTAAGGATTGTCCCCCAGTTAAGCAGAAGCTAAGGCACAGTAATTTCTTCATTGACAAATATACTTTTTCTCCATTCTTTGCCTTCCCTCTCCCTTCATCTGTGGTGACATTTTTTCTTAAAGAGCCTTCATTCTGTATGTTTCCTCACCTACATTTAGTTTATTCCACTGTATTAATTTAGAACTGATGTTCCCACAAGGACAAGAAAAAAATCTAGTGTATTCTTAAGTTCAGACTTGGAATTTTTAACACAAAACCGTAATTTATATTAGAATAAAGGAAGCCGTGAGTTATTGACTTTGAGATGCACAGATAATATTGGATGAGCAGCAGTCAATGAGTAAAGGATAGTCAAAAATCTGCTGGATGACTACAGTGGCCTTAAGTATTTCTGTATTTAATATTGACATATTCTTATAAAACAGCTGCCACAACAGTGATGATCTTTGTTTACTTTACTTCAGTGTATGTAATTGAATATGTTCACATTCAAATTACATACGGAGAAGTAAATCTGTAGGAGTTTAATGACTTTGCCTTTATGTTATGCAAAATATACAAATTCAGTCAGCCATAATATTTCTGAAACTATGATTTTGAACATTAAGTATTTTGTGCAAAGGAATTAGAGTATATATGCCTATAGTAAAAGTTGCATAATTAATATCCTATCTAGATTCTTTCTTCAGCAGATTTTTTTAATATTGTAACATAATATGTATCATCTACAATATGTGTGTAAATATGAAAGAAATTCTCTAAAACTTCTATCTAAAATGAATAATGGGAGGAATCAAGAGCAGCTATGAGAATGGCAAATTATACAGAGCAATGCTTTGTGTCATTTGTGCCTAGTACGCTGGACCCATTCTACTAAAATTGTTTCAGTTTAAAGGAAAGGAAAATTACCCAGTAGGAGCAAGAAAGGAAGGTCATGATGCTAGAGAAAATCAAAGAATATATTCTTGGAAGTTGCAACTTTATCCATTCTGTTGTGATCAACAAGTGGGTGGACATTTGAAGATCAATCTGAGAGTTAAAGGGTAAATTAATGTTAGGGTGTCTAAACAGAAGACTAATGAAAAAGAATGGGGAGTGGGTTTAACATTATAAATAGTGCACTTGACTTTAGCTTAGAACATTACAGTTTTCCTTTTTTTGGTTATACTAAAGAAGTTATTATGCAGAAAAGAAGAAATATTGCTTTAGAGCTGGGTAAAATGCCTCACAATCGTACAGCTTGATCTTTAGCTATTCAGAAATGGGTTTATGTTTTGGCTGAGCTAGAGAAATACCACGCCAGAGAGCCAACAATCTACTACAGGGTTCTTTAATTTGTCTGAGAAGAGTGGAACAGGATCCCAGAATGGTTGAATATAAACCTGAATTTTGCAGTGGCAAGGATGGTTAGCCACTTTCCCTTCCCATGGAGTGAATTTGTTATCTCTAAGCAGCTCCTGTTCCAGCGTGTTTGCTACTGTCATGCACTACAAGTTTTGGGTTGGCCCTTTTGGCTCAGAAAGGCAGGCAATACCTGCCTCTCAAGTTAGAGGTTTATTTGTAGAATATGCATGAGATATGCACCAAGATGATAACTATCCAAATGATAACCCTGTCAAACAACAGCCTCCTTAGCCTTTCTGCCCTTGGTTTATTGGAAATTGCAGGTCAGATTCCTTATTAATGCAGGTCGGGTAAATCTAATGATACTAGGTTTGCTGTTAACTTATTTACTTGCATAGCAGTGTACATACACTTATTGCCTTTAATATTGTAATTGTTGTTTGCCAGTCTTGCTAAATTTAAAAGTTATAAGATGGCTGTAGTGATGTAAGCATTAAACTCAAGAAACAGTGAATTCCTTTTTCCTTCTCTTCATTATTCCACGGGAATCATTTTTCATATTTATTTGCATGCAATTATTTTTTCTGCAAATGCTTTGAACATCAGAATTTCAGTGGCCAAGATGCAGATGCTACTGCCAAGCAGATTGCTACATAGATCTAAAGTGTGCTTCTTTAAAAGGGATCCTTGAAACAACCAAGCTGGCCAGCATTACTGTGTAAAATATGGATGTCTGTGGAGACATGGAGTCTAAACTAGACTATTTAATAATCCTTTCTGGCTATTTGTGGGAACAGTGAGCTGTATGTGAGTTGCTCTTCTGGTATTTAAGGACTTCACGAGCTTACCCAAAGTCTGCTAAATCCGAAAGGGACTGGGCATCTTTTTATTTTTATTTATTTATTTTTAATCAGATCGTGATACCTGTACAATGTGGGCTGCATAGTCCCCTGAAAATTGCTTTTAAACTACCAGCTTATTCCTAGCTGTCTGTAACATCAGAGCTTGCAGCTTTCATCTTTATCTTATCGTGGCTGGATCTCTCTGCCTTTCAAGTCACGCTTGCAGAAGTGCACATTAGCTGTGAGCATGAACGTCCTAAAGAGCAGAGTCATAGTGTTGTAGCAGTCCTGCTGAATGAATCTGGATGTTGAATGTAATGTATGTAAATGTTGCTTAAGACGCATATGGTGAAGATGATTTGCATGTGATTAAGAGCTGAGGCATGTATCTGAAAACATTGAAAAACATTTCATGAGCAAAGTAGCACGATATTTTTCCTGTTGCATGTGCAAATTTTGTCATTGTTATAGTAGGAATTATGCACATCTTTAAATACTTTTTCTAGGTAAAGAAGGACTCAAGCTGTTGCTAAAGCATCTAGATGAACTCAGGTTCAAAGTAACTTTGAAAAAAGAAAACAGTAATTTATAACTATATTCTCAGTACATAAGTGCCTTGTCACCCAAGAGAGTAATTAAGCAATATTTGGAAACAATAACAACAACTATATCACAGTATCAACACACATTAATAGTATTTCTAGGAAAAAAGTTAACTTTGCTAACTCAGAAGCATGTAAATTAATTTAATCAGATGCGATAGCAGAGATATCTCTGTTAAATAACATACTGCCTCCTTAGAAATGAAAGCAACAGTTCTGCAAGCCTATCCCAGGGATAGTCCCTTTGACTAAATAAAGCTATGCTGATTTTTAGTGGGTTCCTAACAGGTTGTGAGCTTAATGGTCACTGAGTCAGCTCAGAGAATCTTGTCATCAAATGGTAGTTTTGCCAAGCACATCTAGAGTAAAAAAAAATAAATAAATAAATAAAAGGCAGTAATTCCAACAGTTCTGTGAATTATAAAAGAAATACATAATGTTCCTATGTTTTAAGCATTTTATAAAATATTTATCTTTCATACAAATCTAAAGAACAGCTTTACTGTAATTTTTTATAAATTGCTTATCTGTTGTTTAATAGTGAGTCTGCTTTTGATAGCCGGAGCCATTGGCCAAGGCAGGCTCCACGTATCATGCACTGCAAAAAGATCAATCCAGTATTGATGCAATCCACGATTGGTGACAGGTTCTTAACTGAATTTTATAATGCGAGTGATAACACTGGCTTCAGAGAGTGGAAATTTTAAACTTTATTAAATACTAAAAGCAATTACAGTGACTCAGACAAAAAAAAACGCAAATACAGTAATTGAAACTAGAAAAGACTATAATGAGATTATAATAGTACAATAATAAAAACAAATAATAAGCAAAGGAAGATTACACTATCAAATATGTAAAGCTCCAGAGAATAGCTGCTGAAAAGGATGGCTGAGATAGATGGGGAGTGTTTGGAGACCCGATGGGGCAGTAAATGTGTGTGAGCTGTGCTGCAAAGACCCTGCAGCTGGCAGCAGACACCGGCTTGGAGAACCTCTATGCACGCATACAACAGTGCAGACCAAGGCAGCAACCCAGGGTAAAACTCATGCTTTTAACAGGTGTTAGTTGCCCGTCATGCAGCTCCCAGGCCCACTGCAAAGTACAAGAAAGGAGTGTACAGATGGTGCCTCTCAACAGCCCTGCTCGAGTTTGCTGCTAAACTAGAACTGCAATTTTAGGTACCAATGGCGATTTACTGCCAAGTGGATGGTAAATGTTTTGTCAACAGCTGCTCACTGAGTTTCCGAAAGTTGTTTTATTTTCTCTTCTCAGGTCACATTTTCCAGTTTTAGGTAAAAATATAATGTTACATAATAAAATAAACACTGAAAATAGAAGTATTTTGTTCCCATCGAGGATTACAGAACTTTAATCCATTTACCAGGATTCTTGTTTTTACAAGATTTGGCTATTTTCATCCCTCACAACAGGTTGTGAGGTAAGCTGTTCTTCCGAGAATATGTTCAAGCTACGCTAACTGTCTTAGTGTTTTTCTATCATAGGTTTTGTGTTGATTTTCCTTTCTGGATCGCTGTTTTGATTTTTTGTTTGTTTGTTTAATTAGAAATGACAGATATGTTTTCATCCAAACTGTAGTTAAGAACCTAAGCTAAATCAATATTACTAAGCAAAACAAGGCAGGGTGCAGATCCTGCTACCTTCCTGGCATTTTCCATACAGTTAAATTGCTAGCATAGTTCTGTCACTGTTTTGCTTGGGGCATCACTCATAGCGCACTTTGGCACCAGCTGGTAGCAGCGTGGGCTAAGGACAAGACCGGGTGGGCAGGTTTTTGGACGCAGCCCCTCTGTTTTGGTGAGTGGGAGAGTTGAGGGGACATGCCGTGCATGTTGGCCTCATGGTAGGAGAGCGTTCCCCCATATATTTAGTTTTCTCGCGGAAATGTGACACAGACCTTTGAAGAGAATAGGCAATATTGGGAGTGGGTTGTAGTCTGTAGCCCAGGGTGGAGCAAGAATGGGAATTCAGCGGGATTCAGAGCTTCTTGTTGTGATAACCGAAAAATAACACTGAGTATCACAAACCCCAAATCCTTGATGGCAATCGGGATTATCCCTTATGTTGTCTTATTTCCAACCTGTCCCACCTCTGTTTCTGCATGCCCCATGCTACTATGCACTTGCTCAGCCAGCCCATGGCTCTCCTCCCCAGGCTCCCTGCTCCTGCTTCTCTTGCCTAGGAAGTCTGAGTCTCCACCTCTTCTCCTTGCAATTTGTCTGGTGTTGCTTGGAAACCAGAAATTCTTTGAACCCTGTGTCTCAGTTTGGCTGTTCCTAGTAAGAATAGACTTTCTTGCCAGGGAGGTACAGAAAGATTGCTAAGCAGTGATCTGACCCAAGCGAAGCAAAAGAAGGCTTCAAAGACTTGGCTCAAAGCAATAAATATCCTGCATTTGGTCTCCACAAGTCACACGGAAAGTCTGTCTGGAGCTCACAAGTTGTATGTCTGGGTAGAAAATTTACTGTATGAAAGAAAAGGTAAAATGGGAAATGATATACATCACCTCTGGGAAATCATATACACAAAAAGGATTAATAAAATAATGGACATTGATCATATGTGAACATTCAGATGGGTCAATAAATCACTTAAATTTTAAATAGGATATGCAGATGCCCTTAGTTCAGAGAGCTATCTTTGTGTCTTCACAGTGGTTGCATATGTATCTGAGGTCTACTTGTCTCTTCCAATAGTCAGGCAAATGAATCTGACCTATTTTGCTTAGTAATGGAGACCATCACCCTGAAGGTCCTTTATTTTTATTTTTTTCCTTCACTCGGTGCCTTTGTTAATATCATACTGTTTGTACTGTTCTTTGGCAATTTTCTATGTTCAATCAGTTTTAGTGTGTTCTTAGCGGAAGCTGTTCAGTTCCTTTCTTTTTTTTCCCCCTGAACGTTGAACACTCACATTCTGCGGTGCCATCTTGGCACCATTGTAGAACATCTTCTGGAAGCGGTGGGAATTTGGGATTTGAAAAGGGCATGGATATTGAATCACCAACATCCTGTATTCTGATGAAAAATGGATTTAATACTGTTACAATGACATAAAACTTGCTCTCACTTAGAAAAAAAAAATTGCTCAAATGGTAGAATGATAATATTAATTCTCTGCTGGCTGCACATGCATAAACATTTGAAGAGAGACTAGCAGAACCAGAAAAGGGTAGGGTTAACCCCTGCCAAGGTCAGGGCTTCCTGTGCCCTGGCAGCCACTGTTTTGTGTCCTCTGGAGTTCCCCAGTTCTGCCAACTTGTTCCTCTGCTTCTGCCAAATGATCCTGCTTAAAAGGGCAACACACATTTTATAGAGGGGCTATGTATGGCCACTTTTGTGGCCATATTATCTATTTTCTCTAAATTACAGGAATGTAATTGAAATTATTATCTTGATTTCAGATGTAAACAGGAAATAAGTTTTTTTTTTTTCAATTTTCTGTTGAAAGGCATTTAATGCTGCACAAAATCTTTCAGTGAAATGTTAACCTAAGAATATTGTTCTCGTTATCTCTAGTATTGTTGCTTTGCTGCCTGTGAGTGGAAGAAAATCAAATTATTAGTTACTCCAGTTAAAATCCCACAGACATGCTTCATAGCAGCATCTAGTATTTTGAATAGCACAAGGTGAATATGAATAATCAACTCTTAATCTGTTCTGTTTGATCTATGCCCAAAAGACCAATCTATGTAAGGGAAATACCAAATGAAAATATCTTTCAGTGAATTCTTGAGATCTGAGTAAGAAGACATTTCCTCATCCTCCGTTTATTTTTTTTTCAGTTAGTTTAAATATCTCCTGTCATCTGAATATTTATAGAAGTCTCAATGTTACTTCATTGAGATTCTAACTAAACTTCTGTATTTTATATATTTATTTAAAAAAAAAAAAAGCAAGGCCGCAAACATCATTAATTGCAGTGTTCACAAGAGTCTGAAAGTTTCACTAAAAAAAAAAAAAAAAAAAAAAAAAGGCAGACTGAGAGCCAGGGATGCTGAACTCTTATTTGCAACTACATTAGAATTGCAACTGCTTTATCTCTTCACGCCTCTTTGTTATTTATGTAAATAGTTGGACGGCAGGAGGTCTGGATGGATATCAGTGCTACAGAAGGAAACATTCTCTTGAACTACCCTGTGACCCTATGGAAAGCAGCAATGCCAGAGAGTGAGTAGGTTGTAATTAGCTTAGCTATACTCGGCTGAAGTGGCCATCAAGCATAGTAAAATTATCCATAACTGGCTGAACTCAAGACTGGACTTTGAAAGTCCAGTTGTTAAATAAGCTTTAATATCTGGGAATCTGAAGGTTAACTGCGGTTCAGTTTTCCAGTTTTCCCTCCCTCTCTATAGACCGAGAGTGTGTGTGTG
>VZSV01000073.1:775845-896903 GCA_013398735.1 Nothocercus julius
TTTTTTTTTTTTTTTTTTTTTTTCCCTTACAGGTCTCCTACAGAGCTAGTTTGGATTAAATCAAGACATAAGCAATTTTATGAAATATCATCAAACTAGTGGCAAGGGTGTGAGATCTGATAGATTGCAACTGCTGTAGAGAGCAAAGTGCTGCATTCAGAACTAAATTGACTCCTGTCCCTTCTTTTTCTTTTCTTCTGGAAAATGTAGGAGATGAGACCATTTCACTTGCAAATACATATGTCTTAATAAAGAATACTGAAAAGTTGTATTTGTGGGCTTGTTATTTTGTTGTTGCTGTTAAAACCAAATGAAGTCAGAAGATAAAGACCTCTTCCACTGATATTCATCATGAAGCACTTTCTACAGAATAATGATATTTCATCAAATATTTGTTGCTTCTGTTCAGAGAGTTGTTATTCCAATATTTGAATTATTCCTGGAATTTTACTGGTAACCCCCACAGATATAATTGATGTTGGTCAGATATGTTGTTATCTTTAACCTTTTCACTGGCTCCCTTTCAACTGACTGAAACATTTGGAGTTGGGAGGTTGTGTTTATTTGCTGTTGGGCTCACAAAATTTAGAAAACAATAGAGATTGATAGTGCCCCATTATTTCAGGATCTCAAGACCCTATTTTCTATAATGTGTGGTCCTTACTAGATTCTGGTAGGTTCAGAACTTAAGTACTTTAAAACTCTAAAAATGTGTGGCCTATGTATTTAGCCATATCTGAAATGCTGTGATAAAACATTCTCTGCATGTGTGTTACAGGAAAAGAACCACTGAGAGACAGGAGACAAGTTATTGAAGATTTGCTGTATTGTTGTTCATTGCTCTGAGATATTAAATTACGGAACTATCTATTGTGTTCTGCTCCCCGCCACCCATTTCTATCAAACTGTTCTACTGAAAGCTTCAATTAACAATATTGCAACAATAAAGTTCACAGCTATTGTTCAGATCCGAAGTCAGTTGCTGTCTGCTCTCCGAGAACTGCTGGACTCAGTAAAGAATAAACTTCATCTCCCCACACCCCATCTGGTGTTGCAAAAAAGGGCACACTAATTACATATGTTAATAGACTGCTTTGAAGACATTCTTCACAAAAATAGTGCCTATGGAGAAAATGAAAATAATAATAGTTTTTCAGTGAAGAACATAGAGGTTGTTGATATTAAATATTCTAACATATTGCAGTTGGGAAAGGACGCCATTGGGTGCTCCGTATGCTTGTTCTCACTGAATGTGTGGTTTGGAATTACCTGTCTGTAAAACAAAAAAACAATCACGAAAAGTTTTCTTTACCGAATTGGAAAAGATCTCCGTGCCTTCTAAAAATGAAACTTTTGAAAATGTCCTTTAAATACCTAGTTTTAATTTGGCTTGGACTTGGTATTCTCTGACACATGTTATTTTTTTAGCTCAGTACTGCCTGAAAATTATTTTATTGCTCTTCAGTGGACTCTGTAACATGAATCCAGCCCCTGAAAAATGTCATCATGTTCATCAGAAATCTAGTCAACGTTCTGAAGTCCTTGTCTTGCCGTCTCAGCTAGAACGGTGCGTCCCATTAACGCTCACGATGCAGGAAGCATGAACAAGCCCTCCTGCTGCTGTCAGTGCTCAGTCCGATGAAGGACCTCAGCTGCTGAAGTGTTAGTCCGCAAAGTGTGGCCTTGCTGTCCTCTTTCGTTACCGTTGTAAGCAGGCGTGCTCTGTGATGCAGCTGCAGAGGGAAGGAAGTTCCCTTTCCAGATTCCGTTAGTGCTGCCCAGTGCTCCTGAACCACCGATGCAGACCCGTGGCCCCTGTTTACATGGGACTTCAGCCTGGTGCTCACTGGGCCTGCAGCATTAAAACCAAAGCTCAGCCTCTGCATTTTCCTCTTGAGCTTCTGCAAGCCAAATAAGCTATGACCACATTTTTTTTTCTGGGAAAGAAAGAAGGGGCAAATGTAAAAAATGTGAGAATAGCAAAGCATCTGTCAGAGCTCTGTGTTTTAAAGTGTGTGTTTGAAGTGGCCATAAGAATCAATTTTATTCCTTGCTCCTATAGGCTAAATTGTTTGTGCTGCCAGTGGAACGCAAATTCAGAGAATACATAATGTACTGGATGCTACACAGTCACACTGGATTCTTTGCTAAGAGTTGAATCCTGAAAGTTTCGAGAGATTGCCTGAGTCATTGATTTCAAGAAAGCTAAGTTCAGCAGGAGTTACTAAGTCCAAATATATTTGCTGCTTAGGCCACTCCTCAGGAAAATCCCATCAAAGAAGTTAATCTTACTGTCTTTTCTCATATGAGCTTGAGCTAAGCAATAGAAACCATGTTACTTGTTTTAATTAATGGTAAATAGCGGAATTCTTAAACAAGTTGTGTTTTATAAAATAGGGAAGCAAACATTCACTCAGTAGTTTTTGAATGGTAGGATGTTAAATGGTGGAGGAAAGTGTATTATTAGCACACATAGATTATATAATGTGCCATTCATTTACATTTTGGTGGGTTTTCAAAATTTCTATCTTAAAAGCCTATACTGTGAACTACTATATAGTGAACTTAAGTATACTGGCACTAGATTTTTTTTTTTTTCTGTGTTGTCTTTTGGGGAACCCTAAGTCCATGCAGCACTAGCAGTCTATGAATCACAAGAAGACTACTGTTTTCCTCTGAAAAGTCTGTCATTTTATTTCGTATTTTTTCTCACAAACCTGTCTCAGTTCTGCATGGAATTCATCTGCAGTCACACAGGAGGCAGGAAATAGATTTCCCAAAGGCTAATTCATTACCTGGCCATATGTTTGGGATCAAGATAATACAGAATTTGATTCTTAGAAATATACGGCCTCTCTGATTATTCATTTCCCTTCACAAAATAACAATTAAGAGAATGTAAGAATGTATTCACAAAAGTATTGTAGGGGTTAAATAATATGTTGAGTAACTCAATGCAGAAGCACTTTGTATGATTAAGTACTGTTTTAGTTAATTAGTTTAGGAATTTGGTCATGTTCTGTGTAGACTCCTACAACGGTTCATTTAGAAGACTGCCCCATGATCTTCCCATGGGAATGAATGTACAGGATGCTGCTTCCCGAATTGTCATCTTAGTCCTGCCAAATTAGATAGCAGGCAATATTTACTAGAAAAGTTTGGTTTCTTTGCATCTTTTTGAAATATCTAATTACTGAATGTGCGTTCAGGCCAAAATTACTCTTGTTATACTACAAAGGTATTAATTGGAGGGTTTTGTGTAAAAATGATGGAGCCCAGAGGAAATATTGGTGCTACATGGCAGGACTGCCTATTTGAGTATCCATGAATTCTCTGCTTGATCCTTAGGGCTAATAGCTCACATACTATGCTTTAAAATACACCTCTTATCATGCTTGATAGACTCTTTCAGTATACTGAAACAGAGTTTGGGGGATTCCGCGAGGTCTTAACTGGTTCTTTGCAGCCTGCTTGAATCCATTTTGTGATGCTTGGGAGATGTCAGAGAGGTACAGAGAGGCAGCCCAGTGCCACAATTCCCAAGGAATAAAAATAGTCATGTGTGATTGTGCCAGTTTGTACACCTGAAAAAAACAATAGCTTGTTTTTCCAAGCGGCTTTTCTCTCTGGAAATTTCAGGTAAGGCAGTCTTTATCTGGGCATGCAATGCCGCCCATGAAGGGTGCAATGCTAGCAATAAGAGCATGCCAAGAGCAGGCGTGGGGATGGAGCACGGTGGTGTTGCATTTCTGGAGTACAGAGAATTCTCTAGTAAACAGATCTATTCCTCTATAAATCAAAGACAGAAGTGCAGTCTCCCAGATGATAAAAAAAAAAAAAAAAAAAAAGTTCACACCAAGTGCAGATTTTACTGTGCTCTTCAATTGTAGGGGCAAGAGCACAGTTGGATGGAAAAAACAGACAGTCAAGCTTCTCGTTATTTTTGGTAGGAAAATCTTGCTTGCCCTTATTTTTCTACTCTTTAAACAGAGATGGGAAGAGAGATTATTTCTTGATACCTTGCACTTACACTCTTTCTTCCAAGCCTTATAAGCCCAGTGTTAAAGACTCCTGTCTTTCTGAGATTTGTATGTTTAACCTTTCACTCCTGCTTTCTCCTGGTTAGTCTTCTTCAGAAATCTCTGTCACTTGGGTTGTGCTCAGGAGGTGCACCACTTCTTGGACTGGTTAATGCCTATTAAAGGGCTTGCTTTGCTGTGTGTAAGCTTTAGTAGCGTTACTGATTCGTGCTGTTGAGGCCACCACGCTTGCAAACGCCTCAAGTATTTGAAGAACTTTAGCCACAGAGGTAGTTCCCTTGTTACTGAAAATCGCTATGATCTAGCTCTAGGTGGATAGTCACTTCTGAGCCTTTCAGCTTACTCATCTGTGCAAGCTCATCTCTCCTCTTAACTGCACTTTGCATCATTTCATTTGCTCTCATCCTAAATTGCTAGCTCTCTGCTTGGGGGCTAGTGCAATGGAGCCTGATTCCAGATTGTGGCTTCTAGATGCTATGGAAACAGAAATAAATATTTCTAACATATTTTTTTGTATCTCATATTATGTAAGCACACTAGTAGCAATGCATAGCACAGGGAATGCAGTAATTGAATGTACTGTGCAGAGCTTACTCTTTGTTGCTTAGCAATTAAATGTATGCACGTAGCAGCAGCACTGACAAAAATGCTAATAAAAGGTGACAAGCTATATCTCCAGAAAAAATTACACAATTAAGAAAAAAAAAAATCTCTGACAAGATACAGGAGCAGCAGCAAATGGTACATACTGGTAGATCCTGTCCCTCCTGAAGCAAGATCTTCAGGTACTGGCCACTAGAGGGGCTGAGATGATGGGAATAGAAGGGATCCACATTTATAGCATGGGCTACAGACACTCAATTGTGCAAACATCATGGTAAGGCTTTTTGTTGTTGGTGTTGTTGTTCCTCTATTATTTGTACGTATTTTTCTCTGTGAGATGTCTAAGAAACGTTTTGTTTTCTTTGTTTCGTTTTTTCTCCTTGCTGTTCAGGTTTGCAGATTTTTCACAGCATCTGTTTGAATCAAATTTCTGACTTTCCTAGCAGATGCGTTGTCAGAGTAAGGTTTTATTTATAAAATATAATATGATGCAACCTATTGTGTTAATATAAATAGGTTTATATTTAAGATTGGTTCTTTAATAATGCTGAACTGCATTTTCTTTTTTAATTCAGAGAAAACATGGATCAGAGCAACTGCATTGTAGGCTGCAATTCTATAAAAGCCCAGCATTTAAAGACTCCTGCCTTTCTGGGATTTGTTTGCTTAACCTTTCACTCCTGCTTTCTCCTCATTAGTCTCCTTCAGAAATCTCTATCACTTGGGTTGTGCTCAGGAAGAGCACCACTTCTTGGACTGGTTAATACCTATTAGAGTGCTTGCTTTGCTGTGGATAGTCATAGTGGTCAGGACCATTTTAGAGCTTTTGCCCATCAGTCTTGACACACTGTTGCATTGAATTCTTTTCACTCCATTGAGTAAGAGAATTGTTTACAAGCTGGGAATAATTGCTGTTACCTAGTTTGTTAATGTCTGTGGTATTTAGCAAATATTGCTAATTATGTACAGGATTTCAGTTCTTCTAGCAATTCTTTCTTTTTTAGAGCTTTCCCTCATTAGATTTCTTCTCTCCATAGCGCTGATTCTGCAGCTGACAGTCTGCCTACTTAGTGACTTGCAGTCACCACCAATTTTGATCTATTCATATTTTATTCCATTTCATTTTGACTGAATGCAGCTAGTAATCTGGACATACTTCGTCTCAGTGCTATCTCAAGTTGTGCCAAATCATCAGACAGTCCACTGGAGTGA
This sequence comes from Nothocercus julius, assembly GCA_013398735.1. Classification (NCBI taxonomy): domain Eukaryota; kingdom Metazoa; phylum Chordata; class Aves; order Tinamiformes; family Tinamidae; genus Nothocercus; species Nothocercus julius. Next base: position 781,701 of record VZSV01000073.1, read on the forward strand.
TTTGCTGAAACTTCTGTGTTTTTAGTCAAGTGCTATTGAAAAATCCTATTTATGCAGAAAAAGAAAAGAAAAAAGAAAAGCAGGCTAACTTGTGGCTCGTTTCAGCTATCTCAATTCCCCATCCCTTGTCTTAGCAAAAAAAAAAAAAAAAATACTGAACTAGGTTTCTGGGCACTGAATCAGTGCAGATCAGATTGCTTTCCAGAGAAATAAAATGAATCAAGCTTTTTTAGTTCATGTATCTTACTTCTTAAGAAATAAAAATGAAAATATACAGTAAAGACAATGATGACAATTCAGAGCATTACTTGTCTTCTCTTTCCCGATTTCTTTATGTGTGTTGATAAAACCCCAATTGAGATAACTTTTTTTGCGCCCAGAACTATGCTGTCATATGATGCAAGCAACAAAAGGCTATTTAGAGAGTTTTTTCTAGTTAGCCCACTAGATATGAGTCCATTTGCCCCTCTCTCCTCCCCCCCACTGTGCATTAATGAGTCTTTTGGCATAAGTTAAGCAGGTAGGAATACGGATGGAATTATATCTAGACCCCCAAATCTTTCCAAGACAGCTAGAGTAGGGAAATCAGAGTGCAAGTTAGAAGGGTATTAGAAGAGCAAAAGATGTTTATGATAAAATGTTCTGTGTGCATTTGGTTATGATTTTTTATAGTGAGATCATTTGTATCTTTTTTCAAAGCATTGATTCAAATGTCCCCAAAAGCAAAGATTTGAATTCACATGGGTGATATAAAAACAAATTTCCCTGATTTTGCTCTTTCCCCTTTCACCCACACCACTGAATCCTATCACGGCAAAGTAAGCTTTGAGGGAACGGGTTCATGCAGAGAGTATGTATGAAATACTCTTCTACAAAAGCTGCATTTTGGAAACTATCTCTAAATAAGCATGTGCTATCCAAAAGTAACTTTTTATTTATTTTTTTTATACCCACTAAGACTTTATAAACATATTTGTGCATTTTTCTTCTTTCCCACATTATCCTGCAGTGACATGCAAACATGGTGTGTGCATGTTTGCACATAGGTGTGTTTATGTGTATTTATGATGGCATATAGAAAAGTGAATACTTTATGGAGATGCCTATTTAAATGTCTGCCTGCCAATACATGCAGTATGTTCTTTTTTAAGTAGCCTCCTCCTGGTAGTGCCTTCACTTAGATTCTCACCCATTCCCGTGTAGTGTTCTGTAAATACCCTGTGAGAATGACTAGCAGGGAGGATGATCTTGCATAACAGGCAGCTGACTAATATAGAACAGGAACATTGATTTACAATGACAGAAATAGTCTCAACCTTTTTCTGATTTTGACATTTGAAGTTTTGGGGTTACACTCGTGAATATTTCTGTGGCTGAGTTTCCGGAAGTCATTAGGGGCGTTCAGATATTGCACCGTTCTCGGGTGGAGCAGGAAAGTCATAAAGCCATTCCAGACATCACGGAGAGGGTAAGGTGAGTCACCGACACAGAGAGGTTATGTGGCATTGGTGTAAAGGAAGGCTGCCCTTCTTTCAGTACATAGCATAGCAGACCTCAATATTTCATCCATCTTTCCAAACGTGCTACCTTGTCCTCCCTGTTTTATGCACCTGGTGGAGCTCTGTGTCTTGCTCTAAGCTGTTCCTCTGTTTTATCCAGTGACACCAAGGCAGGGTTTAGTAAAGGCGCTGCCTCCAGAAACTTAGTTATGTAATGGAAGGCTGAGGTCCATCTCTCACCTGCATATTCATTAGTTTTGGACCAGTTCTTCATAAATGATTTTGTTAGAAAAGACCTTAAAAAACTTCAAATACAATATAATGCACTTATTACATAAATAGATATACATCTCTTTCTTTGCTACAATGTTTACAGCACTCACCAGTACTTACAGTGAACTGGATCTGAATTCCTTAACCAGGAAAAAGTCAGGGAAGAAATGACTTGTAGATGGTCAGTTTTAAGAAATGGTTTGTAATACCTAAGCCCTGAAAAGAAATCAGTGCTATAAAAAAAAAAAAAAAAAAAACCTCTTAGAACTGCAAAATTTGTTGTGTCTGTCTTTGTTTATTTAACTTCGTATTTGTATTGTAAAAAAATTACTGAATGAGAAAAGTAAAGAAGAATGGATTAAGAAAAGAGTAGGCAAATATGCAGTACACATATCTTAAATTGGTTCACGTTTACTGCTTATGCCTAATTTCCAGAATGCATCATTATGAAAAAAGGTAATCTTCTTTGACTCTAAACTTTCTTCCTCAGTAACAAACACAGGAAAAAAGTGATGGGTAAAATTTAGAACATTATTACATAATAAATGAGTAATCTGAGTAAATTTAATACATGGACAACAAGACTCTCTCCTTCCTGTGCTGTTGCTCAGATACACAGCTTGCTGAAACTAAATTTTTAGGTGGAGTAATACAGAGTTATAAAAGATGCATATGTGGTGATATAAAAATTGTGAGCCTGAAAAAAAAAATGCAAAGAGTAAAAAAAAGTTTTTAAAAAAGTGAAGAAGAGTATTGCTATATCTGGTTGCCTATTTACCATTATAGGAGAACAGACAGTACAGAGCAATTAAAAAATGTAAAATTATATGAAATGAAAGCTTTTAAAATCACACTGTGATGCATGTTTAGGTCTGAGAGTGGGAGAAAGGGGAGTTCACAGACATCCACTCACAGGGGTTTTTTTTTATAGGGATACAGGGAGCAGTGCAGGAGAGCACTGCTGGGATAAGAGGCTGCTCCAGGCCCAGATCAGAGCAATGGAAAGGCTTAAGTCAGACTTTCACATTGTCATGTTGCACGTTTGATTTGGTGCTCTCAGGATTGCCAGGCTCCTTAACAGTGTTTAGGGATGTTGCTGAAGATACTTGCTAATTGATCGATAGAGAAGAATAGTTTGTTCTTTCGTAGTCACAGGTAGCTTTTTAAAACATGTCTTCAACTTCGTAATACCAATCTTCTGTTCCCTACCTAATAAAACTACGGATCTGTTTATCAAATCTCAGTGGGAGATACTTTGGCTGCTGCTTTCTTGAGGAATGCCGGTGGTAAGGAATTCACAATCCCTTTGCTTTGGGATCTAGTCATTTCAATGGAAGGAGGACAGCCTTCAATGTGTGGCATTTTCCAGGTGGTGTCTAGCAGACTTGGTGTTGGACACTCTTCCTGGGAAGAGGTAGCTTTTGGGGAGAGCTCGGCGGTATTTTCAGCTGGCCTGTGTGTTCCCGCCAGAGATGCCTGCCATGGGGACCAACAGTTCAGCATTTTTTTGGGCATGTGTGCTGACCTGTGGCTAAACAAAAGATCTCAGAATTAGGGCTATGCCATTATAAGAACGGGAGGAATATTTGCCCTCTAGATGGAGCTGTCCACTTGCATTACGACCGAGTTGACTACAAGAATCATGATAAAAGATGAGATCTTTCTCCTGGACGCCTGGTCAGCAGAGCCTCGTTGCCAGCAAGCACCTTGCCCCTGCTCGAGCAAACTTCCCTCTGCCTGCCTTAGGCATGTGGGATTTACAGAACAGGCCATAGGGCAGGTTTCTTTAGGGCAGAGACTCATATTTCTTTATGGCAGAGACTCGTATCTCTATTTTTGTCTCTGGCCATTTTCTGCCTGGCTTTCTGTGCTTCTTTTTGTTCACTCCTTGCAGCTCACTTTGTCTCTTAGCATCTTTCAGGCCCACAAAAGTTAACAATTCTTCAGCACCTTCATTTTTTCCTTCAGTCTATCTGCTGTGTTCTATATGATAATGCCATTTTTGTAGCTACATTTTTTTCCTACCATGTTCTCAGTTGCAGTGTGATCCTGTGCTATATTTGTCCCTGCTATATGTAAAGTGGGGGCTGCCTTCTGTGCACTAATACTTTTCCTCAGAGCACCTTCGATGCAGAAGTCAACGGCCAGATAGTTCAGTCGGCCAGTTTAGAGGCCAAAAGGAGTCACTTGATCCCTAGCTTGCATTACTTCCATCTGAACAAGGTCTATATTTGTGTCCAAGGATAATCTCAAATATTGCCGCATTAGAGGTTATCTTGTTTATGGGTTAAGACACTCTGTCGTGTCTGCTTTGTATCTTGTAACACTGCAGCTGAATCCCTATATTAAACTACATTTAGGGCCAACCACTAGATTCCCAGCAGGGGCTAGGAATTTTCATTACACTGTATACGTGTGTTCCCGAACGGAGGAAAATGTGTTTGTGTGCCAACGAGCTTGTAACATATTTTAAGGAGCACGGTGTGGCATACTTAATAGTTAGGATACATAGGTCACTTTAGTTTTTTTTGGCATTTCTCCCAGGAAAGAAGACAGGAACACAAATAAGTAGGCAAGAGTAACAGAAAACAGCTTAAAAGCCATAAAGTATCACTCTACCAATAAATACCAGCCTTGCAGTTTACTCCCTCTCCACAGTTACCCAGCTTTTACAAACTGCCACTAAGCTGCTGCTCTGCCTTTGCTGAACCTGGTCACCAGTGAATTTAGTAAGACTTCAGCAGGAGGGAAACCTATTCCACATTTTTGTTTCTATTTAAAAAAATCTTAGCAGAGAGTTGTTCAATGCTATTTAAGCCAGTTTCTCTGACTTACACAGGTATTGATGACAACTCCTACTGCAGGCTGACTTGTGACATATTTGTCCTTGAGACCTGGAGATTTCAAGCAGTGGATTAAACCATTTTAAACTAATAGCTGAGCCCTTTGAACTTGTAGGAAGTAGATTCCTCCCTATTCTTAAGTGTACCTATCTTGCATGGAAAGAAATTATGCATCAAGAAATGACCGGTGCCAATTTGTTGTTTCTTGTGACAGTTTATGTCCTGCCCAGAGTGTATAATTCTGAAAATTAATGGTGTGGGAGTTGGTATAAGTTCTTACAGGCTGGAAATATGATAAGAATATACCCCAACAGCTCAAAACTCAGTATCAAGAGAAATTTGCATTCCTATTTTTAAGAAGGTGATTATGATTTTGGGAGAGCTCCATTTGTAGCTTTTTGGGGTGTTGTTCTTTGAGTATTTTGGGCTGGCAATACTGGAAGAGATGATATGCAGTTAGGTGTTGAAGGTATTATATATCCTGCCTCAAAGGCAAAAAATAAGCCTCTGAAATCATCACTTCTTTGAAAACTGTAACTCTAGCTCAGTATAATTCCTGCTGATGATTTCAAATATTGTACCTGCATGTCCTGTTGCCAGTAAGCACTCTGGTATTGCTCAAAAAGAGGGAAAAGGTTTTCAGTAAAACCTTCTCAAAGGACCTCATCGAGGTTGTGAGGAGTGATTTTAAGAACTTTCATCTAAAGGGATCATCAGCGAAATGGGAGAGAGGGAAAATGGAAGAAAATGGATGCCCTCCTAAAGGGTGCATTGATCTGCCTCTGTCACAGCCGTCCCGGGTGATTAAGAGCAATTAGCTGCAAGGAGGTATGCGGGGAAGAGAGAAGCAATGGGTTACTTAGCTATAAGGAAGTGGGGACTCTTGTTCAGGCAGGTTTTCAGAATAACAAGCCAAAGCAGCAAGCAAAATCACCCGGTGTGCTGGAGGGGATGTTAGTGGGAAAGCTATATACAGTAAAAAAAGTAAGGATCTATTTTAATGACTGTGAAGGACTTGGGCAGTGGGCACAGAAAGAGGAGTTTTATGGTGTACGAAATGACAATGAAGCCTGAAAAAAATATTAGACAGATTATCCAGTTTGCTACTTACGTAAGATTTCTAAAAGGAAGTATCATGCTATAAGAGAAAGCAAAACATTTTTTTTTGGAGCTATTTTCTATTAGAACAGACAATCAAGGAAGACCAGCTTTATAATTTCTTAGAAATGGAAAGATTTACAATACTGCCAAGTGTGCCCATCTGAATTTGGCTTGCTAAATACACAGCTAACGCTTCTCCCTCAGCATCCCTGCATGGTTTGTGCCGGCTTTCGGCTTCGGCCCTGGCCAACAGCAAAGCTCTTCCTCCTGCGGTGCTAAAATTTTATCTAATGAAGCGGTTCCATTGCAAGGTTTCTAGTGCAGTAATTTTTCCTATAAACAGATATGCATTATATTTCAACTAAGTGCCTAAACTGAAAGAGATAAAAGCAACACAGCTAAAAGAAATACTTATAAACCACAAAGCTTCCTTTTTTTTTTCTTTTTCTTTTTCTTTTTTTTTTTTTTCCTGTCTGAATAATTTTGGTGCATTTGGTGAATTTTAATGTTTATGGAAATGAAAGATTTTATTGGAGGCAAAGCAAGTGTAGGCAGTAACCATAGTGACTTCTACACATACAAGCTTTGCCAGTGTGCTTCATTTCTAGTCTGCAAAATCCTAGTTATCAAACACTGGTAGGATCTTTGTGGGCAATTTTGAAGAACAGCTGATGCAGGGGGTTATTGTCCTTTACATAAAGGACTATGAGCACAGAAGCACAACAGTGTTGTGCCAAGTTTCTCACTGAGGTGCAATCTAAATTATGAAAACATTAAAGGTTGCCATGGTATATATTAATATTATTGCTGATGCTTTTCCTTTGTGCACTGACAGGGTTGAATAATCTATCAGTGATACCCACATTTTTGTCATATCATTCTCTGGCCCTCAGCCACACTTAAAGAAGAGTCAGTTGACAGATGTATTGTTATGTGCTTTTCTGAGCTATTGCTATTCTGTACTGCTATTAATGAATTGTCTCGCACTGATTGTCTCTCTGCAAGAAACATGAAACTTAGGAAAAAGAGCCTATTGAATGCATACTTCTACTATTTTATTTGCTGTGTCAGAAATAACTTCACTATTTTTAGTAGTCCTACTAAATAGTTCTTTCAATGTACATTTTAACTGTACTTATGCGAGAAACCTTTGGATTTATTCAGACTGGATTGGATTAAAATGGTAGTGTAGGTCAGTTTGAGAAATCTGTTTCAGAGTGGGAGCAAGGTTCTCTGCAATGAAAATGTAGGCTAATGGAGGAGGAGGAAGGTATAAGTGCTATCAAATACATTTTTACTGCATACTCTTGGATCCAGTGCACCACATATTCACCCATTACCATGGTAGGGTTGTTTTGGCCCAGCTCAGGATTGGTGCTGGGGAGAACTCACACCTGCACTGCAGGTTTTTCAGCCTTTGAAAACCTTACCAGTAACGTGCTGGTACTCTGAAGACTGACTTCTCCAATTCAAAGGGGATGAAAACAGTAATTTGTTAAGCTGTTGCTCATATTCATCACTAGTAGGACCTCAGAAGAACAGCCATTCAATAGGGCTTTGTAAAAGAGATAGTAAAATGGGTAGCTGGTCTTCTTGCTATGAAGTCCTTTCAACGTATGTAAACCAAACAGGCTGCTCTTCTGCTCTGTTTCAAGAGAATGTAGGAAGGTATTGGTGTTTGAACTGAGCTTTCTTGAGTTTTAATCTGCTATTCTGAGATACTCAAAAACAGCAACAAAAAATAATGAGCCACATACATACTTTTTTTTTTCCCTAAGAGCTAAATCGTTCCATCTCAGTTAACTAATGTATTGATTGACTTTATCGAGTCTGTAATAGTTCTGAGTTTATGAGCTGTGATGCCTGGAAATGGATTAGTGCCAGTGCCTGTGATGAGATATGGCCAGGAGATGACTATTTTGTCTCATGGCAGCTTTTGAGGTTACAGAATTTGACTTTATTTCACCTTCAGAACAAAGTTTATCATCTCAGATCTGTGTATATCAGCCTGAATGAGGACTTGAAAATGGTGTTCATCCCCACAATGTGTTTCAACTTGAAAAGGCCAAAAATCTGGTGCTCCAGTTTGTATGGAAGATATACAATGCTTATATTAAAGAAGACATATGGAGCTCAATAACGCTTAATGATTAGAGGAAATCTTATCAACTATGATTTTGAGGAATTCAGACTCGATAGTTCAGGGGGTTTTCTTCACTACTTGCCAGTGTCATAGTTTTTAGGTCTTAGTTCTAGTACTTGGCAAGAGCCTCCATGGCTGAGCATAACTCAAATAGCAAGGTTTTTGCAGTCTGGATGTCATATGCCTAGAAAAGATGTTTTACCTGTATTTGAATTTCTTAACATTCACTTTAGTGCAAAGTATTCTTAGTTGTTTACAGTGTTTCATGTTCACCTCTGCAAGTATGTACACTATGCATTTAAGACACCAAACTTCAAACCTAGGCATTCCAGTCTATGCCTTTGCTTCACATTTCATCATTATCATTTGTGGTCCCTAAAGTGTGAAGGGGGACGTTTCAGCTTGGAGAAAACTTCTCTCTTCCTCCCCTTGCATACAGCTGACATGAGCACATCATAAACCTGCAGTGCTGTCCTGTCGTTATTCTCTGAAATGTTCTGCATGAGAGGGGCATGTTGTGTCAAGGAAGAATAGATTCCTAGATGAGAGATTTAGCCAGAACCTGATCTTCCTTATATCATCTTCAAGGCCTTCCTCTCTTCCTCTTTTCTTTACATAGTTTCCTGAATAATTTCTTAGGAATGGCTTCTTTAATTTTGTCACAAAGTCTGTTGTTCATCTTTATCAGGATGGTATCAGATATCAGGAATGTATGAAATCCTAAAACAGCTAGAAAAATATTACATTGCATCACTCTTTTGTCTGTTCAAACTTGGATATCCCTTCCTTCTTCCTCCTTCCCCACCAAAAAAACCCAAAACATTGGAGCACAAATGAAAGAGCTGTGCTTTTTATGTGACATAGATAAGAAAGCAGAAAGTTAAGGTAATAAAACTCTATCATTTATCATGTCACCTGCAGATGTTTTTGTTCAAAAGAAAGAAAGATTCTAAAAGTCCACTGACAACTCCAACATTCTCAAACCCGTGTTTTCTGAGGCAATATAACCTGAGAAAGGTACTTCTAAGTTTGGTAAAAATAATGCCCCAGTTATAAAGTTCATTAAAATTTAATATTGCAAAGATGAGACACTTCTCAATGGCTATAGACTTGCAATTCACAGGAAGATCAGGTGTTTATTTTTCTTTTTCAGTGATCACTCTCTTCTTGGTACATTCTGAAAATGTTCCTGCAATGAAAATGGCTAGAGACTCTGAAAAGGAAACAAAAGAAAAGTTAGGCTTTTAAGACCCTCTAAATTAATCTCTCTGGAGATACTGGTAAGAAGAAAAGAAAAAAGTTAACTGTCCTGCCATCTTTAATAGAAGTTATTGGTGGTCTTTTTCTCGTGTTATTAATAGTATATGGTCTTTCAGTACATTCTCTTGCTTTTTGTGGTTATTGTTGCCATTCTTCAGCACTTGCATTGCAGGTCATCCAGAAGAGCATTTTCACAGCCTTACTTCCACATAAGCTAAGTAAAGCTTAGCAATCCTGCTCACAGTGGCATCTTGCACACTGGCAATAATAGAGGAATACAAAGATTTTCTGATATCCCAACCTGCAGTAACCCTCTTTTTACATGGTACAGGCTTAAGAACATAGCATAGCTGTGCCTGTCATTGATAGGATCATTTGGTAACTTTGACCTTCAGTGCAGAAAACTCTCTCTCTGCTTGAGTTATCTGCCTACTAATTAAAATTTTTGGTCACCATGGTTATGATTTACAGAGAATATCAATTCTAAATGCACCAAGAATTAGACTTGTAGGAGACGAGGATGAAGTCTTCTTAGCAGATGTCCTTTGGCTCTTTCTACTGGGCATCCTGCAGTACAGAAGTCTGTGCAGAAGAGAGTGTTTTGTTATGTTTATATTGAGCAGCATTTTGCACAGCCTCTCGAGCCATAAGTATTTCATTGGAAGGCCCTTTCTGAGCAGTGGGGAGTTGCAGGGAACACGCAGCGACCTAGTAATGTGGTTGTTATTCTCAGTTTCAAATGGAGAATGGCATCAGGCAGAACCTTTTATCCATCCCTTCCAATCTCCCAAGCCATAGTGATTTATTTAGGAGGGTCAGTAGATGCAAACCATGGTAGACCCTATCAATCAAAAAGTGCTTTGAAAATCAACGCAAAATGCTCCTCAAAATGTTTAATGTTTCTGCTCTCCATTATTTTAATATTCATATGGAGATGAAAATAATATATTTTCTCATCAGAACTTGTCACTTTGTATTTGCTAGATATTTCTTACACCTGTATTTCTAATGGAGTGTGAAATTAAAATGAACATTCCTGTTTTCTTTGTGGTACCAGCTTTTCAGTTGATGGTATACAAATGAGCTTATGAACAAAGTTTTCTTCCTGATTATTTTGACCATAACATAATCATTTATTATGATTATAATTATTAAGAGTTTATGTAGATCTGGTATAGGCCATACATACATCTACCTTTTTGTTGCGAGTAATAGGATTTTGACAAGTAATTAAAAAATTCCAGATTATTCTTCAGCATCATTATTACAGCATGCCAAATTGGATTTGGCCATATGAGGTTGAAAACTCCCTTTGGAGTTTTCTGTGATCTTGCTGATAAGCTATAGTGGCAAATTTCAGAGGGATTTAAATAAAAATCTTTGGTTAAGCACAGCTATGTCATGCTTTTCATTGTAATGTCCATCTAGTGTGTCCTATGACTTAGGCTCAAATCCTCAAGAAATTTTAGACACTGGTAGATCTAGGGAGGCCACCATTTTTAGCCCTTGGCATTTCTAATCCTGGCAGTAAACTATAAAACTGATAGTAGGCAAAAATGTCCATGTCTTGCTTAATTTTCCAGTTTGTTTGATGCAGAGATGAGTGGAGGTACAAATTTTTGTAAGGTTTTTCTTTGTCACAGTTTGCATGTTCCTTGTTAATAAGCACATCCAAGAGGTGACCTTAGTATCTCCATTAAAGGAAGAATCTCACAACACGCAAGACCGATTCTCCTACTCTGCACCTGAAAAAGGATGCCATGTTAGAATTCACCTTTTTTATTGCGACTGATTTGATCTTTTTTGCATTTTAAAATGAAAGCACTGCATTTTTTTTAGTATATTTTTTTGTTGGCTTTGAGTTTTACCACTAATTAATGTAAGTTACAATGGTACTTATTGGTGGTGGCAGGGCTTCTTGCTACTTAAATCAGTAGATAAACCTCATGTAACTAAATCACTTCTTTCCATCTTTACTTTAAAGAGACTACCTCCTATGAATGTGCAGATTTATAGACCGGCCCTAATGTCTGGAGAAATTTAGTTTCCAAATAAGCTAGAAAAGAATAAGTTTCCAAATATGCTAGAAAAGAATTAAGCCTAATTAAAGGAAGACCATAGAAATTTCAAAGAAGGTCCAAGGACACTTTCAGCTGTTTGTTAGGGTATCAGTTCTATTTCTGTTTTTCAAGTGTAAAGCAAAGATATTACGAGGCATAGGCTCTTATCTTGTGTTACGTATCCCCTTTTGTTTCTTTAACATTGGATGTTGAAGCTCATGACAGTCACCCCTAGCTCTAACACAAGAGCTTTCCTTTCACAAGCACAAATCTTCCTTTTAGTGTAATCCTCCAGGAAATTCTTGAGACAAAAGTACGTCTGAGATATTTTCTCACAGTGTTGCCCTATACGGATGATAACTGCTTGGAAATAATGGTCCACATTCTTTAGCACTATCTCTTGTAAAGTCTAGGTGTCCTTAACCGAAGATTAGAAATATCAGGAGGGCATCTTCCATCGGATCATGTTTAACATCCTCTGCTGTATGGGAAAGCTGTGTTTGCCCTAAGCTCCTCACCATGTGCTATGGTAGGCTCAAAAGGTTAATGTAGAGTGGTGACATCCTTGCACTCAGGTGTTGAAGAAGATACTGTTTTTTTAAAAATGTATGTTTTCCTGCTGTGTCCTGTAGCATCCTTAAAAGTCTTCTTACATTACCAAGCAGATCTGATATTGTTTGGGCTTTTCCTAAGGCAAGTCTCCGTTTGATGGCGCAGTGATGAATATTCATCTTAGCTATTTTCTGCCTTTTCTTTCCTCACTCTCGCTTCATCTTATTTTATCTAGCCAAGAGAAAAACTTGTAGACTGTGGATCTCTGTTACACTCACACCCTCTTCCACTTTCTGTTTTTTATTATCTTTATCTTTTGTCATGGAAACATGGAAAATATTTATGCCATGTGGTCACACAAAGTCTATGCTCTTCTACTTCCCCTCCATTCTGAAATGAAGGGGTTACTATCCCCAGAATCAAAACTGTATTTATGTCATTGCCTAGACAGCAAATCTACAGAGGTCCACAAACATTATCTTGAAGCTGAGCAGAGTCAGGAAGGAGGAAGCAGGAAGGCACTTGCTCATGTCTAAACTACTATTCAGTGCTCTGAAATGTGTTTCACTGTGGGTTTCAGTCTCCACCAAAGAAGTTCTTCTCTCTAGAGTTAAGCAAATCCACCAACTTTTCTCCACTGACATCTTGACTGTTTCTTGGAGCCATGGATTTGGTGACAGGGGCCTCAAATTTTGCTTTCACCCTGTCTGGACGTGATGTGAGTCACTGAGGTAGTAGTCATCTCTGAAAGTGTCTGAGACCTGTTGCTGTTGTTAATATTTGCACCACTTGCTTTTGGGATTGTCTTTATGTGTAAGGCAGAAATTTAGTGAAGAGCAGTCCCCTTTTATGAGCAGTTGTCTACGGTGGAGAAGCTGGATGTTGCAAACTGTATCGTGATGGAACCGCGTAAGTGGAAATATATATAAAGTCATCTCAGCTTTGGGTTTGTAAGCATTGCAGTTTTTCAAGTTGAAACCTCAGCTTGACTGGAGCTCTGGTGAGCGTTGTCCAGACAGTAATGTGGATGGATCCTAATGTTATGCTTTTCTATCTGTGTATTAAAAAGGAGTTGTTTAGATGCAGCTTAGTCTGTTTGAAGCAGGACTACATGAACTGTGGTTTTTGGAGATATTACTGGAAAATGCTCCCAGGTCTCTACCATTTTTTTGAAACTGAGGACCTTCTTTTGAAATTCTTAACTAACTGCTTCCTGGAAAGAAATATTAAATATTAAGCTCTCCATCAATTTGCTTTAGCCACTGTGAAAAACAGCCTTGCGGAAAGGGTGGGGAAGCAGGAGGACCTTGTTTCACCACTGCTTTGGCTCTCCTCAGATCTCAGTGTGTTAAAGCGGGAAGATGGCAACTGTTTTAAACTAGCTGTGACTACCGTAAGATTTCTCAGATACGTGTATCTATTGGAGTGATTTTATTTTAAGAAAACACTAACCTGAGAAATGCCTACATGGAGTTAGACCATGGAGCAAACCAGTCTAGCAGACTGATTTCAAACAGTCTAAGGATATTTTACTACAAAGCTTATATTCCAAGCTACTGTGACGTGCAATTGCTACTTTTAAAAGTATTTTGTGTGAGTGGACTGATTTGTGCATCTTCGAAGCATTAGCCCTTTTTGCTATCAGTGTGTATTTTGAAATTGCAAGAAAAGAGGGTATACAGTATCTACAATTTGTTTGAAAGAAACTGAAAACTGCCCTTCTTAAGTGAGAGGGGTTTTGTTCGTATCTACCAGTATCCTTGTGAGTGCACGAGGGATTTGAAAAGGTGCCACTGCTATGTGGCTACGTCTTATCTGCCTTTGCTACCTCTCTAGAAGGATCACTTATTTTATTCTTTGTAATAAGCTCCACCAGAGAGGTTTAGTGTTTCTCTTCATTTTCAACCTTTTAAATGATAATACAGGATTCCTGCTCTCACATCAGCAGAAGCTGCTGTAGATTGATGGGACCCTATCAGCCACCCTGCCCACTCAATATTATAAAGATTTGTGTCGTCAGTGATCATGACGTTGGGTAGGAAGTTGCCCATTTATGGATACTAGAGCAAATGATATCATCACAATAGGTGGCTCCTGTCTAAATAGGATCATTTGTGAAATGAGATTACAGGCATTTATCTAGGAAACAGGAGACAGAGGCACCTGCTTTATGTAATTGATATCCTAGGGAATTATTGTGTACAGTAATCAAGAAAAATCTTCATTTCTAATTCTATTATGTGGGAAAAAAACCCTTTTTTTCCTGCCTGCACAAAACAAACCCCACTTCCACATGGAATAAGCTCCAGACCGTGTTTTCTATTATGCTTGAATATATGGGACATGCATTGCAATCCTATGCTTGCCACACTGCTGCAGTATACTTGTTTTGCAGAGCTCTGTAGCAGGCTAGTCAAAGCTGTGACTAACCAGATCCTTGGATACATACTCTAATCTCTGGTCTTTATTTTTGCAATGAATTTGATTTGTTCATTGATTGTATATTTTTTCTGATTTGTGAGAAGCTTCATGCTCTGTATTTGGATGCTGACTGCAATACAACAATAGTCTTTAATACGGTAAGTCAAAGATGACTCATTTCTTACTCTCATGCCTTCAATTTATACTTTCTACAGCACCATATAATCAGGCAGAAAATAATGTGTTAATTAACCTTAAAGTAGTTAATTTTCAACAGATGCTCTTCTCCTCCCTCCCCCCAGTACTTTGCACCATGATTTTTTCCTCCCCGTGAAAGCAATAGGTTCAAACTGTCTTTAAGTAAAATGCTTTTGCTGTGTTATTTTTAATAATATTGCCAGCATTTTGCCATATGCTTTTATTTCAACAATATAAAGGAAAATAGACTGTACATGCAAAATTGCAACTTAACATGTGATGCTAAAATAGGATAAGTTCAGTTCAATATTAATGTTTATTACAGAGAACACATTTTGAAAGAATCTTTTTAGGATTAACACTTTGGATAAAGTAGAAAGGCTTCAGTTTTCATTTGAGAATGAACATGGTCAGGTACCTACAATTACGAGAGCCTTTATTTTGAGTGAAAGCAGTGAGGAGAAAATGTCTTACAAAAAGACAGTTTTCTTTGTAATGCAGCGTGCAGAAGAAGATTCGGTAGTACCTCTTACCGACTGCACTAAATGACATAAAAGAAGAAAAAAGAATTATCAGGTGCACAGTGATAGCTTTACATTGTAGAGACATTGCAAATAAAAATGCTGTCAAATAAAAATATGATTTAAAAAGCTTTTAAAACAGTGCTGTCATCACACTCAAAATAAGCCCCCTTTCAAATAGCTAACTTTTTAATTGTACACTAAGGGTTAATATTTGCTCTAAGAATTTTTTAAAGAAACGTACAGTTGAGCAGAGGTCTGGAGGATCACTGGGTTACTAGGTCTCCGTTAGTAAGATTCATTCAGTCCTGGCTTTAGAACTGGGCAACTTTGTAGCGAGTGAACAGGGTTCAGATGGACTGAAACATTTGGATTTGGGAAGTATTTTCTCTCTCTCTCTCTCTCTCTTTCCTCCGCTTTTTGTCCCCCATGTCTGAAGCTTTTCAATGGTAATTTTAATTTTCCATAAGCATCAGTCCTTCTAATTAGGATATGCCTATCTGTCCCCCCACAAACAAATAAGCAAACTGTATTTGCCAGTATAAGCTGTTTCCAGGGATCGAGTGAAATACTAGCTAACTTTTAAAAACTTTATTCAGGAAAATAGCCAAAAAGAGAGAGAGAAAAGAAGTGAGGTCTGTATGAAATAAGAACAAAAATATAGGCTGGTTGGCATCTATTCGCAAGTTTTAATTACTGTAGCTTTTTCACTTCTATTAAGAAATTTTGAAGTTTGATTTCTTTATTACCACTGTGATTATCTTGCAGACATGCATTGCTCTCAGCTCTTGCATTTGCTCATAAGTTGTTCACGGATCCATATCTGTCATGTTTTCTTGTCATTTGAGACAGCCCACGTCCTCTTTATTTAGCAACAAGTGATCAACCTGATCACTAAGTGCCCGGTGCAGTATGTTTCAAAATGTGTGCTCTGCAGTATAAAACCAATTAAATAATATTTACTAGGCTTATAAAATCTACATGTTTAGCAAAGTGTGTGGCTGGAGGCATTCTGTTCTGAATTAAACATGCTATTTTAAATGCTAGAGGCAAGAGAAGGTACCTCAGCTCATGAGCATATTAGCAGTAGCATGCCACCAGGCACTATCCTTTGCTTTTGCAAATAACCCACTGAATAATGGCTATTTTTGTCTAAAAATTGCATAACTAGGTCTGCTTAATACGGTTTATGGAAGTTATTTCACTGTAAATGCCTCTTAAAGTGATCTAGAAAAATTAAGACATTTCCACAGATTTCATTTATGCATGTTAAGCAAAAGCTGTAGGAAAGCGGCACATACTGGATGCCTATAATGCTCTATAATTCACTCATACAACCGTTGTGTAGCTTAGATGATCAAATTTTAAATAGCAAGAGGCTTGCAGCACACGTCTTTTAGAGCATCAGTGATCAAATGACAGTGTAATCACTGCTTTTCGTAGTCCACCTACAATTTCAATTTTTTTTTTAATGTTATTAATAGTTATTTCACAGTTTCCCTCTGCCTTATAATTTTTCACTGAAGGTCAGCAAATTTTACAGAAGGTTTTTAAAAATAATAAAATAATTTACAAATAATAAGAAGGAAAATCAACATAATTATAATAATAATTATGTTGAAAGAAATACAAATAAGACCATTCCATCTGTTATTTTTAAAACAGTACCTACAGTTATTAATTAGATTTAACAAATATAGAGAAGGAGGAATGACCATTGCAGAGCATACAATGCTCCACTTTTGCTTTATCTAATAAGTTTTTAAAATGTATATCCGGGAGTCACACAACCATGTTATACTGATTACATCATACCACTCATGTTCCATAAATTTTCCTTAATTATGTTATTTGTAACAGTCTTATATTGCCCATATGATAGAAATCTTAACCATATTTTCCTGAAAATTTTACCTTTATTCTTGAAGTTTACCTTCTTAAACACTTAATATTATGCTCTTAACTTAATCATGGCAACAAGTTTATTTAGTTAATAATTAGATTCTATATTCAGAGAGATGTCCCGGTTATCATTTGAGATGTAAAGTGTACACACAGGAGAAAAAAACAGGGGCCACATTTCTGTGTTCTCTAGTTGCTCTCAGGAGTAAAATCCTGATTTGTGAGTTATAAGGAAAATCAGGTGGCTTTTTACACTCAGTTTTAAAGGAAGTTCTGTTCATGGATAAGAGTTTAGTATGGCGAATGGTCTACCAGCTTCATTTGCTCTGAAAAACACAGGCAATCCTTTTTCTCCTTTTTTCTTTTTTTTTCCTTTATGTGCTTCCAAACGCTGCCCAAGGTCAGTGTGAAGGGGTGGAGTATGTACGAGCCCACACATCCTCGACTAGAGAGCCCATGGCTACGTCAAATTGAATCACTTTTAGTTCCCCATTGTGTAGTATCCAGTATTCCTGCCTGCATCAGTGAAAGATTTGCATTGAGTGGTCCAGTATGAATTATAGCTGTTATATAATTTAATTGTCTTTGACAGATACACTTGCAAAATTGATATTAAAGCCTGAAAATCATACAAGACAGGGTGGGTGCCAGGAAAGTATTCATGAAGCAGCGAAGTAATTCTGCTTAGCAAGCCATTAGTTCCTCGTAGCAGTACATTACCCAGGTACAAATAGGGTAACACGTCGCTTACTGCCAGACAACTCAGCAGAGCATTTAGTGATGTGTGGGGGAAAGCACGTAATAGTTCGTAGATTCCTTTTGCTGAAGGAAAGTGAAACTGCATCGTAGTCACCGTTAACATCTTCAAAGATACAGTTTGCAATTAGTAACTGCAGTGTTTACGGTAGCAATGATTAATTGCTGGATCAAAGTCCAGGGGATTTAAAGGTGACCATTGCTCATCAAAACGTCCAAAGCAGAAAACCACTTAGGCATCCTGCCTTTTCATGCAATTTCTTTGTTATTAAATTCAAGGTTTAGATGATCTGTATGGCAACGTGCTGTGAACGCAGTTTTGTGTTGTCTGTCCTTCCAGCCCTTTTGCCGCTCTACTTGTCTCTGATACGAGAGCACCAACGTCCTTAGAAATTCGGGTTCTTCTTCTAGGTGGCCGGCACTCGTCACGCCCTTGGTGTCTCCAGCACACCTCTGCCAAAGAGGCGGCGGCGCCCCCGGCCGGGGCTGCGGGGACGGGACGGGGGCGCGGGGCGCAGGGCGGCCGCGCGGACGAGGCCGCGCTGGAGGCCAGGCCTCCGGCAGGCACCCGTGAGACGCTCGCAGGAGGCACCTTCTGCCAGAAACCCCCTTTTGCTGCAGGGCTCCCCCTTCAGAGGAGAGGACTGGGTTGACCACCTAGCCCTGCCTACCTGCCGGAGCTGAGTGGCCCGGCTATTCCATCCCTCCTCCGGAGGTGGCTCTCAAATCCCTGTCTCTTCTGTGCATTCTTTACCCTATAAATTTTGTCGATATCTCTTTAAATGGGATATTGTCATCTTGACAATCATTTCCTCATCTGATTTGTTTTCCTTCTATCCACCCAACTGCTGGCAGAAGTAATAGCCAAGAACCAGGAGAAATTAAAGGCATATTTTTTCTGTTTACTCGGTGTATTTGACAGCATTTTGTATCTGTTCAGTCTCGCTGTTTCCTCAGTGCAATCATTTGGCTTCTTCCCATTTGTGCAGGCTTAGGAGCAGCTGAAGGGAGAAAACATCCTAAACCAAGAGAAATAATACTGTAATATCATAAAGATCAGCAAGCAAAGTAGCTAAATCTAGTCGGGGTTCTCATTTTTATTGATTATGTGGAGTCAGGGGCATTTTTCTTATAAACATATAATCCATATACATTCTGATAGACTTAATGAAAGATAAGTTATACCTTGCAGTTAAACAATTAATTTCTGTTATTGCTCTGAACTGCCTTCTAAGCATCTGTTTCCCCTCTAGACTTCCTTTTTGTTCTTTCGATGGCTTAATGAAGAGGAGTGAAGCTTTGATGTATATTTGCTACCAGTGATGTGTTGGTGTGAATGCCTGGTGGCCTCTTTAACTTAATTCGTGGCGCTATTTCAGTGTTGCTTTAGCAAATCCATTTAAAGAGGTTTTCCTCCTGCCCACAGCTCCCTCTTGTTTCCTGGTCCCCACCAGAATTTCCCGCAGTTGCACTGAGTTGGCTGTTTCTGTGACCACACGCTAAACCACAGCTTTGAAGAGATTTGCTTTTTTAAAAGCACATGCAGGCATGCTTAATGGGCCTTTTTAAATTTTATTTATTTTTTGCATAGACCCGTTTTCTCTTGACTGTCCTGTTTCACAGTTCCATTTTAAAGTATGTCAGATAACTTATTCATTAGCACAACTTGGGGTCCTCAAGGTTGTTAGAGGAAAAGAGCCGTAACCAGCAACAAGATGAACATCCAGTAAGAACCCCTTAAATCAGATCTACAGACAAAGAAATAGTAAAAAGCTTGATAAGTCTGTCAAATCTAAACACAGGATTCCTAAAACAGTTAGTTAGAATGAATAACCTCTTGTGGGGAGGAAGCATCTACAAGGTTTTTGCGGACAGGGCTGATCCAGTGTTTCTCTTTAGTGTTCCTCCAGGGCAGGATGTCTACGTTGCAGTTATAGTTTACATTCTAGCAGCACCTAGCATTCAACTTCAGGATCGAGACTTCTAGAACTAAGCACCGTATGAATAAGACCTTGATTTCATAGTAGTGAGCAACAGTGATCCCCTGTTCCTTCGGGTTTGCAGGGCTAGCGAAAGGGAATCAGCAGGCTGAGGAGAGATCAAACCAGTTTTGGGATGGCGAACTAACTACAAAGGTAAGCCTACCTAAATACAAAGATTTTTAAAGTAAATATAGAGAGGCAGTAGAATGCCAGGAAACACTTTTCAGTGATCGTATCCGGCACTGTGAAGTCCTTTGGGATGCTCTGTGTCTTACAGCGTTTGCCTTATAAAAGAGAGCAGTAGTTGTAAGTATTTGGGTGCCCTGTGGATCAAAATAAATACGAGCTTCCCCCTGACTTTAGTCATCTTTGACAGACTCAGTGCAAAGTGCATTTTAACATAGCAAACTGCCCTTCACAGAACTGTGGTGTCACCTCAGCCTCTTGTCTTCAGGCTTCTGGATTCCCAGGGAGGGCAGAGCTGTCCAGCACTGACAGGCTGGCATTAAACCCCTCCGTGTCCTATTTCACCTGGGGGCTCCGCGGACACATCTGTGCTTCAACAAGCAAGAACAGATATATATTTACTGCAATATATTCTTGAAACTTGCTTCTAATTTCTCTTGTCCTCCTGGGATCTCCTGTCTTCTGCGTTAGGGATTGTGCGTACTCTGCAATGAACGGCAGACAGGTGCCAGTGCTCTGTGCTGGGCCTCAGTTTGGGACCTAATTGTTTTAAATCGAGGCATGCAATTCCTCAGGTAATTCCTTTGAGTGGTGGTGCCCAAATTTTAAATAACTAAATGAGGAAAAGATTAAATTTGGCCTAATAATTACTGTATAGTGATGGGATTCTAAATAAGACTGTTGATAAGTTAATTTTAAATTCCCACGCCTAATTTATACATCAATAATTAACAGCATCCCCCAAACTCTTCTCAGGGTTTCAAATTAACCGTTTCATAAATACTTCAATTTTCACTCTTGTAAGCCCCTGTGGGACCCACTGCATGATTCTTCAAAAGGTAACAAAATAGTCACATTAGCTTCTTTACCAGATTAATCCCTCTGATTCAGATATTTGTCTTTCATTTATGCTCACGCCATTATCTGCCAACAGATAATGCGATGATGAATGATTACCTGGCTATTCGGGGGAAAATCAAGGATCTATACATTCTTCTTGATGAAACAGAGCAGTTTGTCAGGTACCGTGGTGGAAGGTGGAGATATGACGATGCTGAAAGCATTTCTGGTTGTCAACAGGTCACATAGTTTCTCTGTAAAATATCATTTATAATACTTCACCAGGTAGCACAAGGCTGTCTTCTCTGAGATAAATATGCAGGAGTTGCCCACTTAGTATATTTGGGAAGCACAACTGACATAAATTGATAGATAGCTACATCTGATGATGCCCATAAATGTTTCTGTATAGGTTCAGGAAGGGGAAATTAGCCTCACAGAGGGGCATGCATTTCCCTTGACTCTCTTCTTTCACCTTTCTGGGAGGCTGTTTGAAGAAGCCACTGCATACAAAAATTAGTGAAGACACCCAGGGAGGCTGGCCTCCAATAGACTTGCTTTCAAATCTCTTCTTCAACATTTTTTTTTTTTAATTTCTTTACATTCAAAACTAAGATTATAACAGTAGTCAGGCAGGAATGGCCTTAAAGGTCTAATAAAGCATCTGTGTTTGCATCAGTTTCCAAGCAGATATATAAAAGATACTGGCACTGGTGTGATTTGGTTAAGGACTACTGCAAGTACTTGAACGTACAAGACTTTTGGACGTGTTCTGCTTTTATGAAGGCAACTCATTTAAGTTTTCAAGCACTCTGAAATGCAGTTAGGCTGATAGGTGCAAGGAGTGTCCTACTGCTTTGGCATGACAATGAAAGGAAAATTCATCACAAATCTGCAAATATTGTCGACCTCTGGAAGTCACCTGAATATTTAAAATTGTGAAGGTTTCCAAATAAATGTTACTTTAATATTACAATTAGCAACCAGGTATCACAAGATTACTTTTTGTTTTCCACCGCCAGTTTTCTGAATACAATACAAGCATTTCCCCACACATTCCTCAAGAGTGAAATAAAATATTTTATACTTTCTCAATTTTTTCGCTCATGTGGATGTGCAGTACAAATACTTGTAACTGTCTGTCTTCAAATGAGCTACTCTGAAAATAAAAGACACTGCCCTTGAATTTCCAGGTATTTTGCCATTAAGAATCTGAATGGGCTTTGGTCAGATCAAAGTCCCATGGAATTACAGGCTGTGGGTCTGCATAGCTCTGCTCTCGTGGCTGCGGCACCTGCATCCCTGCTCCGAGGGAATTCAGACAAAGGTGATGTGCTGGTGATTTTCAGAGACTTTGAAATCTGTGAATAGCCCAAACTTTTTTTGGATATTGAATAATAGAGATTCTTCCAAATAAACCATTCTAATGTTTTCATGCTTAAATTTAAGTGGTCTTTTTCATCCAGGTGTATTGTGATATGATCAGAACAATAACAAATAACAGTTGAGAAGAGCAGTTGAGCTGCCGGCTCAGGCACAGAAGGGGACACTGTGATTACCTTTCTAGCAGCTGTTCTCTTCCGGTGAAGGACATCCTTACGGAGAAGTGATACAGAACGTGGTCACAATAAAATAAAGAAGTCTCTAAGGAAAGGGAGACAAGCATTTACTGAAGCATCCCTAAACCTACAAAACCAATAGATGCAGACATCTGACTGAGGTTTCTATAGGCTACTTTCAAAATGATGTTTACATGATTTTGATTTATTTATTGGCAAAAGTTTGTAAAATCCTTTCAGTTAAATCATGGGGATACTTAGTAATGGGCAAAATCTGAATGAAGTAAAAGTACTCCGATGTAAAAGTAATCATAACCCTAACCAAATAATTTTCATTCTCTTTGATCAACACAAAGCTATATTAAGCTACAGTCTTGGCCCTTACTGACTTACACAGCATCTATTAAAAATCATATCCATGGCATTAGGGAATAAATTAAGATGCCAGGAGAATCTGTTAGCTGTTCTTAATAGATTCAAAACCAGGTTAGACATAATATTAATGGGAATGATCATGGAAAGTTTTAAAATACATATCCCAAAAGTCACTTGCTTCCCCTCGCATGGTTTATCCATTGAGGCATTAAAAGGGACTTGGGCAAAGCAAAATTAAAGCAATGTTATATCAGCAAAAGACTTTTTATAGCTTTCTTTTCTCTGTATTAAAACTAAAATAAAGCAAAAAAGTGGTGATGCAAAGTTAAATGAAGAAAAGAACATATCCTAGCACATTGCATGAATGAAAGATATTGGGCACATAGATGTATTGTGGTAATAAGACATGAGTAGGGTTTGCTGTGCAGGAGAAAACAAAGCAAGCTTTTTGCCCAGGAATGAAGCATAAATCTGAATTGAGAGTTGCAAAATCCTTGATTTCATTGGTACATGTAACTTAATTGGCATGGATGCAGGTAGATTAATAAGAAGATGCTTATATAACAAGTAAAAACTTATTGTAACACTGGAGATCCAGTTTGGTGGAGGGGCTAGTGATAGTATTTTTAAGGAGCAGATTACCTTTTCAATTGCTAAGGCATTCGTTTAAATTATTCTCAGTCTGCATCACTCTAGCTAAGGCCTAGTCTGAGGAGCTGATTTGATTTCCTTATGCATTAGCTTGGACTAGATTGCTCATTCCCACCCAGTGGCTCATTCCCCACCTACTCTGCTCAATGGTATTTTTATTTCACTTGCCACTGGTGAACTACATGGGTTAAATATGCCTATCACAATACCTAAATTAGTTCTTTAGGCAGAGTGCTGGGCTCCCTTTTCCTACCCTGCTGTCCAAAGCTTGTCAGGTAACCTGGAACAGTGGAAGGTTTCCATGTTTTTATTCTGTAGAAGGTAGATATCCTCAGAATCTACTGTCAATGAAGAGTGGTGTTTTTTTCCACCAAGTTATTTAGCAATTTTATAAGATATTACTGTTACAAGAGGAGAGCTAAACATACATTTGTTAGCCTCTTCCATAATTCTGAGCTATTGTGCAAGCCTATGCAATTGAAAAGTATTTTAGTACAGATGATTTAAAACGGTGCTTTTCTTTTAATTAACAAAATAGCTGAAGTGATGTGGTACTTAATATCCCGAGCAGTGCTAAATATAGTACTGCTATAGATTTTATATATTACATATGTGGCAATGATGGTACTGAGCAGTAATTTTAAAAGCCTTAGATAATACAAATGGAGAAATATTGGTTGTGACGTATAGGCAAAACGAATAGAAAATGCAGTATTATACACTCCTTTGTGCAGTTGCATCTTCCCGTTCTTCATGAGAAGGAAACAGAATAGGACAGACCTGGATGGGAAATAAAACCCTTATCTGAAATTTCAAAGGTGTCCCAAATTTCTTCTGTTTAAAACCTAAACTATTTAATTCTGATGTATTTGCACTAATTTTCACAAATGCCACATAAAATTTGTATGTGAGGAAACCTAGTTTTTAGTAAATGGAAATATTTCATAACTATTTTGATAAAATTCATCTGCAATTTTTTTTTTTTTTTATAAATCAAAAATTAACAGTGTGGGTAAGCTACTTAAAAAGACATTTCGATACGATGAATAATATATTTACAGAGGCAATAAGATTCATGTCTTTTTTTGTGTCCATCCTCAGTGAGGTCCAGAAGAAATCCGGCATGCAGCAGAAAGTAGGTATGCAGCAGCCAGTGTGGCTCCGTGCCCCAGCCTCAGATCCCAGAAAGGGAATGAGAGTCATTCCTTCACATTGGAGAGTGGAGGAGCTCTGCTTTTCCCCAGGCAATTTCTTGTGTGAGCATGGAAGAGCATTTCCCCAGCAGGAAGCTGGCGCTGATCTTGCCGTGTGTGGCTTCTCCAGGAGCTCCGCTTGGTATGGAGCACCAGCCAGAAGGAAAATCACAGAATTCCAAGAGAAAAGTTAGACACCATAGAAAGGGTGCGTGTGGTATCCTAGCAGAATCCTGATGACAATAGTGTAGACAACACATGGTTGGTAATACAGTTAAATTATCTGAAAATATGGGCACAGAGCTACCAAAGTGTGCTAACCCTTTTTAGCAGGGAGGTAGACAGGCCACCTAAAGAACCATAAGGAACCACCGTTCCACGCGTGGGTGCTGAAATGCAAGATGCAAACACGAACCGCGTGATGCCAGTTTTAAGTAAACGACTCTTCTTTGTAAGTGTTGTGCTGATTTGCCTGTATAGCACGCTTTTGATCATTGTTACTGAATAGATAGTCTCTATTTTATAGATCCTACTAAGAAATCTAAGTGGTTTTGCTGGAGATCTATCACAAAGTTTCAATGGGATTGACCACTCCTTTTCTTAGTGGAACATTTTATTAGAGATTTTTCTATATTCCTTTTCAGCAAGCAGAACTCCTGTACTTAACTATAGGGATTATACAATAATGAAAAATACAGGAGAATGAGGTCTGTGCTATGGTTCAATGGTGGCATGGGATCAGCAGGTTTCTTTTGGAGAACTGTGGTTCAGGCTGAAGGAAATTGTTGAAAACCTCTTCCTTGAGTAATTCACCACTTCAGTCCTCGTGAAACAGCAGTGCAAATTTGAAGCCAACCTCCCCCTCCTTTTTTTTTATTTTTATTTTATCTCTATCATCAGCTCTGGCTCCAGTCCTGGTCAGAAACCTCATGTTACCTCATGACTTTAGTTTCTTTGACTTAATTGTATTCATTGAGCACGAATGTTGCAAAAGAAGAAGGAAAATGATAAGAAAGCTCACTCCTAAAGGTAGATTAATAGCTGACACACAGACAATTAAACTTACAAGGAGACGCACATGGTGCAGGCTTATTCTTGCCAGAGTTTCACAAGCAGCCAGTCCCAGATTCTGGACAAAAAAAGTTGCACCAAGCTGTGTCAATCTGTCCGTGTCCAAGGCTCGCTGTCTCTTGGACTCATGGCTTTTCTTTAATATCAGGAGCGTTACTCAGGCAGAATTACTATGTAACATATTGTGCACGGCTATGCCTTGCTCAGAGTGCCGAGAGCTAAATGCAGCCTTGGCAGGAAAATTAATGTCTCCCTTTTCCGCTTTATTTTATTTTAATTAAGGAAAGTAGTAAAGCTGTTCAAAGAGGCTTTCATTAAACATACAAAACACAAAATTCCAAACAAGCCCACTCATATTGCCAAAGTGGCAAAATACCTAGGAGGAGTATTCCACTATTTGTGATGGATGGATTTAGGAATTTAGGAAGTATTTAGGAAGTGTATTGTAAAGATATGTGTCTTTACTTCTTCATGCCCCTTTCTAAACAAGTTTTACTGCTTGCTTGTGTTAGGAGAGCACGTGGATCTTGGGCTGTTGATCTAAACTTCCTGTGTGAGGCTCTTGAAATTTCTCCATCACTAGGAAAAGACATATATGTAAAATGTGTGCGTGTGCATCTATGTGTGTACATATATATAAATAAACTGGTGTTTATTATATATAATACATATATATATAAATAATGTGATCCTGCTACATAAATAGAATAATGTGATCCACAGTACAGCAATCTGCCCTAGTCCTTATCTGAACACCCCTCCGAAGTGGGAAAAGCTCATTATCCTTATTTTAAGAATTAAACAGGGGATCGATGACTTCCCTCCTGTCACTTAAGAAGCCTTTGGCAAAGCATGGAATTAAACCCATTTTTCACCAGTCTTACACTATAACCACTGACCTGAACGAGGGACACACCACAGTTGTCCCTCAGCTTTTATAAAAGTTATTCACAGTTTGATTTCTACATGTGCCAACTGTGTGTGACAAAATAATAGTGAAGCAACATTCAGACAAATTCTTAAAGCTGCTATATATATAAAAGCAGATTCAACACAAGGGGCAAGAGCTTTTGTTGGTATAAATTGAGCATATTGCAATTTTGCTAAAGTATTTCTGATATACATCACTGAGAATCTTTCCTAAAGCAGTATATGACTTTACTGGCCTTGCTGGGACCATGATCAGCCTCAATATTAAGTTGGAACTGTTCTAACTTTTATGTAAGTGAAAAAAAAATGGTTTTACACAATAACTTAACACATAACAGTAAACTTAATAGAGGAGATTTTGTCTGCCTGTGGTAACTTGCCAGAGAGTTTCGCCTTGCTATTGCTGTGGTGCTGTTTTCAAGTTCTGCTTCCTTCTAAATTTTCCAGATTGAATAAATCATGCAGTTTCATCTAGGTCCTTAGAAAAGTTTTTCTTGTCATTTCTGTGGGCCTTTTCCCAGTCTGCCTTTCTGCTGTAGGCTTGCCCTTTGCACGGTCTAGTTGCCTGCTCTCCTGTTTCCCTGCTGTGAATGTTGAGTTGCTCGCAGGGATAAGATACTCTTGCCCTCTCTCCAAAAGAGTCTTGGTCACCCAGAGTGCCAAGGAAGTACAGCCAGACAACCTTCTTCTCTAACATCTAGCTTAGCTGTACGCACAACGTTCATTACACATATATTAAACAGAAAATAAAAGGTTTTCTCATTCATCATAGGCACTTACTTTCTATTTTTATGCTCAAATGGTTGTTGAAAGAGAGATTGACCTTTCCAGTTGTATCTGATGATGCCAGGCTAGGTGAGGAGGAAGGGCATGGGTCCCCAGGACAGCCATCATGGTCATTGTGTCATTGTTTTTTTCTCCAGTAACTGTGCTACAGCTTCATGCATCCCGTACTGACTCAGACTTCCTTTTTTACCTGAACCTTTAGTTCCTTCCTAGAAATTCTCAATTTATGTGAATATGGAATTTGGCAGAAAAGAGGATCGGAGATTTTGCATATACCTTGGAT
Source organism: Nothocercus julius (assembly GCA_013398735.1). Lineage (NCBI taxonomy): Eukaryota > Metazoa > Chordata > Aves > Tinamiformes > Tinamidae > Nothocercus > Nothocercus julius. Next base: position 809,086 of record VZSV01000073.1, read on the forward strand.
GCCACCGTTTCTGAGCTGAGATTCAGAGGTACTCCCTCCACAGTATGCCAACCTAGTCCTAACATATGGGACCAAATAACTTGCATCCTCTACACAGACTTGAACCACTTAGGTTCAGCAACAGGGTTATATAGGAAGCTAGGGAATGTATAGGGGGGTGTTTGTGGCTTGCCCAGTGTGCAAACCATCTCCATACTTGTATATAAGTATGATGATACGAAACTTGGTCATTAATGGGAACACAGTGTGCATTACTAATGTAAAAATCATGTTTAAGTTCCATCAGTGCACAATGCCAATATGTGCTTTCGATGCCAGAAATCTAATATCAAAGAAACCACCTATACACCAGGATAAAGCATTAGATTGTTTGGGTAGGCCCTTAGAAAGTACCATGCGTTAGTCAGTAAAAATAAGTGACAGACATGCTTCAAGGACAACAAAGACCTTGCTGGTAGACTATAGGTAGACACTTGAGATATGTCAGTACCATTCCATCTAATTTCACCTGGAATTGCAGAAATACAGGATCCTGATGTAACCGTCAGTAACCGTGTATCAGGTTTTGTAATGCACTCTTCCATTCTGAATATAATTTGTTAGTGTCCCTTCAGTCAGACTTTTATTAATAAAAGTAGCATGACAAGTGGAAAAAGAAGATCATTTCGCCTTTTAATCATCACGTTTGAAAAATGGGCAGGATACAGGAAAGGAGACTTTTGCATCCTTTCCTTGTTTCATGTCAATGTCTATGAGTAATCAGTAGGCATAAAGATGTTACCACTGTGAAGGATGTGAAACTAAAATATTTGATATCACAGAGCTGTTTTCTCTTTTCCTTAGATGTAAAAAAAAAGACAAGAAAAGCAGAATTTAAGAGATTCCCCAAACAAACAGCCTAACGTAAACTCCTTCAGAAAACCATGCTTTTGTTGGTTTCTCTTATTCCTTGAGTAAATTTTACTGTGTTAGAAATGGCCTTCACATCAGTAAAGACTATGTGGGCAAGAAAGGCACATCCGGCAGCAAACAGTGAAGGATGACAGCAGTAATTATCTAAAGCCCATGAAGTCAATGGAAAGACTGACAGGCACCTTGCATTAGTAGTCATAAGAGCAAAAATACATCTCAGTGGTTTTTTTTCATGCTTAGAAAGATTCAGCAATGTTAACTATTACTCATCTTTTGCACCTCTTCTAAAATAGTTTCCGCTTGCATGTGTACTTACCAATTTTAACTTTTTCTGGGATGTATAGCTGGAAATAGAACCTGTGCAGGCAGCAGCATTTTTGTGATGCGGTCTGTGAAGGATCCAGGCCTGTAGGCCAGGAAAGTGCTTTCAGCTGTGCTGCACAGATTGCAGAAGGTGCAGAGCTGATACCTGCAGTGGCAACAAGGGTATTATCAGACACACTTCTATGCCTGCAAAACAGCAAGAACTTCTGCCTTTTCACAGATGTTGAAAAGAACAGTTGGGCGTAACTGAGCCACTCTCATTCTCCTTTTTGTGTTTTGAATCAGCTTTGGGAATTGACTGGAATATGCCATGATTTGTTAATTACAGGGATGTCTCTGATCTTAGATGCAACCCAATACTAGTGTTTTGAGAGCTGGAAGGCTTTGCATTCCCTGGCAGAGCCATAAAGCCTGGATATTGTTAATGAAAACCCAAACCGACACAAAAGACGGTGTTGTGCTTAGGCTCCAGTGTGTCCCCTGAAAATTTGTACTGATGCTGCTGCTGGTACAGAATTAGGTTACATATGACATGCACACACCCCCACCCCCCAAAAATAATAATTCTCTTTAATTTAAACCTTTTCTTTCCTTCCCACACACTATTACATCTCTCTAGAGCCCTCAACTCTCTTTTGCAGGTGGGAAGTCTCACAGTTTTCACTTCTTCCCTTCCTCTTCCCTTTGTCTTCCTCTTCCCAGACTAAGCTTCCTTAAAGAACTGGTTGCTGTGGACACATTAGATATTGCCATGGCATCATGGCATGCAATAGCACAATGAAAAATCCTCATTATTCTGAAAACTCACTTCTGCTCGTGTCTGATGTGCTGTCTTTTAATCCACCCCTCAGAGAAGGTCCTGAAACTGCAGTAACCTCCAGTCAAGGGTTAGCAGTTGTTGCTGACTTTGGTTCACTTATGTAGCACATGTAAGGATGTATATATATCATCCATGCATCAGGGTGATGATGGCAGCGTGACAGTCTCTCTGCTCTGTAGTGGAAAGGGAGCAGAAACTATTTCACAGAGAAACTGCTGCTAATTTCCCCGGGGCTCTGGCTCAGAGAAGCAGAGGCAGAGTCATCTCCATCCCGGGGGAGCTCCAAGGGCAAGGAGTATTTTTGGGAGAGGAAGCTGGAGGTGCAGAGGGACAACGCATGTGGGTCAGGTTCAGCTGTTAGACCGTCCCTGAGGCTGATGAGGGCAGAAAATCGGGGAGTAGTAACCTGAGTCGTGAAGCCACCACCTGGCTCAGGGTTCCTGGTTACCTCTGAAGAAACCCTGTGCCTGGAGCTTAAGGTCTGGCACTCTTGTTGCGGCAATGAGCCTCCTTTAATCCATCCTGTGAGCGGGTTTCGCGTCTTGGAAACAGCGGCTGCAGCTCTCCTCATTTCAAGCAGGGGGGATGCGGGGCGGCTTTGGGGAGAAGGGTCTTCCCGAAGCACTGCCCCCCTGCTGCCCCAGGGGAGCCTTTTGCGCCGGCCAACGCAGGGCTCAGCATATGGGTCAATCTTCCTACAAATACTCAAGCAGTGTGTCTAAACCTAGTGTGAAAACAGTACCAAGAATTAACAGCACTTTGAATAGGGCTTTCAATTATTCCTTGAGAGCCTACTTATATTTCTCTTTGGCACTGCACTTAGAAGCGTAGCCATGCATTTTCTATAGATTTTATGGATTAGAAAATCATGGGGTTAGCTAGTCCATAAATTAATATATCTGTGATGTATATTAAGTAACTCATCTAAAAAAATGGATGCCTCATCTATAGGAAATGAATAATTAATTTTGTTTTCCTGGTTAAAAAAAAAAAAAAAAAAAAGAAGAAGATGCAGAAGAAAAAATCCCTCATGTGCTTTTCTGTTTTCTGCTGAAGCTGAAATTTTTTAGTCCTCTGACAATGTCTTACACCCTCCAATATGTCTTGTTTCTATGGAGACACCAATGAACTGCAGCTTGCATTCTTCTGCATATCACAATACAAGGTTGCTTCAGAATTTTCCTCATGCTTCACTCTCTTCTCTTTTAATTAGAAGTTAATCAATAAGCGCCATGCTCTTGTGTCATGCACTCACAAGCATGCGCTTGCACATACGCTCATGGTGAGTTACTGAGAGCCTGCCTATAAGCACCAGGTACACGCTCTTAGTTTTATTTTAGAGAACGGCACGTTTTATCTTGAGCTTTGTAGGACTATCATTCTAAACTCTATCGGATAAAAGGATGGGAAGATGGGAATCTTGTAGGCAATCCACCGGATGGGAGGATTATATGATATGTCATGCTTTTAATAACAGGAAGGAAGAACGGAGTTCTGGCATGGCTGTAAAGTGTCGGGACCTTTAGGGTTTATTCCCTTCATATCACCTCGCTTTTTGGGTTATTTTTTGGCCCCATTGAACTATTTTAACTTCTGTGTGGAATTCCTCCTCCCAAATGGCTAATTATTGCACGGTGTGATCATTAGATTTAATTCTGCAATCCATACTGTTCCTTCCCTGTGCGTTCATGTCTCCTCTTGAATGTCTCTTCTGTGTCTCTTGACAGTGGAAGATAAACCCTTCTGTGGCAAAACACAACGTGTTTGCAAAGCACATAAGAAAGAAACTATGTGAATAGCTTTGTTATTATTATTAAAAATGTACTATGAAGCAAACAGTATTTTTAATTATGAAGAATCAGAGAGACTGAAAAGGTGCCAAAGCAGAAGGTGTGTGTTACCATTAGTGGGCCCTTTGAAGTCAATAACAAGCCTTGTACATCTGCAACACTGCTGGATGTTTTTTCCACAGTTAAATCCAATAGGCAAATTAGTGCCAGGCTTTCTTATTACCATCAGATTTTTGATACTAGTTCATATTGTATTGAAATTAATTTCCAGAAAGAATTCAAAGTAGTAGAATTCAAGAGGCCTTATAACTGATGTGTTATACGTGTACCATAAACCACCTGATCATGGCAACAAATCATGTCTAAGGCTTAACTTATGTGCTCATGTACTGAGATGTAGGCTGTGCACCTTTTCTCATTGCTTCTTGTGCTGCACATCTGTCTGTCTCCTCCTGCTGTCTCTCATACTTCGGTCGTAGACTCCTCTGGGCAAAGACTATATTTTTGTCTTCTGCTTTTTCCCAGGTTCTTGTGGAATTTTAATGTAGGATTGCAGTTCTTTGATGCTACAGCAATCCAATCAAAACTACAGAGTTTTGAGGGGTATACTACTGCCCAGTGTTTATAGCCAATATGCTTGTATATGTATGTGTGTGTAATATGCACACATATACACATGTACATACATATAAATGCATGTGCATGCCTTTGCTTTACCCTATTTTTTGTCAAACTAAAAAGCAAAAATCAAATTCAGCATTTTTAATATAAGATTTTGGAAAGCATGCTTTGTTTGAACTCTGTGAACATTTATTGCGCTCTCCGTTTATTTTAACTAGTCAATATTTTTGTTAGCATGCACAAAAGAAACAAGGTTTAACCTCTAAATGCATCAAAGAACATTACTGCTTTCTCAAGGATAATAATTGCAGCTATGCGAGCTAGCACATAACAGTTAAATATATCCTTGCTTTTGACAGAAGCTAGTGCAGTTGGAACAGAGATGAACATAGCTTATTAAATATAGCTCTTATGAAGACTGCTCTATAATTACCGTGATTTTTCTTTGTATCATTATGATCATAGGCTGATCTAAAACAATGAATCGTGTGCTTTCGAGAGGCCGAGAAGTATTCAGCCATATAAAGAGATCATAGCTAGAGCAACAGCCCTGTTAGGTTTCTTTGAGGAGCCTATGTAAATAGTACACTCTAAAGGTTAAATAGGTCCTTCCACTGAAGCTCCTTCTTTCACTGAGAAAAGTTAAAACTTAGAGGAGATCCATGGAGGACCCAGAACACTTCATGCCATGAAATCACATTCATATTAATGAACAAATCTTTTGATACTCTTTTTTTTTTTAAAGGAGACTATCTTCTATTTGTAAAAAGGGATTGGCTGATTTTTTTTTTTTTTTTTTTTGCATGTCTGGAAGTGTTTTCTGAGATCAAAACCTCCAAATGAGATGACCTATATATCCAAAATGTTACGAGCATAAAAATGGCCACTCGTCCTGCGCTATTAGCTCTTATACTTAGATCCAGGGACCTGGACTCAAGTATTTTCCATCTGCTGTAATCCATGGGAGTCAAAACCATGGCTTTTGACACTGCATGGAGGGGCATAGCTAGAGTTTGTTCCAGCTGTCTTGATCATTTTCCCTCCAGCCTGTGTTGATGCTCCACGCAGGGCAGGGGAATCAGGAAATGGGGGGAAAGTGGCACTTTTCGGCCCATATATCCCCATGGCTTTCAGCAGCAGTCGTGTTTGTGAAGCTTTCCCCTGTGCAGATCTACTGGTAGCTATTGCTTCAGAGGCCAACATTTTGGCACTCGAAATCCCAGCTGCAAGAACAACCAGCGCTGAGGAGCGCCAACGATCTCGGCTTGTCCGCAGCTCTTGGGAGGCAGCTGAGGTGCATCAGGAACACGCAGCAGCGATTTCGGATGTCCTAGGGACATCCATGAGCTATGCAGGACGGGTTGTTACTCCGGCTGGCGGGGGGACAGGGCCAGGCACGCCGGGGACGAGGGCTGGGGATGCGGCTGCTTCCAGCTCCGCATTTCCTTCCATGCACCAATCCAGCTCCGTGCAAAGCCGGGAGCCTCGTTGCCTTGGCTACGTGTACTAGAAGACTGATCTTCACTTTCCTGGTTGCTTTTATACAGCGGCTAATTTCTACCTAATCTATCTGCAGTCAGTCTGTTCAAGGGCCACCAGTAACTGTTAGGTAAAATAGGTCTTTTCCTTCACAGTATCTGTTTGTTCTCAATATTTAATAGAGGAACCTCTCTCGTGCTTCACTTACTTATGGCAAAAATGTATTTGGAGCTGTTTGTGTCTGTTGTAACTTCATAGACATTCACGCCATGTGTGTCTAATTATAAAAATCATCTTATCTTCTATTTAACATTATTTGTTAGTGTGCATCCTCCCAGTTTTTAAGCAACTTCAATTGTTGTATCAACTGACTGAAATATTTGAAATCTGTAGGGTATAAAATAGCAAGTATGAAGAGATTAAATAGAAAGGAGAGCTGAATTAAATAGCAGTTTAAATCCGATTCTGAACCAAATCAAAACTTTCCCACAGGTTTGGTTTAAGCAAGAACAGATACATAAATAGACACTTTTTCTATGCCAAGGTTTCTCAAACAGCTTTCTGGTAGTGTCACAATTAAACATCAGTCAATTTGACAAATAACAACTTATTGAAACCATTTAACAGGGGAAATTTTGACAAAAGGGCTTGTAGGCCTTGCTGCTGAAGACCTGGTCGATGACACTTTGTGGTTGTCCCATTTGGTATGATAGTGATTGGTCTCCATTTCAGCCTTATTTAACAACTTCATTAATAGTATTAAAGAAAGAAAGTGAACAGCATGTTAATGAAGTCAGCATATGATGTAAACAGCGGGAAACAGAAAATACAAGATACTTAGAGGTTAGAAACATGAGCAAGAGGAGTTAGCAATGTATCATATTCAGATTGAGGAAAAAGATAAGCTGATGCATCTGAAATAAATTAGTTCAGAAATGAATTTACATAGCTAATACACATTAAGTGTATAGAAATATTCACATACAGTTACACATAAACAGTCTTTTTCTGCTTGAGAAAGGACCGGTTTATGTTCAGTGAAAGGGTCAGTACTGTCTTTGGAAGCATATGTAGATAGATTGTGTAAAAGAGGAGACAAGTTATTGCTGAGTTACACATATATAGGTTAGTTGTATAGAGCAATTTGCTGTTGTTCAAGCAATAGCAAATCAAAATCAGTGGGTAAGGGGACTGATTTAAGAGAAAATATTGAAACGTATTGATGTTAAGCAAAGAAAGATGGAGAGGTACACTGCAACAGTCCACATCCCTGGAATACCAGCAAGCACTTAGCTCAAAAAAAAGCTTATTTTTAGTATTGCCACTAGAACTTGATAATGTTTCAGGGGAGTGTTCTGTACTAAGTGAAAACAACTATAACATATTATGTTAAGAAGTAAAAAATAAATACATTGAGATTGTAAAACACAACCTAGTGTTGGTAAGTGCAACCCTAAAATAGACTATAGACTCACTAACTACTCACTAGCACCTGGAAAAGCTGAGTCCCTTCAACATCCCTCAATGTGAGCATAGGCTGCAGACCCCCAGTGTGCCCTCTTGTCCCAAAGCGTAGCGCAGAGCCCCCAGATTGATAGATCCAGCCTGTTCTCTTTCTTTTCTGCTTTTATTTTTTACTTTTTAAACAATATTCAAATATAGAAGAGACTTCCCAAAAGCTCCATTCAGCAAGCCCAGTCCTACACAAGCTTTGAAATACTTGCCCCTGCTCGGCATGGTGACACGCACACTGCAGGCAGACTGACAGCTGCCTCCTCCAGTTAGAGCACGCAGTCATCAGCACCCGTTTAAGCTCATTGAAAATGTGACTAACTCAAGTCTCGGCTCATACACTGTCAAATCCCACTTGGTGAGCCTTGTTCCTGTTCCAGCTGGAGGTGGGCCCACACTGAAATTTGGGAATCTGGTTTTCATGTTCCAAACCTGAACAAAGAGACCCAGACTTGTTTCTAGCTTTAGTGTCCTAAACTGTGATTGCGTCTGTAAGTATAAGACTGAAACACTAGTTGTCTGGGAAATATAAATGAGTGATGACTTTAAGAGAGATGCTGTGGCTACTCAATGCAGTAGCTTCAAGCTTTTTGGTGCTGTTCCCAGAAATGCTTCAACCATGGTGAGAAGCTCAATTCTCTAATTAAAAAAAAAAATTGTATCAAATATTTTTCAGCTTTACACTCTCAAATTAAAGCTTAAAAACCTCCAAGGAAGGAAAGGAGGCCAGATTGGAGGGGGAGGAGGTGAGAGGAAGGAAGCGGGTGGAGAAAACCACTATATTCCCAAGATGCAAGGAAAATTGAAAAGTAGAAGAAAAAATATATTAAATCAGTGTAAACTAAGAGGTAAGTTTAAGGCATTTTTTTTTCTACATTGAATGTATGTTTTGTTGGGGTATTTTTAGCAGTAAAATGCTGGGTACTTTAAAAACATTTAAAATACATTGAAGTGAGGTGATTGCTTTTTCTTCATTTTGCCTGCTATAAACTTGATCTATTTTTTTATTAAGATCTATTAAAGCATGTGTTATGCTGGGATTTTGCTACGTTTCTGCTGTTGCTGGTTGGGACCCTCTGTTTCCTCACAAATGACCTACATGAAGGGAAACAACATCCCATGGCAGCAGGCAGGGTGCTTAGTTGTGGAGCTCAGCTGCGCAAGTTAATTGTTTATGGAGATTTAATGGGCATCGTGCTCCTGCTTACGTGCATTGCTGTAATCCAGTCATGTGCTGTGAGAGCTTAGGAAAAGGGGCTCAAACATCAGTAGATGTGGGTATAGTTGTGCAGGGGGTTGACCTGTTCTCATAAGTTCAGGTCAGATGGTGACTTCTGTGTAAATATGTTGTTTACTGGTGGTGATGGTGCTGTTGCTCCTTGGGATGCTGCCTATACAGGGGCCGTATAAGTTAAGTTTTGATCAGAGACCACATGCCAGCAACTGAATAGTAAAGTCTGGTGCACTTAAAAGCTCATTTATTACTAGGATGTGTGTTGCTATACTGCCAAGAGCCTGCCAAAGAAGCAACTGAATAAAAATATTGCTGATTAACTGTGTTTGTGTTGTAGCACCATGTGATACCAAAGACTTTGTCAGAAATCAGTTTAGAAAGGAAGGGAGCTGAAATCTGGAAGAAGTAGGTACAGGTGTTATGCATTTCTGCACAGCTCTGTCAGGCAGCTGCATGGAGTGGGCACAGAGAGAAATTCTTGCAGCTTAAGTACCTACCTGCTGCATCTGAATTGCGCTGGGTTATCTGAAGCGTTTTCCTCTCTCAGGCTTGGGAGTTGGGTAGGATGAGTGGGTGACAAGGAGAGACTGGAGAGCTCAGTAGTTGTAAGTGATGGGGCTGCAGAGTAGCTGCGAGTGCTGCCTCCTTCCCCTCTGATGCTGCCCTAGCTTCGGATGTGTTGGAGTCTCCTTGGTCTGGAGGTCATTCCGTGTTTAAAAGCTCCTGATGTCTCACTTGGTCATGAATTTCACCACTCTGGTTTTCAAACCTGTTTATGTTATTGGTCTCATAAATATGTTATGGAAATGGGTTCTGCAAATTAATTGCATTGCCTTTGCTTTAAACTTGCTGTTTGAGGTTTTTATTGGTTGCCTCAAGTACTTTTATTGTAAAAAGTGAATATTATTTCTACACAAATGCTTATAAATGCCACCTTCGGATGTCTAGATATATGCTGAAAAGCTGTGGTCTGTTTAGATTCCCCTCTGCTACATATATCTGATCACCCTTATTGTGTCTGTACATCTTCTTGTTCTGCTACATTTTTCAGTGTTTCTGATGAAAATGATAAAGATTTGCTTCCTTCTGAAGAGATGTGTCTCCCCTATCTCTCCTTCCTTGTGCTCACTATTTAGTCTTCCTTAACTTTTCTAAATATATAATTTTTTTCAGAGTTGTACTGGACGCTTAAATATTTCTACAGATAGGAGTTACATAAAATTATGCATGGCAGCTGTGCACTTCAAGATGAATATATTATGGATGAAGAGCTTGAATTCCACATTATTTGTACTATTTTTATTCAGGCACATCCTGAGAAGTTAGTATCAAATGGCCTAATTCTGTTCCAACTCAAGCCAGAACCAGTGAATTAGACCAGAAACTCCTCCTAGTTTCAGTGGTACCAGGATTAGTCCCACCTGCTAGCAAACAGAGCTTGACACCATTTGTAGAATGATCTGAATTGCACATATTGCACAATAAGCATGGTGCATTTTAATGAGTACAACCTCGAATCTCATGCCAGAAAGGAAACTTAAGACAGAGGAAATGCATTTGTTTAGAGGATGTGATAGTAGGGTTGAGGAAAGGCTTGAAGATGGAGGCGGAGGAGGAGCAAAAGGAGGTGCAAGGAGCGGGCTGGGAGGGTGGGCTGCTAGCATGGCCCACAGATCATCAAGGGGGTCAGGAAGAAGCAGAGGGGGGCTGTGGTGTCAACACGTAGCCAAATGTGCTGAGGTCAGAATTTCTTCAGCCTTAGAAGCCTGAGAACAGGAATTTGTCATCCCAACTCACATGTGGAATTGTTGGAACAAAAGCAGAAGGGGCTAGATAGAAATGACTTCTAATGACAAACTAGATTCCTTTGTCTTTATTTTCTCCTGTATAGATTAATGGAAAGCATTTTTAAAATGTGATCTATATCAAAAGAATCTTAAATAATTGATATGGTAATTTCATCAAAACTCCATCGCTATACAAAATTACCCAACCAATAAATCAACCATATGGATATTTTTTCCAGTACATGACATCTGTGCTTTCTTGTTTTCTCTTTTCTGAGTAAGTTTTGAACAGTAAATAGGTTCTCTTTAGGTTGATACAGTTCATATGGGACCAGAAGAAGAAACATGTTTAAAAGAGGTTCTGTATGGAAAGTTGCTTGCTTTGAGATTTTTCTTTAAGTAAGATGCTATTTTTTTTTTTTGTCATTGAAAATTCAATAAAATAGAGCTAGGAACTTTGGCAATCTCAATGGGGAAGACCCAGGTTTCTAAAAATTCCATATATAAAAAATCTGGGAAATCAGAAGCAGCTCGTGCAACTTAATGTATTGGTATTAATTTACCAGAGGTGTTGCATCAGCTTCACTTCCCAGGGGACCTGAGATGTAGAGTGCCAGGAGGAAATCCAGACTGGCACTAATAAAGCTATGCATGGTAGCACTTCAGGAAGAGAACTGGACTCTAATTGTTTGTTTTATAATTTAACAGAACATACAAACAGAGTGAATCTGGCCAACTGCTAAAAAACTCGAGTTGCAAGCAACAAATACACTCTTTTATCAGGTGTCACTATAAGTCTTGCTGTCCTCTATCATCTATCCAGTATGCTCTGACTACCCTCTGAAGCCAGGCAATACTTCTCGGCCTTATACAGGGCAAGTCTTAGTACATTTCTGCTACTATTTACTGCAGTGTTCACCCAGCTGCGGTTGGATTAGATTGAAAGGGAAAAAATACAGATTTAAGGACCTTTTGATGTTACTTTTGCCAATAGTTCTACTGGTAACTGGCAATACTAGAGAGGCTTCTTCCCTGTTTAGCATCTCCTTTTGCCAAATTCTGCCCCCTTCCCCTCTCCCATGTTGTACCAACAGTACACTTTAACCCTTTTACCTATCCTGTGACCTATCCTATGCATTAAGCATCCACAGATGCCAACATTTTTGAGACTTTATTAGTTGTCTTCCACTGGGCTTACCTAATAGGTAAACATGGCCAAGGCAGAAGAGCTCTGAAGGCGAATGCTTCATAGTCAGTAACATCTCATCCTAGACAGAAAGTTTTAAATGCTGAGTAGACTAGAGATAGCAAAATGTCATTTCTTGCTGTCTTCTTCCTTTAGAAATGCTCCAGCCAAAGGAAGGAACGATCTTCTCTTCTCCACAACCATATATATCTCTGTAGAGGATTCTTCCCTCTCCCTCCCTCTCTTCGTTTTCCCAATAGTCCCTGTCTTGCCAAGGACTCTGTGTAAGAGCAGCTCTGTAGCCACAGTGCTGTTGGAAGACCACAAAGTTGCTAGTAATAGATGTCTCAAATTCATCTCATCATTGCTATGAATGCAGCTAGAAGTAAAAACAAGTTCCTTTAATATGTTGATTTTATTTTTTACAGACAGCATTTTAAAAATATTACTGTATGATAAAGTGTATTCAAAATGGCCAGTTGTTACTAGATTGCTTTCCTGTCCTTGAACATTTATAGGCAATGTTCAATGAGAGTTTTGCACCTGGCTTCTTGTGTTGGCAGTTTTAGGGCACACGTGTGCTGCCACCAGGCAAGAAGGTGCTGGTTTGCTTTCTGGTTAAAGCAATATTCTTTTTTTTATTTATTTTTTTCCCCCTTAAAAGAGTGAAAAGTTAGAGGAGGAAGAAAGAAGTGAAAACTGCTTAGTATTTCTAAGAAGACTATCACTGATTCTTTCATTAATAGCTTTCACGTACCCAAGAAGAGTTAAATATTTAGATTTTCAGTGTCTTCCTGGTTTTGAGGCCTGCACTATTATTTTAGGTGTGTAGCATGCTAACTTATGTACGAATGATGAACATATATCCTGGATTTTGGATTTTGATTCCATGCCACAATTTGTCTCAGAAAGTCGCCTTGCTAATGCAACAATAGCATCATGTCGAGCTGAAAAGAAAATGAACCTGCCTCACATCTGGACAGTCTCTTGAGCTCTCTTGAGCTACACAAGGATAGGAAAGAGATTTTCACTGTAAGCAGAGTGAAGGAGTAAGGAATGAATGCATCTGAAGGAAGCTGTGCTTCCTAATTCTTACAAAATCTGTGGCAGGCTATGCAGAGCGGGCATCTGCTGTTGGCTTGAGTCAGTGAAGCAGTATTGATTTCCTACAATAAGGAAGGAATTGAGTTCTCAAATAGTTTGCTGCTTCTACAGTTTGGCTTAGGCATACTACCTCCACATAGCCCAGCAGAAACCACAAACTACTGTGATGGAAAAACAGCTTATCCACTATTATTTCAAAGTTACATAAATAGAATAGTATGATAATAGTGAAATACCTTTTTGAACACGCAGTGACCTCTAAATTGTATGTACAGAACTGGGTTATTTCAAACATTGGCCAATTATCCCTCTCCAGAGAGGTATTTAGTGAGAGAATAATTTGCAAAGATAAGAAGTGGATATAAGCTTACTATATTTTTTCCACCTTTAGTTAATGAAATTGCTTGTACTTGAAAAGTGTTGTTCCATGCCACAATTTGTATCAGAAAGTCGCCTTTCTAAATGCAACAATAGCATCGACTTTTGTGTACGGTCAAGTGTAAGTTTCTCAGGCCGAAAATACCATACTGGCCTTCAGAGTCATGTCAAGGGTATCTGTAGGTGTCTATAAGACGTCTAATATAAGAACAGATCTTTCTTATCTTGAAGTGGAATTTCCTGTATTTCAGTTTGTGTCTCTCATCCTGTTCATGGAATACTACTGAGAAGAGTCTTGCTCCATTGTTTTTACACACTCCCATTTATACACATTGATAAGATGTCTTTGAGTCTTCTCCTCTCTAGTCCCAGTCCTCTCTGCTTCTTCTATATGTCAGATGCTTCAGCCCCTTCCTCATAGTCGTGGTCCTTCACTGAACTTGCCCCAGTATGTCCATGTCTCTCTGGTACTGGGGAGCCCTGAGCTGGATACTGCACTCCAGCTGTGGCCTCACCAGTGCTGAGCAGAGAGGAAGCATCACCTCCCTCAACCTGCTGGCAATGGTCTTCCTAATGCAGCACAAGACACTGTTGACCTTCTATGCTGAAAGACTGCATTGCTGGTTCCAGTTCAACTTATCGTCCACCGGGACCTCCAGGTCCTTTTCTGCCCAGATGCTTTGCAGCCAGTTGGCCCCCAGCCTGAGTTTATTCCCCCCCAGCTGTGGGACTTTTAATTTCTTTTTTTTTTTCTTTTTAACCTTAATTTTTGTTGGCCATTTCTCCAGCCTTTCAACCTCCATCTGAACAGTGCAGAGCCATCTGGTATTGTGTACATACTTACATACTTCCCAGAATCTACTGTTGTTGCGTATTTGGTGGAGCATAGTTACAAACAAATGAGAGGCAATTCCAGTTATAAACTCTTGTGTACTCCATCTGTAAAGAATTTATTTGAGAAAATAAGTTAGCAGATAAAGTTAATTGAAATCTCTCCAAGTGTTTCAGTGAGACTGTAAATTATATCAATGAAAACGTTTTGGGTTTTTTTGTTTGTTTGTTTTATTTTTCTTCCAACACATCTATATTCGCTTGAATATCATAGGACTTTTGAATCCTTCAGCATCCTGATGCCTGGTTAGCCAAGGCAATGACTGATGTCTGACAACCAGTGCCGATGATGAGTGAACTCAGGCTTGAACAGGATGCCTGCAGCAAGGAAGGCTAATGATAGAAAATCAAGACTGGTCATTTAAGGCAATGATTGGAAAGATGGAAAAAGAAAGGACGCAGACCATTAATGACATCATGTCTTCATTAAGAGGGACAGATTGTATACCAAATGCAAATTTCAATGCTAAGTGCTAAAACACATGAGACATTTTTGAGGGACAGTTATTTATTTGTAAACTATAGAAAAGTGCGTTTTTATGATATAGAGGGAAGAGCATGTATATGAAATAAAGTGATCGTTATTGTCTTCATTCAATTCTTTAAATATGAAACAATAATTTTCTTATTAAAAATGAGAAGAACAGAATAGGTAGAAAGTAAACATGAGCAAAAACTAGAATTTAGTGCTTTATTTTCCTTCAATGTCTTTGCAAAGAGAGGTCAAATCAATCCTTTACTTTCAAAGTGTTCTTTAAACAAGTTCAGTGGGTCCCAGTCTGTCAACTGAATTCAAGGTTGTTTTAAACCAAGTAAGTTGATAGACTGAAAATCGCATACTGTGTAATTTTGGATTGTTTCAGGATAATTTAGGACCTGGATTCTCCCAGTAGCTTTATAGAGTAGCAGCAGTGACGTGTATCACCATGCGTCTGCCAACGTTGTATCTTGCTGCAAGAGCACCACCATTTTGTGGAAATCAGAGTGGCAAAGAGGGCCAATCTCTATGACAATACTCTGAAGTATTTCACGACCCAAGAAGCCATCCACATGATGATCCAGATAGATATGGAGTAAAGTACGAAGGCAGCCCTAGTGCATTATTTACTCAGTGTTGATTCTTATAAATGCATAAAGATTTTTGACTTGTCTTCTGGTACTCATTCATAATGTTTTGCTAGGAGAATCTATATTCACATTTATTATTCTCCATAATAATCATTTCTCCATTTATTATGGAAAAAGTAGCCTACTGTTTTTCCATTGTAGTGCATAAGCCTAGGTCATTCTGTATGATTGCATAAAGGGCAGTGGATAAACACCCAGCAAGGTTTTTATTTTTATTTTTTTTTTTTAATTTCTGTTAGCATTTTAGCAGCCAGCTGTGTTCCCATCAGAGTAACGCTAAGCAACACCTCGCAAAGGCGGATGGCTGGAAGCCATTATATCATAAGGTGACAAATGATTTGATTGTTGCCTGTGTGGAATAGATTTTTTTTTTTTCCTCTTTGGAGAAGAATTAGATATTCCTCTGTGGTCTCATGATGGGGTGAAAATAGAAAATAGCCTAGATTTATTCCAGGTACTTTGCTTAAGCTAAAAGCTAGTTTCTGTATCCCTATGCTGTCAGTGGGAGACTTACATCTCCCTCTCCCCATTGGCTGTGCAGGAAAGGAAAATTTCCGGCTCCCCTCTTAGGGAAGTGCTCAAGGTTGCGTGGAAAGAACTGAAACTGATAATTATTTTATCAGGAATAGTCATGTCACCATCTACTAACTTAACTTGCTGAACAGATAGGTGAGGTTGAGCTGTGCAATTTTAACTACAGAATATCTGTTTATATGTTGTAATCCCTCTGAATGTTAATGCTGTTCTGACTTTAGCTATATGGAAAGTTAGTATTCTGATCTGTTTGACAGCAATTTTGTGTGGCAAAGGTATTATTAGGTAGAAATCTTTGTAAACTAAAATGGCTTAAAATTTTAAGACCATAAGCATAAAAATTAGTTTTGCTCTAATAACTAATAATACTTAATGAAAGACTTAATGGAAGACAAGCTGGGGCTCCATCTTCCCATAAGGAATATTGTTTTAGATTGATTTTTAGGGGTATGACTCATTTTTGATCTTGAATTTCTCTCTTTCACTCCACCGTGCAAGTTATGCTTTATAATTGTGCTCATCCTATTTCACTGAAAATAATTTTTCTGTCACTGTGCCAGTGCTACTGAAGATAATAGAGGTCCTTTTCATTTATGCCTTCAATTGACTGATAAATTACTTGGGTGATATATAGTGAGGTCAAAAGGATTTTTTTTTGATGTTTTTGTGTACTTTTGCAGGTGTACATGTGTTAATGTCAAATTTATTTTGACTCATTCATGTCCATCCTAAAAAGTTTGTTTCCTGATTTAAAGTTGCATTGATATATATCAGTGCTGAAAAAACACCTAAAAAGCAACTAAATATCTAAAATGTTTCAAACAGATCAAATTATCATAATTATCAAAAATGAATTGAATGAATTCTTCTAAAGTATGCGTTTGATTTGCAAGAGAACATTTTTGTGAGTCTGTCATATACAATCATGGCAAAAAAAAAAAAAAAGAATATAAAGATTAAATCTCATAAGTTATTGCATACTCATATGGAATTACTGCCTCCAAATCCAAATGCAAAGAAGTACAAAAGGTCTGGAAGTGGTAAAGTTCTCTTGTCAAAGCATATGATAAACCCCATGCTGAAGACTCAATGGTAAGGGCTGACTTTAAGCAACGTAAGTGTCTGACAGAAGTAAAGTGTGTCGAGGAGACGGTATAAGCATCTACTAGATGGCTGATAAAATAGGATCACAAGATAAAATAAGCACTTAGGTTCAACACCTTCCAGATTTCTTATAAGAAATAGACATATGGAAAATAGGCAAAGGAATTCAGAATAAGATTTAAAATAAACTCAAAACCAAAGATGTATTAATGCATGTGCTGTCTAAGCATAGATACTGCAAGGAGAGCAATTACTTTGACACCGTAGGTTCAGTCAGTCAATAGATATTTCAGTTATTATGTCAGGGGAGTCCATCATTGTTGGGAGGTCATTATGACATGATTTCAAAAGTGAGATGGTGTGAAAGTATTGTATATGAGTTTAAACGAAGAATAATTATTATGTTTTCAATATTCATTGAAAGCATAAAGGCTGTCTCTTTTTAGATTTTTGGTGTTTATGGATAAAAGGCATTTTCATTAGTTGCTAAACATTTCATCATTGCTAAACAGCAATGAAACAAGTCAAGCAATGATTAAAAAAATACTGATGGTACTTCTTGAACACTGAACTGATCCTGCAGGACTGCACATAATGGCAGTAGAAGAATAACAGCCTCACAAATCTCTGAGGAATGTGTATGCCGAGAATATGAAGATACCACCTGGCTAGTGGTAGATCTTCAGAGATTTTGGGGACGTGCTTTCAAAGGAGATATGCAAGCTGTGAAACTGGTGATTCATAGCTAAGAGAACATCCCTTAGATGATTAAACCATCTAATCTCTCTCATTGCAACGCAAAAATTGTCACACCAGTATGTTTTCCTAATGCTTTATCCAGTTTATAAATGATAAAAGAATTTAAGTCTTCCATAGTTTTATAAAGAGATTGTTTTACAGTGCATCAAATCCCATGGCTAGATATGGCTTCCTAATAATCTTATATTAGGCTCAGCTCAGCATCTCCAAAAAGGGGCGAATCTTTTAAAAAAAAAAAAGTAAAAAAATCAGTAAAAATCTACAGGTGACCTCTTACATACAATTAAAAAGAAAAGGAGGTGCAACTTCAGTGTTACACTTTTATATGTATTATTGCTCTTGAAATCATTGGCATAAAATAAAAAGGTTAATTTATTTTTGTTCTCAGTAATGGTCTAGGTAATGATGTCTTTCTTGATTAAAATATTGGGAAATATGTATCTATGTCTTGCCGTATGGCAAAATGTCATTGTGCTCCCTTCTAGTGGGTTGTGCTCACATGCCTCACGCGTGCAGCACTGTGTCTGTTACTCACAGTCTTATGTTTCTCGTTCTGATTTATGATTACCAAGAGGAATATGTTTTGTATATTTATGGCAATATGCACTTTCCAGTTCTCTAAAATCTGTTATACTTTTTGTCAGGTTTCCTTACAATAACCAATTATCTTTGACATGTAGCCTAATCAAATGCTTCTTGAAAAAATGTATACTGTCCACATCATACTCTTATCTATCACGGCAGCATTATCTTCAAAGAGTTCTATGGACTTAGTTATGCAAGACATTTCTATTATACATTCATATTGGCTGACTCTAATGGAATTAAGCTTTGCTTAGCACTCCCTTGCCAGTTGCAACAAAATTGTTTTCAATATGCATTCAAAAATGTTAAGCTGGCTGGTGATTATGTATTTTGTCCGATCTCATGGCTTCTTTCAGTAGTGGTGCTGTGGTCTCAACTTTTCAGTCCTTCCAGAATTGGATCTGCTGTCATAGAATATTGACTGTGAGAGCTCGGTAAATGCTTTGCTAATTGGAAAGCATTAGTAAGGAAATCACACTGATGTGCTTAAATTGCAGAAACACAGAAGGAAATGGCAAATTTCAGACAGTGCAAGAGAGGAGTCTAAAATTTAGAAGAAAATTGTCAGTATCAATAATTAGAAAACCACAAGAATGATAAGGAAAATTAACTTTATGGTGCTGTAAATATCACACCTTTAAAAATAAGATCCTGAGGACTTGGGGAACTTAAAAAACCCTTCTTTTCTTTTAGGAGTAGGAGGGTTATATTGCTTTTTCTAAGCCATTTGCATAATTGCATTTTAATACTTGAATTATATTTATTAGTAGATCAGCAATTTAAGTGTTTTGAAATGAAATGCAGTATATAGATATAAAGCTAGATATATTAGCAGATTATTAATGCTGTATGATCAAGGCTATTGCCTCAAAACCAAATGTCTCATGGTAAATAATAGAATGAGGGAACATAATACAAAGTAGGAAATGAAAATAGACTTAAAGACACAGTAAAGGTAACAACACTATTTTGTGTGTGAAGACAGTTTAACTGCAATGTAGTCGTAATATGACAGAGTGAAATGAAGTAAATGGTGGCGATATTCCGTACAGCTTAGAATTGGAGCCATACCTTTGCATGTATGTTCATCATCTTGGAGGGAAGAAATAGCTCAGAAAAAAGTACATTTTGTTAGGAGGTAAAATAGAATAGAATGCTAAAGATTTTCTCCCACAACTCATGATAAAGCTGAGCAAGTGAAATAAACGTAGATTTGGTATTGAAGAATCAGAAAAAATAAAAAAAAATCCGTGTTTGTAGAGAGGCAAATTGATACTCTTTTCAAATATTGGAGAATATACTTTAGTTCCCATTAGCAACTAGATCTGTCATGATACGTATGATATAAATCTAAAAAAAAAAGCAAGAAGTAAGCAGGACTCTGTAAAGATGAAAATCACCTACACAATGAAGCACTGGGAAATAATCCATTGATTATACAGTGGGAGAATGGTTAAACAGTGTAAACCTAATGAATAATTTGGTGAAAAGTGGATATTGTTGTCTTGCAAAACTCTCCCAGTAGACAAATTACCAGTTTGTCTCCTAAACTGAGAAGAAAATCATTACCAGTAAGTTGAGTGCTGTAACTTTAGCAAATTATAGATCTTTCTTCCTTCTCCCTTAAATTAATGGGAGTCCTGATCTGCTGAGGTATGTTTAGCACTATGTTGTTCTCAAAAATGGGTTATATTTAGATATATGAAGGGACTGCAATCAGGAGAAACATAATTTAGGTACATGTCTCATTTACTTCTTACTTTAAAAGTGTAGATTTATTTGGCTATTATGTACACAGGCGTAGTATTTACAACAAAAGAACTACCTGAAGTAGTGTTACATTAATTTGTTAGATTTTTCACGGTAAAAGGGGCTATATATCAATCTATTTAGAAGACAAATAATTTCAGTATAAATTCCATATACTGGTGAAAGGTGGCACATCATATGAAGATTTTTTTCCTCAGGTTATTATTTTTCTTGGATTGAGTTCACCTCTGAATGTCTTTAAAAGAGAAGCTGTTAACTAAGATAAAAAGAAAGATAAAGAACAATTTTCTCCATTAAATATTTAACAAATGTGATGATTGTGTAATCTGAGTATAACAAATATGAACTTTGATTGAGTCAGCAGTATGCTTTTGGATCCGTGTCATGTATCACCCAGGCTATGAAAAACCTGAAACTGGATCTGATTTTTCCATAAGATATTGAGAAACAACTTCAAAAGTTACATTCTTTAGAGCGAGTCTTTTTTTCTTAGTTTTCTGTTAAAAATGCAGGTCACAGAGTTATCCAAACCATTACGACAGTGTTGGCATAAAAACTATTCATAAAGTCCAGATAATGCAAGGAGAACTGAGGAAGCATCTGTTTTTATTTTCTACAGTTTGGCTTACGTAAAGGTATACATGCATACATATTGATGCATGTCTAACATTGGCAAAATGCTTCTCGGTGAAATATTTCACTTCATGTAAGAACCCACCTTATGTTTACCAGCTGTAAAGGGAATAGAGAAGGCAGTTGATAACATTAGCATCAGATCTTACATTGGCAGGGAAAAACTGCTTCTTGCTAGCTTGTTATGCCTTCTCAGGAGTCATCTTTGAAGGCAACTGTGGTGCCCCAAGGGTTGCTCTTGACTCAGGTCTTCTCCTAGGCTCTGCCCAGCACTGTGGGCACCTCTGCAGCCACCTGCTGCTTGCCCTGTGCCACAGGGATAATGGTCAAATCCTCATGTTGGGAGTGTCTCCTCTGCCCAGGACATTTTTATAAGGGGAATTTGCAGTTAGAGTCCATTTGTCAAATTGCAGCTCTCTGAAACAGGAGGAATCTCTTACATTATCTCACCTGTTCTTTTCTTGTGAAAGCTTATTCCTTACTACCTTGGTTTTCTAATTTTTATTTCATTAAAGTGAAGGCATTACATAGCAGAGACTTTGATCTTTCGGAAAGAGAAACAACACTAAAAACTAGTAGCTTTGACCAGCTCTTAGGGAAATTCCTACTTAACTGCCATTTCTTTGCTCTGGGTATGTATTTTCAAATGCTGACAATTTTCAAAAAGCGAGATGCTATTTCAGATTTATATGCATGACATGCATTCAGGAAAACCCAAACTCTGGCTTCACAATAGCATTATTGGTGAAACTTTAGTAACTTGTTACTGAATGTTCTCTTCCTAATAACTTTATAGAGCTCCCTTCTGCATTGTTATTATTACTACATACACAGTTATGCAGAGCAGAATGATTTTGCCTACCAACAGAGTTAATTTTGGAAACAAAATGGGCCTGCAGCACCTAGTTGGATAGGAACAATAATTATACTGTTTTAAAACCATGAAAAGCACCTACTTCTAGAGCCTGATAAAATATCAGGTTAAAAAGCCTAAGAGTAAGAATGGTGCTATAATCTTCTGCCATATTTTAATTCAGTTACTTGTCTAGTCCTTAAAGAAGCCTTTGATTACATTGTCATAGTTGATCTGGATATCAAGATTGAGATTGTTGTTTTGCTGAGTAAATAAAAAGAAAAAAAATTTCTGTGATTTGTATTATGGCAGTTTGTACGATTTACCATATTATATTTTTTATTGCAGTTTCCTTTTTTTTTTTTTTGTAAGAAAGTAAGAAGAAAACTGTAAAAGGAAGGAGTACAAGACACTGAAGACATTTTTCTCAATATTTTTCTTTCTCTCATTGCTGACACTTCTTGGGGGGCAGCCAGCAACTCCTATAGCAGCTGACAAACTGACAGAGTCCCTTTAGTTTTTCCAGTGCAGTAATGACTATTCTTTAGTCCTAGTGCTAGGTCAAATTTTTTTCAGTACTTCCATGTTAAGTACTTTCATTAGTACTTAAGATAGGGGGAGTCACAAAATCACAGAAAGTTGAGTTTGGAAGGGACTTCTGGCAATCATCTAGTCCAACCTCCTGCTCAAGCAGGGACACCTGGAGGATGTTGCCTGGGACCCTGTCCAGATGGCATTTGAGTATCTCCAAGGAAAGAGATATCTGACATAGCCTCCCTGGGCAACTTCTTAAAATGCCCAGTCACCCTCACAGTAAATAATTTTTTTCCTTTGATTCAGTCTTTCAGTTTAGACCTTGACAGAAGTTCAGCGTGCTTCAAGCTTCTCCATAGCTTAAATACCTTCATAAATAGCTTAAAAGGCAGTGTGCGCTCCTCACTCAGTCAGAATGCTCCCTCTGCTCCCTTATTTGACTTTTTTAGCAAATATATGATAAAACAAGCTAAGCTCTTTACATAGATTTCATTTTTATACAGTATTTAGCTACATCTCCTTTGTCTCTTTCTTCATGTCTTTTCTGGAACAATGATTACTTCTTTCTTACCCTGTTCTAGCTGTGTCTTTCATTCGGTTCATCAAAAGAATACTGTAAAAGTCAATGAGAATGGTGAGAAAAGTTCCATCAAATAGGTGTTAAATCAGTGGAGAAAAGCAGCAAATGAAAGCTGTTAAATTGGAGATTGATCCAATCAGTTATTTTGAGTTGTGTCTGTGTAGAGACTGAAGATCCACCAAGAATTAACACCTCAGAATCTCCATGTCTATTTAATATATGTTTTTTTGGGAGGGTGACTAGCCTGCCTTTTTATGGGTTGTATCATAACAAATGGGAAATTCCAGCTTGGGAAATAGCAACTAGTCTTGCTCTAGTAGTGATAAACAATATAGCATTAGGTCAAAAATTAAGACTTTCACATTCTTCAGATTATTTTAAAAGCTTAAAAAAAAAAAAGAGTTAAAAGCAGCCACAGTTACTTTTAGGTTACTTTTAGAACAGTTTTTGTATCCTTCCATTAAGTTTAATGGAATTGAATATACAACTACAGTGCCAGAGTGCATTTAAAGAGCAGATGCCATTTTGGCATCATGTATTAAATTATGAAAATATAATGGCAGAAGATGGTGGAGTTAATGATGATTTATAACATGAGCTACGCAAAAAGAATGTTTCTTGCCTAGCTGGACTTCTCTAAACATGTTATCATGGTCTGCGTAGGTTCTGTTTAAAGTTACGATATGAAAGCCATAGCATATTGTGAGAATGCAGTTTTGAAAATACTGAAAAAAAAAGAGTTTAAGAGGTGTGGAATTTCCTTATGCTCTTGAAGCCAAAGGACATTAATATGAAACCATTCATATATTATCTTTCCTTTCCTTTCAAGTCTTCTTTAGGATTTCTGCTGTTCACACTCATCTCTATTACTCTTTTAAATTATCCTAAAGAGAATTATCCACACACTGCAAGCATATAACATAATCGTAGCACTCAGCACACAGCTCTATCCAGTTTTTCTAGAAGACATAGCTACCTGTGAGCCCCGTTGTTAATAGCTCTGTATTTGCTTCTAGCCACAACTCCGCAGGGACCTCACCCAGTCTCTGGGGCTCTGTGCAGAAGCCCTGGTTTGCCATCACACAGTCCCTTGCAGCGTTCAGACCAGAAAACTACGTTGATCTTTAACTTGATGCCAGTTCTCCTGTGAGGAGCAGCAGCTCGGTGGTCCAGGCCCTGGCCCTTAGGATGTGATGTCCTGAGCCTGCTGTTCCTGACAAGTGCTGTGCTCTCTGTGACACTAGATAGAGTCTCAGCGCTTCTTTTCCCACCTATAAGTAAGGTTGAGGAAAACACAGATGCTTTAGTTGCATGTACCTGGTAAGTACCTAAAATAGAAAGTACTATTTGTAATTTCTGAGGAAATTTTAATGCCAAGGACTCAGTTATTTTTGAACCTGCCATTCAGATTTTCCCTGGAGAATTGAAGAATTCAATAGCCATCTGAAAATAATCTCCCTCCTTTGTAATATTATTTAATTTTGTCCTGCTTGATATGATTGAATAATTTTTAATTGTTTGAAATTACATTGTACATTACTTTGACATATTCACCTATTAAAGGAGCTTTGTAGTAACTATATGGTATTACAATATTGTTTTGTTATGGTAGCAATCAATAATCATACCACTGCATTTCTCAAAAAGACGCTCCTGAGATATTCAGAAATGCTTCAAGTTTTCCATTCAGATTTTTTCTAAGCAAATGCATTTATATCTGCAGAATAAACACAAATCCACTACTTTTTATATATCATGCACATCATTGGTACTAACAGTTAGAGATATTCTAATGAACAACTAGATTGTATTTCCCTTTCATAAAGTTTTGGATAAATTAGCAAAATATTAAAGCTGTGTTCTGTAAGTGATTTTGGAGGTAAATTTTGGGAGAAGAGGACATTCTCCGATCAAGTGTACAAAACAGTGGACTGATGTTTAGGTCTCTTGGATTCTGTTGACACTGCTGTCATTCACCACTTATATGATTAGGAGCAGATCATATAGGGGATGGTGATTTCCCTGTTGAGGAAAATAAAATAAAATAAAAACCCAGCACTATATGCCTCTGTACAGAACTTGGTAATCTGTGAATATCAGATAAGATACAGTTCTTATTTTCTTGAAATTTTATGTTTATCGGTGTCCCATCTTTATAGCAATTTTTCAGCATGATTTTTATGAATTTTGATTGTGATATGTGGTGTTTTCATGATTTGGGGACTGAAAAATGTGGTGTAGAAGCAAAGCCTTTACAGTTGTTAATGTAATTTGGATAGAGTGGCATGAGGAAATCTAGATAGACTATAAAATAAAAGTGGAGAAGTTCATCTACATATCTCCTGTTAATTTATTTTCCTACAGCAATTGTCCAGTGACTCAGGAAAGCAGCCTACCATCCATTCTGCAAATCAACCAATTCAGATCCCATTCACAACCAATAGGGCCACAAGCTATAAATCAAATCTTTAATCTTTGTACTCTTTGCTATCATATCTTGAAGCAATGCTTACTCTTCAGGAAAACAAAATTACTGGACTTTAATGTTTTTTGTTTTTTGTTTTTTGTTTTTTTTTTTTTTTTCTGTACGGCTGGGTGTCTTGACAGACATTGCCACTTTGGCTCGTGTTGAAAGGCAAAACATTATTAAATAAGACCAACAACTGTGAAGAAATCTGTGTTCTTGTAGATGAATAAAACTTGAATTGCACTTCATACCTTACTCTAAACAAACCTGTGCATTTCGAGGCAGAATAAATGCACATTCATTCCAAAATGTATCATCTTTCAATACTGGCTCAGTTTTCCTGAGGGAATCCCAGAAATCACTAAATCTGAGTCAGTTTTCATCAGTTTCACTCCCAAATTGCACAGCCACTGGATAAGGATAAGCCCTAAGTATTTTGCAAAGCAACTCTCCAAAGCTTTGAACTTAAATGAGAAGTTCCAGAGTGGTAAAGTCAAAGTGCTGATTAAGTCAATCTGATTTTTTGTCTTACTTAAATGTTGGTTACCAATTCAAAATATCATTCACTTTTAAATTTTTAATCTTCCTTAATCAGAATATTCTATTTAGTTTTCATAGAGATTCTTGCATTAATCAAATGATTTGAAGTCTTTCAGATCAGGGGGACTTATCTGCACATCTTCCTTTACAGAATACATATAACTATATCTACTTTGAAAATCACAAATGAGGATATTGCTTTATTTCCTTTTTAAACAAATTATCTGTAAAACACTGGGACAAATTTTCTGTTTTTTACAGTATTATCTCACAAGGAGTTTTCATGAGTGAAATCAAGAGAATTTGTCTCCGAAAGGGTATTTTTTTCTGTATTTGCTGTTACTCCTGATTTACTGGCTAGCCCGACATTCTTCAACAATATGGAACGCCACACATGCAGAGTTCCTTCTCAAGCACTGCTTTGTATTTGCAGAACATTTTACACAAGTGCATAGTAAGAAGACATGTCAAGTCAGTATTACAGTAATTTGATTCTTTCAGGCTTATTGCAATAACACATGCCATCTAGAACTGATGAGGAACCTGAACTCTCTGGTCACAGTAATATTCTTTAGGCAATTGCTTTCTTTTTTCGAGTATATGTTTGGAAATTAATGCTAGCTCTGACAGCCTTTATTGGGTACACTTGAAATGATTTCAGGTTGACTTGCTTCCAAATGAAAAGAGTATGTGGAAAGACCAAATACTGTAAATAACAAGTTGTACCAAAAAGCATGTAAGACACTGTCAGAAGTGCAGTTCTGGCTGTGTGGCTGCACAGATTGCTGGGACAATTTCCAGTATTTTTATTGTGATGTGGTACAGTGTTAGTTATCCCAGCTTGGACTCTCGTTTCAATGCTTCACGGTCAGTTTACTGCCGACACTTGCAATGCTGTCTTGACTTGGATTTTTTTTGTATTTGGGATTCTACCTCTTCTCTTTTCCTTTTTGATAGTAGGGAAAAGAATGAGGAAGCACAAGGCTGAGTAAATCAAATCTGTAGGAGATACAGAGCATACTCAAGCGAGTTCTTTGCTATGGTGCCTCTGTAAATGGCTCTATTCTAGTTTGTAAAAGACATTATGCTCCTCCCGGCAAGGCATATTTTCTGTTAAACTCTCATTGAGAACTGTGGGAGAGCCACAAATTGCCAGAGCTCTCAGTTAGTGCTGCCTGAAACTCTTCCATATAAAGAGCTCACCAAAGAGGATCCAGATGACTTGAAGTTCAAAAATCCAGATTCTCTTAGGCTACAAAACTGAAATAACCAATAAAAACAGAGAAAACTCCCAAGTGGGGAGGAGAAGCAGAAGAGATTTATGAAGCCATGTTCTCCTTCTCCCTTTGGCCATGTAGGAAGATATTTGCTGTCAGTCATCCTACTCACTGTTGAGTTCCTACAAGCTCAGAGGGTCTGAGTTGGTCCTTAGTCTCCCCTTTCACTTGCTGCCCAGGGTTGGCTGCAGCGCTTTGCTGCTCTTCGCAGATATTCGGGCTTTCTTTGATTTGCAGGACCCCGCTCCTTGGGGAGCACCTGCTCTCTGCTGCAATTCCCAAAGAAAAGTACAGTTTCTGCCAATATCAGGTTAACTACCTGTCATTCCTTTTAAAGGAATGAGAACTAGAAGACTAATAGAGAACAGACAAATTTGAACAGATGCATCAAAGGGGAAAAAAAAAAGTATGTTGTCAGAATGACAATGAAATTTCCCTTTTGCGCAATCAGAGTGACATGACAAGTGCGTTACTTTGTGTATTCATAAATAATACATGCGGTTTGCCATGTATGACTGTATATATCCAAAAGTTGTGCTAACCCATTATTGTACATTCTTGTTTACATTTTTATACTGACATTTCATAGTATATTCTGTTAAGAGACATTCTGTGAATCAGTTAAGATATATACAGAGATTTTTAAGGATGTCAAAAGTCTAGAACACGTAGGTCCTTTAAAATGATGCTGTAAATTGTTTCTCTTGCTTGTTAATTGCTTTTTGGACCATTTAATGGCAGCCCATCAGCTATGTAGGCAGTCTCCTTATTCTCATTTTTCAAAGTGACAGGTATGGAAGTTCAGGTAGATGGATGAAACAGAAATGAAAAATGCAATAAATTTGCATGGACTGACCTCTTTTAAAGGAATGGTCTTTGCTTATATGGAAAAAAAAAATTTTGTTTTGCTCCCCTAAGTACTTCTTTATTTAAAATAGCATTCAGGGTAACATGACTTGAGAAACACTCTCAGAAATATTTGTGAATCCTTGAAAAACAATTCATGATCCGCTGCCTACCACACAGAAAATTCAGGTTTCCTTGTTTTTCACTTGAGCTAAAATATGGAGCTGCTGTCGTGGCATGAGTTATTCAGACATGATAAAGATGCAGGTATGCACAATACAAATGCTTAGAATAAGTTACTGTTCATTTATAAGCTGTTGTAGCAACCCCCCCTTTGGATATATATATCCATTTTAAAAATGGGCATGTTTGGTAAAATTAGAATAAGTATAGAATGCCTAGATATTGCTTTCCGGACAGATCTAGATGGTAGTAGTGATCTATTCCATAAATGTACTTTGAGGGATGTTTCTGCTGTCAGTCCTCCAGGCCATTTACTGCCTTCACCCGTGTGCCATCCCTATTAGTTCTACCATGGTCATTTGTCTTCCCAGAGAGTGGTTTGCTACTTTAGGCAAACGGACTTTTCAAATTCAATGCCTCCTGTCTTGAAAAGGCGCGAGCATTTTATAACCATATAAATGAAACCGTTTCTGGCTTCGGGTTGGCAGGATGGCTGGGAAGTGACACATGGTATGTCACACAAATTTTCTAGCCTGGAAACTGAGAGAGTTCTCATTGAAGTAGATACTGTGCATAGAAAGTATCTAATTTGGAATACATTTCCTCCTGTCAGATATACGGTTATCCGTTTAACTATCTGTCTATGAACAGCTGAGCTGCCTGATGAATTTTTATTAGTACTCTTTGAATACTTGATTTTCACAATCAATAAGTTTAGCTACTTTGCAGAAAGATAAGAGGGTATTTTGACTTATGATAGTAGTTGAGTCATATATCCACCTAGTTGGCCAGGTCTTCCATTTATATGACTCAACTCTACTGAACTTTATGAAATAAATTAATAATAGTAGCTCAGAATTGCCCCAATTGTTTAATGATAATAAGAGATTTTAAAATCTTTACTTTTTTATTTTGTCAATAAAAACTTATAAAACTAAAAAATAGGGTGGGCATTGCTCTTTTGAGACCTAACCTTGCATTCCTGCTTTGGCATAAGGACCAGTCATCCAATTGCTTTATATTCAGCTACTAGTATTTTTGTAGCCTTATAGACTGGTTCATATAACATGTTATGCGACAGGTTTCTTACCTCTCACGTAATAGTTTCTCTTAGGAACCCTCATTTATTAAATCAGACACAAATTCTCAGGTGTATATGTGTTGTGCCATTATATCCAATCATATCACTTAAGGCGAATGCTTAATGCTCATTGATCATTGATATGCATTAGCTCGATCATGGCAACTGCAGTGCGGTTCGTCTGAGTGCTGAGTGCCTTCTGTTCACACTGAAGTCAACAGAAGTGTGGAAGGACTCATCATCTCCATCTACAGAGATCTTCTTTTTGCACACCCAGAAATACCAGATTTCCTCTTTCTTACCTAGATATTTTGGGGTAAGAAATTATTGCACAGATAATTTAAGCAGTTTTCTGGATGTACTTTCTTTAATAATTTAAGCATGAAATATTCTCTATAGTGTTCTGTGCCATTTGGTGGTACTTCCAATGGCAACATTTTTGGCTATTGCAAATTTTGTCACTTTGTGGCCTTAGATTTATACTCTGAAAAGCCCTGTAAATATATGTTAGCATTCTAAAATGAAAAAGAAATATTTTTATGATTCCTGTCATTGTCAATACTAGCAACTTTGATGTTCACACTGTAAACCTTCCATTCAGTAAAATGTGCAGCTTTTTTTTTTATTGAAGGTAATCTCTTTAATATTTTAATACTGCCCCATGTTTAATGCTTATGTACATCAAGTGCATTTAGCTTCTGTTAGGAATCAATCTTGAGATCAGATCTAGTTATCCTTAACATCACAGATGTATTCATTTATTTAAATTAGAAATAATAAACAAACAAAGGCAAAACAACAAAACCTTCCAATATGTGTTCCTAACCTGAGTGGGTGTTACTTCTACAGGACTCCTTTTCCTCTCTGGCTGCATGTCCGTATGCACTGGCTACCACCATCTGGTAATCTTTATGGGATGAGGCTTGACTCTTCCCAGTCTTCTCACATTCTAACTATTATAAAGTATGTATGGTGATTTGCTTCTTTATTTCAGGTAGGAATAGTCTATAATATTCTTATCCTGTAAAGATAGGATTCAAGCTGATGAATTCAGAAAATGTGAGTGTTCTCTGTAAGGCAGAAAACAATATATGTTAAATGATATGGATTTAATAATCCATAATAGGAGGCAGAGATCACTTAGGAGAGGTGATGCTGAAGAAAAGGTAGTTAGTATGACTGGATTTTCTAGCAGACAGGAAGCACACAAACAAATCCAGCTAGAATAATAAAATATTTATTAAATAATCAATTACAGCTGACAGTGCTTGCTTGGGGCATGTTGCTTTCTTAGCAGATGTTGTTTCTCCTGAGAAAGGTCTGTGTTGTTCCAAAATGTTCAGATGTGTGGCATTTATGTTCTCTATGCATGGGCGTTGTGGCTGGAGATCAAAGTTCAGCTTCTTACTGCTACTGTTAATAATATAAAATTGTATGGTTTAGGTTGTATTCACCCTTGCTTTAAATTTCTGTGCTGATATGGTAGTACAGTGGACCCCAAAGAATTTAAAAATTGAGAAATGAGGTTATTCAGTGTGAGCTAAGCTTTTCTGAGCTGGAAATTGAACCTGGCAGCATACAACCTAAAAGAAAAGTCTTACTATCCAGATGTCAACAAAAGCAAATCCTCTTTGCTCTCTGGGCCACTGAATGCTACTCATCCATTGTGTAGAGGTGCAGCTTTAAAAATCATTCAAAGAGGCACCTGTTTATTATTATCCATCTCTGTGATTCTTCCTCATGTGATCTACTATAACTATAGACACTGAAGTGAAAACTGTTCACTAGTCATATGTTTCTCAGGAGTTCATAAAGCGTCTGCTCCCATCAAAAGTACAAATCTGGTTTCAGGGTAAAGTTTCTCCCAGGAAAGTCGGCATGCTTGTTACTACTTTTTCTGTTCTCTGAAGAATGAATTTATGACTTAAAAGGAAAAAGAAAGATTTAGTGTAAACTCAATATTTTGAAGCAGAGAAAACAGACGTTAAGAGAGGACACATTTGAGAGAAGTGTCCTCAGGAGAAAACATACTAATAGATGTTCCAATAAGAAAGGAAAGTTGGCCAGCCATGAAAGAGATCATAAATAACATAATATTTCTTTTTGTCTTCCACACAACCTTCTAGTATATTACTTCAATATCTATCGTGCAAATCCAAAATATATTTTCTCTGTTGGTTCTTCATGATCAGCTAAGAGAAGTTTATGTTACAAGAGAACATAAATATCACAAGATCACCAAGGCTGAGGGTGAAGACAAGTGTTTTATCATTTCATCTAACCCCGTTGGGGTGAGATCACATTCTTGCAAATGGCTTTGATACAACAGAGACTAATAATTGTATTCTCCATTTGACTATCATTTCCCTGTAGTCTTTAAAGCTTATATTAAATATTATAGTGATGAAAAAGGCAACGTATTAAATAATGCAAAATGCTTTAAACTATAGATTGTGAAGTGCCTGCCAGGCAAATGTGATTTTTTGGGGCACATGCTAAAAACTTAGTTCTACTAATTAGCAAGAGAAGAAGAGGTTTTTTCCCAGCTGTTGAGGGAGTAGTGTCTTTTGTGATGGGTTGCTTCAACATAAGAACAGTGGGAGCATGTTCTGCATATATGTAGTGGTTATCTTACCTAGTAAAGTGTTTAGCTATTAATACACTAGTTAAAATGTTACCTCTGATTCTTCGAGATGAAAGCTTGTATTTAGTTCTGAAACAAACATCTTTAAATGCTTGAACTGTAGTTGCTCCTTCTCTTACAACTGACCTGTAAGTAATTAGGAGAATTATTTTAAGCTAGTTTTAAATGAATCATACAAAATAATATGCATTTACGGTATGAGCATCTTGAAACCTAATGGATGTTTCTTTTCTGTCATGAAGTGATATTTCAGGTTGTCCCAAAAAACAAATTTAATGAGTTCTGATAGATCTCGCTCTGTCAAGCTCTTGGGACCCTAAGATCACATTATGGCATATGAGGACTTCGATCACAGAGGTACTTCAAGATCTAAGCCTCACATTTTAACAAAATACTATTTTCAGAAATAAACTAAAGTTACCCAAATCTGTATTTCTAATTCTCTGAAACAAGCTCATATAATTTGTCACAGCACTGTACTGAAAGGATGGTATTCTAGTTTTTAAATGTCTGTACAATGTTTTGCTGGAGATTAGTCTTAGCATTAGATTAAAGCATTATTTCAAAATTCCTTGATATGAACTCAGTTTTATTTATGGGGATGTAATCAAGTCTGAGGATATACAGGTTGTTGCTTGTTTATTCTGATCACTTATTCTGCAATGAACCGGTCTAAAAAAAAATATTCTTCATATCAGAACAACCTATGTGTCTGTAAGAGTCATGCACAGCTACATGTAAGTAGAACTGACTTCACAATAAGAATGTATCTGAAGAAGAATAATCCAGTTTGCTGTTTGCACACTCCAAATACATGTAAGTAAAATACACAATATTTACATGGTTGCTTTACAAGACAGAACAGTGCATTTTTATGAAAGGCTCCTCACATGTCCTGTACTTTGAATATATAAAACACTCTTGGTATTTGTGATGAGTAAGAACAGAAAAATCATCTTGTATAACACCTTATTGACTGGTCATTCCAATCATCTGAGTATTTTGTCCTTTCTCTACTCTTTGCTGTATAACTCCAGCAAAGAAAGCATAAAGTATCTGTGCAGTAGCAGCTGAAATGGTAATTTTTACTTCAATGCATAATGATAGTTTTTAGACATTATGGAAATTCTGAGCCTAAAAGGCACTCCCCCCCAAAAAATGTGTGTTTCTCCTAGTCTATAAGTGGGTCTTACTCAGTTTCTTTTTGCTAGGCTAGATCTGCATAGATCAGAGCAGATTTATTTTAAAAATTACTTATTTCAGATTTGTTCTGCCCATGCAAGAGCCAGCACATTGCATGAGTATGTGGCAGTTCTGGTGAAAAAGTTGCATTTTAGTGAGTGTGTCCTGCTTGGTAATCCGTGCTGCAGAAAGGAAGGTGTTCTCTTGGCCACAGCATTATTCCTTGCCCCTGCAGACACGTCTACCTGTCTGTCTTTACTCCAGACCAAAGTATTTGATTGCAAAGGTTTATATAAGCTCATGCTGGAAAAGGAAGATCCATGACCTTCATAAAGATTTCCAAATGTTACAGACAGAAAAGAGCCCTCAGAACAAGGTATCCAGAGTTAACAGGGTGACTAATTGTAGTTGCCTGCATTAAAATGCACAGACACAAGCTGATATAAAACCGTAGAGCCTTCCAATGGCAGGGTGAAGCATATGAAACTTGTGTCGGCATTCGTGTGATATGTAAATCAGTATTTCTGATGTGAACGTGTTAACAGAGCAGAGATGATACAGAGATGATAAACAAAGATGTAAATGAGATCAAAGTCTGCTGTATGCATACTTCATAGGTCGCGTGAGGGAAATTTAAAGCTGCTGATTGGCTTATTTCAACCCAAGATGTAGAACACATGGGTTAATGGAAGCAGAAGCAGATGAATTTTAGCAAAATGGGAGATAGGAAGGTGAGTGGGAAAATAAGCAGATTTCTTCCAACCATCCCACTTGGCGATTTCATAAGATACTCCAAGCCATCCTAAGATAAGTGAGCAGCAGAGTGACAGGAACATGCCTGAGACGCAGCCCGCTGTGCGTGGAGGAGCAGGTTCGGTGAGTCACGAGCTCAGCCGAGCTGGATGAGGTGGGAGGCACCACACACTGCCAAACCCTTTGGAAACAGCCTGTTCATGGGATCGCACGGGCTCCTGACTCACGGCGCACTGAGCCACTGGTAGCAGAAAGGCGGTGCAAACCCTGCGGTTGCTCAGAGATAAGAAGTCTGGGAGCGATCGCTGCCGTTGCAGGTACTAGAGGGTCCCCTGCTTCCCTAGCACCTTTCAAGTCATCTCTGTCCTGTCCGGTCACCTGGTAAAAACGTTTTGTGCTGCGAACTGCTCTGACTTATACGTTCGTGCTCCTGGGTGATGCCAGGTGCAGGGCTGATGAGTTGTGCTCTACTTGTCCTTGACAGGCGCTGTTAATGAGGTTGTTTTAATGACATCTCCCTTTGATACAGTCACAGCATGTTCTGTTTAATACTAGCTAGCCGTGAATCTGTCTTCAGAGCGAATTTATATTGACGACGCAGTTGCCTTGAGTTATGTTCTTTAGCTTTATGTGTTCTGTTTCTCCTCACCCTTTCTGTTGTTTTCTAGCCTTGTTTTTGTGGCCTTGTTTCCTACGCAGGCTAGCTTTACGTGACCACTCTATCTAGCAATCCCTTCCCTAATCATTATGGCTAAATTTCACAGAGGAGTATCTCGCTTGCCATGGCAAGAGTGCCAGGTGGGAGGCCAGGATAGCTCAGCTAGAGGCATTTCTACCTGGTAGTGGTCAGTGGAATAGCCAGCCTGCATGCACTGGCTAACGCAGGACAGTGCTCAATGTCAAGGCTAAAAATGTTGATGCAAGGGCTTGGGAGTGGTGTAGAAGCTCAGTGGGGGAGGAAAATGTAGACCACAGACATCTGGTGAAGAGATGGTGATGTCAAATGTTGGATCTGAAGTGTTTACAAAGTGTAGAGGGTGCTATTGAACAGAGGTGTAATGGGGAAAGTGAGGAAAGATGGAGAATTGTGTGAAACTGAGAGGGCATAAGAGCCACGGACCATGACAGTGAGAGGTAAGCTGTGGGGAAAGTGGCATGTTCAATGTCAGGAAAAGAAGCTACTAGGCCAACCTGCTTAGCAAGGTAACTTGTCTAGGCTTCAGACCATTAAAAAAAAATCTATCTATCTATATTTTATTTTATAATAGTAAAAACTGTATGTAAAAAACTATATATTATATATATATAGTTTTTACTATTATAATGACTTTTCTTCAGGTAGCTCAACTGAAAGACAATAAAAAATTCAAGGTATGAGCAAACATATTGGACAAAATGTTTGTATCTTTGTGGTCATGACTAAAATGTATGGAATGATAAAATCAATAGAAATTGAAAAAAAAGAAAGAAAATTTTTACAATTTTTTTTTTTTCACTCCTTATGTGAACTTAGAAGTACTAAACACAGGGCTGTTAGCAATAAACAGATTTTAAATTTTAATAAGGCTCTTACTGTGGTCTAAATCACCTGTAAAACAGTAAGATGAGGATTACTACTGCTTCTAGGAAAAGTTAGTCTAGCATCAGAGATGTATTACTATTGTCAGGTACATATGAATTTTGAATTTATAGAAGTTGTTTTTCTTATTAGTTTTGAGGATGTCAATTAAATCATGAAGCTCTTTTAATTTTTTTTGAACAGCTCATGGTTGTATTTTACAAACTCATTTTTCTCCTCCCTGTAATCATTTTTGAAACTGAAGCAACTTTATAATTTATTTTGCACTGATGCATGGCAATCCATGATATTTCCTAATCCTGACTGCTATCAGTATGGGACCTTGGACTCATTGGCATGGAAATTTTCAGTCAGTGTTTTCATTGATCAAGATCACTTTCAACCTCCTTGAAAAGGAGGAGGGAGTCATCCCTTAGATAACCTTCCAATTACCTTTCTTCCTTCTGGACCCTCACCCCAAGCCAGCAGCTCAAGTGTAAAAGGGAGGAATCAACTCCTAGTGGGGATGCCTGACAAGAGAGCTGTGAACTTCCGTTAATGCATCCAGTTTCAAGTAGGCAGAAAGTTACATGGAGAAATCCTGCAGAAGTGCACCAGAGGGACTGGATTAGCAGCACAGAACAGCTGAGCTGGGATAGCTGAATTGGTTTCTAGGGATAGACTGTGTACCAGAAAATGCAGTTTCATGGGGTTCAAAGCTCATTTGAGTAGAACGTATTTACTGACAAATCTCTTCACTTTGCTCAGTCCTCCAAACCACCAGGGGAGGTGAAGATGATGGTTCCAGCATTTGATTGACCTACTTGCCTATCTTTCAAGACAGCAACTTGGGATGGGAATTTCATCCTGAGAAGTCTGAGGTCACTGCTCATGCACCTGTCCCCACCATGGGGCCATGGAGACTCTGCTGCACCGGGGTGTGCTCCTCAGGGACAGGGTGACCTCAGCACCTCCTCACCTGGTCCAAAGAGCCACACTTTATTTTTATTCGAGCTCAGAGTCTGGAGGGGCAACAGCAACGTCAGTTTGAGATGTTGAGAGATTTCTGCATGTGGAGGATAACAGCTATCGCCTTGGTGAGCAGATCAGTTTATAGACTGTGAACTAGCATGTGGCATGAAATAGAAAAGAAAAGCACAGTTTCTTTTCTCTTTGCTCTTATTTTTCATCTGAGCTAAAAGGAAGGTTACAGGGATTTGTCTTGCTCCTAGTAATGCCAAGGTTAATTAGTGAATATTTTTCAGAGCACTGTTAAAACCCTCAGATTAAAGGCTCCAAATACTATAAGTGTAAAGCATACTTACTTATTATTCATTTATTTTCAGATGCTTCAGGACATACATAGAACTCATTTCTAATTAAAAAAAACCTCAAAACTATTAATTGTATTTTGGGGCTCACATTTTTCATCTTTTTTTTTTTTTTTATTCTCGTCTTCTCCGGAGTGAGAAGCCAGCCACAATAATTACAGTGAAAGCGAATGAGCACAGTTTTGTCGATGTTCAGATCCTCTGCAGGGAAAAAAAGAAACCACAAAGAAACAAAAAGCATTAAAACCAGTGGTCCCTTACACAGTCTCAATTTTAAAAAGCGCAGCCTCAAGTTTTCGTCCTTGTTGTCAGGCCATGCTCTACACGTGGCCTCTGTGGGCTTTGCGCTGGCTGAGCGGCGTGGAGCAGGATCCTGAGGAGGAGATGGTGCATGGTGCTCACCTCTCCTACCGCTCTGCAGGGCTCCCAGCGTCATTCCCGGCTTTGCCTCGGCTGCGCTGCCCGTGGCTCAGCGAGGAGTCACCTGGGAGTCCTCTTCTTTGGACAGTTGCTCTTTGCCATTGGACAGAGGAAGCCCATGTTGAAGCCACTGTCTCTGATGGCTGCTTTATGTTAAGAAAGAGCTGTAGAATAGCCAAACTGGGCGCAAGATCTGGATCACATTCTTATGTACCACCAAGGTTACAAAATGAGGTTTGGGGGAGTCTAACATTTATATTATTACAGTTTTACAGCATATTTCTGAACGTCACTGTAGAGAGTGTTTTTTGGAAATTTCTGTGTGTGCTTCTAGAGTGTTCTTTGGTGTGGTTTCTGAGTACTTCGTGAAGTTACCGGTTTAACTGTGGAGTTGAATTAGTCTCCAATGCCCTTGAGTATGTATTCTCCAGATCAGGCAATAATCGCCATGATTATGGGCTCTATTGTGTATTAATTGACCATGACTTTTTATGCATCCTAAGCCGAAGATGCAAAACCTATTTCAAGGTCAGTTATCTGCTGGCCAAATGTCTCAGCAGGGTGAATATTGATGAATTCCTTTGTGAAAGACAGATTTACCTTTAAAAACTGCTTTTATAACACATACTTTTATATAACACATCCAAGGCTTGTCTTCCTCAGATCTTCTTAACATCAACATTTGTAGCAAAATTTTCAGCTCTTTATAATTAATGAAGAGAGACAATGAATTATTAACTTCAGAACTATGACTAAATATCTTTTCAAATGGTTGTTTGCTGGGAATGTGGAATGTTAATTGTGCTTTGGTGAAGTTATCTGTGAACCCGTGGGATATTACAGTGTGCTGCCTGCATGGAGAGCAAGAAATTGCACAGGGCAACCCAAAATAAAACTCTAAATGTTTAAGAGGGCTTGAATTAGTGGGCACTAGAAACCAAGCAGGCTGTCTGCATTATAAACTCATGTTTTAATCCGTATTATAGAACCAGAATTTTAGATATTTCTGTGCTAAACTCTCACTGACAGAATGGGAATACTCTATAACAAAATCCATCCAGATCCATGTGTGATGATTGCAAGTCTCAAAAAAACAAAACAAAGCAAAAAAAGGTGCATGTGTCATGGCAGGAGCGACATGAATAGGGAGAATTTGCTTTACTGAACTTCACAGTAGCCGACAGTGGCCCAAAAGCTGTTGAATTTTGAGAGGCAAATGTCTTTACAGATATTAGGGAACTATAACACAGAAATTCTAGGTTGCTATACTCATAGATGTTCTTTTAGCAAGCACAGGAAAATTATTCTATTGTGGATGTGTGCATGTATTTGTGTGTTATTAAAATGACTTGCATTAGTCTGAAGTTTGCTGTCTGTATATCTCAGTGGTCTTTATTAAGGTGATCTAATCTTTATTATTTGGAAACCTTCAAAATGGATAATTGAGAATAAGTATATTATCTTGATGGAGGCTGAAGAGGAAACCAACAAGGGTGATGGAGTCAGAACCAGCTAGTCCTGTCTTTACCCCACTCTGTCATATTAATACAGCACAACCACATCTTACCAATGACTTGAAGCTTGTGTAGCACTTTGCAGTTAGTTCTCGGCACTGAGCTAGACATTTCAAAGCCATTTTACTATTAGTAATGGTTAGCACAGCACAAGAGCAGCCAACAAATCTTACTTATTATCAAAAACATAAGACTTATTTCTTGGACAAGAAGTAGCCAATAGGCTTAATTACCGTAATTCTGAATAGAATATATAATAGAAAATAAAATAGAAAACTCTTGCTTTTATTCATTTACAAAAAGCTAATATGGGTCAAAAAATCTTTTTTTTTTTTTTTTTTTTTTTTTTTTGATGTTGTACCTGAGCTAGAACACGTACGTACTACAATATACCTTGTGAGCAGCATAGTGCTTCTTTTTAGGAAGATTAGAAGGCCCCTACGTGCTTGGTGATGGATGAATGATATCTTACTTTCTGAAAGGTTCATTTGTAATAGATTCATCACTCATTGGTGTATGTTGTTGAAAACTAAGCCTAATGCGTTTTAAAGTCTTTATAGAATAATAAATCGGAAAAAAAAAAAAAAAAAAAAAAAAAAAGCACTGTTTCACAGCTGGATACCTGTGTTTACTAACTGTATTCAGATAGGAGAGGCCTTCCTTCCTATAGACTGCAGGTCTTGCTGCTTTCTCAAATACAGAATGCAGTGAAAAATGATAGCAAAATATGTGTCTATTTAAAGAAATGTTGTCCAGTTATCAAATAGTGCAGATATGATAGAGTAATTATGTTTACTGCCCTAGACAACTTTATTTTTCCAGCACTAGTAAGTTTAGTCAGATGCAAATAAGACCTTAGCTGACAATAAGAATCTAATACAGAAAGTGGACAGGGTAGTTCTAATAGCTACATGCAAGAAAATTATTGTAGCTACATATAACTTCACATATATTATTTTACCTTGAATTCTATTGAAGAAGATTTTGCTAGTTGGATAAAAACGTTGCTCACAATTAAAAAAAATCTGAAAACCAAGGGGTTCCTGGGAAGAACTGTTCTCCTGAAATGATTCAATAGTCTGCTCATTTTGAGGTATATTGCGACTGGAAGACAAGCTGTATATTTTTAGAGAAGGAGGTAGGAGGAAAGCCTTGTTATTATACCTGGTATGTTCCTCATCCCCAGTTCTAAAATTAGTATCTCTGGCTGGAGTTTTAGCTGGATGCCCGAAGCTGGCTATGAAGACCAGAATTTCTTAGTCCCTGTGGATGGAATTCATTTCATCTAATGTTAGACAGTATAATATAGATGTCTGTGTATTGAACTGATCAGCTCTGCCTCCTTTCATAGTGAATAGTGAGAAACTTCAGGCTTTTAGATCTGCCTTTTTTCAGGTCTGTACTTCCTGATGAGGTGAATCATGCCCTTAAAGTGACCATTTTTCTCCCTTCACTTTGAGACAACTAGCTCATATGAAATTCAGTGTAGCCATCTACATTTGATCATATGAATCTCATTCTGTAGTGCTTCCTGTAGAATAAAAAGGAGTCCCTCTCTAAGTACCTACAAAATCAGGTAGATGAGCTGGGAAGAGCAGCTCAGTCCAAGGTCATAGTTGCCTGATTTCACTTTTCTCTCTATGCACTACCTGTCTCATCTAATGAATTATGTTTAGCTGTTCATTGGTCTTGCAGAATAGATCATTACTCTTCCCTCCCACCCCTTTTTTCTGCTTTAAACCTCACATTAATAGATAACAAAATTGTCCACTATAAAAATGAAGCTATGGAAAACTGCTGCATTCTTAATGGGCCCAGATATTTGCAGTCTGAATTTTCACAGCAGGATTTCAAAATGGATGTGATTTCTTTCAGTCAAGTCAGATAAATACAGCCATAGCACAATCTTTTGTGGCTAGGGGACCCTTCATCTCTCCTCTCACTGAGTGTGGTTAACCTAGAGGCTGAGGGAAACTGTGCATTTAAGAGTGTGGCTCATCATACTGGCTGATCCTGGCATGGGCATTTAAAGGAAAGAGTTAAAAGAAAGATGATTTTTGTGTTTCAGAATGAAAAGAAAAAAAAAGTTCTAAAATAATTCTTTGGTATAGAGGATTGCGTGGTTTTAAACCAGCGTGCAGCGCTGTGATGGGATTCCTCTGGCTGCGTGGTGAATTTGGCTGTTTCTCGCTGCGCTGTGACCTAAGCAGCAGGCCAGATGGTTTCTTAGAGGAGTATGCGGAGAGAAACCTCATCCTCCTGTCTCAGACAGCAACATAATGCTTTTGGATGTGGGTCTTGGAGCCAGTGCCCTCTCTTGTTCATCCAGGAAATCTGCTTCCTAGGTGGGGCGGGGGTGATTGGCCTTTCGCGTTACCTCGCTGCTGTAAAGTTAGTTTTTTTCTCGTGAGGAAACAGTGAAGGATTACCCTTCAGGGTACCCAGGGACAAAGAGAGTCGTCCAGGAGATCGGAATAAGACCTACCAATAAAGAGGAACGGGACAAGGCAGCCAGGCTTACACGAGAAGGTGACACTCTTGGTTGACACTATTAGAAAGTCTGCATTTTCAGGCAGTTATTTTTTTCATGGAAAAAGATAAACTGAATATTTCCTGCTGTGACTGTAGGAATACACTGGAATATCTCAGAGACTGGTGAAATGACTTAGCAAGTAGCAGTCTTTCTATAGTGACAGATGTGTATGATAAGCAACAGAGCTATATGGTTTGGACAGTGGCTTCCTGTCTTTTCTCTGCCTTTTCTCCTCTAATATTGCATTGTAGTAAGATGCATTCTCCAAACTGCCACAAGAGTTTACACTGTCATTAGTCAAGGGATAAAATACATAAAAGAAAAAAGTTGACTTGCAAGGGTAGGAAACTAGATATTTCTGCTGCAAACATCCTTCTATCAGAGGTGCTGAAACATATTCCCTCCTTTGTTTGAGCTATGTGCCCCTCCGGCATTTTCATTCTACGTTGTCCAGTAGGACCCCTGTCCCCATCCCAGCCTTATCTCCAGACTGTTAATTAGGTCAATTTTAAGGGGAGAAAAAAAAAAAAAAAAGGGATATGACAGCAAAATTCCTACTTCGGAAGAGTCCTGTTTTCCTGCTTGTTGGCTAAGGCTAACTCTAGACTTTTACAGGAAAAAATAAAATAATTCTCCTTTTCCTCCTCATCTTTATGTTTTATCAATAGCAGTAGGTACAGCTACTTTGTGCTGAGTTAAAAGCTGGTGGTGTCTTAGACTAGTGTCTTTGTGCCTGTTTACCTGCCTGTGCATCTGAAGGGAATGTAGGTAAAGAGCTACTTTGTTTCAGAAACTCAAAGATGTTCTAATAATGTACATAGGAAAAGCTTTTACACAAATAGCCAACTCGTTCCATGATGGTTTTATGATGTTTTTCTAATGGCAACCAATGCACGCAGTAGAATTTTCCACTTTTTAGCTACCAGTTGTGCTTCTTTCTGTTATGCTTATTCATTTTTTTCTAATACCAAAAATCTGATTAAAGGGGATTATACTTGCCTTCTTCTCATGTATTGCAATTTATCATTAAAAATCTCAGGCTCAAAGCAGAGCAAAATCTTTTTTTAAAGTATAATGAGTTAAAAGCCAAACAGATGTTTACAAGTAATTAATACTAGCACATTTTTCTTTATTTCTGTTAATAAAGAACATTATGAGCACTTCAGTAATGTTAATCAAATTTAGATGGTGAACATCAATATTTTAGACACAACTTAATCTAAACTGGCCCTGATTTGAGCTGCTGGTTGGACCACATGACTCCTGAGGTCTCTTCCAGGCTAATGATTATAGTTAGTCTATAACTACTGCAGAATATTTTGACAAAACTTCTAAATCACTTCCCTTTTCTGGATTTTTGTGCCTTTTTCCATTGAACACATGCCTCCCGTCTTTTTTGCATAAAATAGCTCTTTAAACTTGGTAGATGATTTGCTTTATTTCCAAGGCAAATCACTGGCAGCTGTTCCAGAGTGATTCATGATGTCTACATTTAAACAGTGATGCCTAATCATTATAAAACAATCCATCTGGATTTTTATTCTGCAGAGGGGACTTTCTGTGCTATGAAAAGACACAGAGCATGTGACATAGGGATATTTTAGTATGAGAACAGAGCAAATGCTCTGTCTCATAGCTTCCTAGATTTTTAATCTCCCCCTAAACCCTAAACGGTGACATATAAAGCGTACTTATGGAAACTATAAATTGCTGACACAACTGTCCTGTTCTTTATTTAGGGTAAGACTGTGCCTATTGGCATAGCCTTGAGCAAGAGGTGGTGTGTGAACTGCATCACTGTAATGCCAGCCTGGGGAAGTATGGTGACTCAGATATTCCTCTGAATCACAATTTTCTCTTCAGTGGCTTCCTTGCTCACAGGGAATAGTAATTTACTGTTGGAAATTAGTGTCTCTCTGCAGTGCCTCAGCTGTTCTGGCCAACAAATCTGGAAAAGGAATTTAATCTCCACCCATTCCCCAGCCCTCCCTGGCTTATTGCTGCCCACCTGTTTCAAAGAAGATATAGCTAGGTAAATAGTCTGGCTTACTCCTACACACTCAGGCCTAAAATTTGGGTAGTTTGCATGGGGCTCGAATCGCAGGATTCCTGTTCTGCCGTTCCCTCTTGTGTGGGAGCCCAGTTACGGACCAAACCTTACCGAGAAGACTGCAGATGTCATAAGGCAGCCTAAACAAAAGAAATAACATTTTATTTTGGCTCAGCCATCCATGTAAAATAGGATTCATAATTTGGCCATTCTGTACCAATCTGTGAATTTATTTTTTTATTTATCAAAGAGCTTATAATTTTGTGCAGCAAATGGGTTCAGTCCTAATGCAGCCTGAAACAATCTATCAGCCTTTAGAGCTGAAACCCCTCCCTGATCTTGACAGTTTGAATGGAAGTTTCTTGGCCCCAACCCTTTGAGGTGTACTCTACCCTCCCTGCATGTGACTAAGAAATAGTATGTGGAACAGAATGGACATAGACCAGTTAGTTACAGCTCTAAGCAGAATGACAGGAAGTTTGGATGTGAGGTATCAGTTAAGCAATAGCTAAACCAAAACATTCTTTTTCTTTATTTTAATGCATCAATGCATTAAAATAATTAATAAAGTTAATGTCCATAAGTAAAGTAATGTCCAACTGAAATCTAAATATTTTTGCATCTGAGATCGTTCTGACTCGGTGCTGCAGTCACTGTGCCATGTGGGAGAGTTGGTGCGCAAAGCTCACACACGTCTTGATGGCTGAGTTGCACAAGCAAGATGTGGAGAGTGGCAAATCAAAAGGCAGTGCTTTGCCTCTGCTGAAAGCATACAGGGAACCTCTGGCGTGTGAGCGGGTATTTGCATTGATCAGGTGCGGCATCCTTCCCCGGGGGGAAGCTACAGGAATAATGCTTTTCTGTTCTGCCTTTGTCCTCGTTCCCAAAGAGGCCGTCATCTTCTTTTATACCTGCTTGTTTTCTCCTTTGAATTTTCACTGCATGTAGGATGTCTTACATGTTTGATTTTTTTCTTTTATATTTTCTTTGTTATGCTCGAAAAGCTCTTCTGCTGAGCTCTCGGAGCTGTGCTTCTTCAGTGGCCAGGGAGGGGCCATTTGCAGTATGTGGACTAGTGGTGTTGCACTGGTCCCTGGGAACCTCCAGTGTTCCTCTGGGCCTGCTCTCTCAAGGGATCTATGATCACCCTGTGCTTTTACTCTCAGAGACCCCTCCTACAATGCACACTTTATTATAACCATTTGAGAATCTATGATAATGAAAGTCCAGAAGCTCGGTGCCGGCCAAAACTGGGAGTATTGCCAAGATCCAGCGGGTACTTCTCTAATGCAAGGGAGCCCAGTGCATTCTCAAGCATCTTGATTTAGACCACTGTTGTCTTATGGTGAACCGTGATTATCATTTAACTTTTACATTATTTTAATATTGAGGAGGATAATACTGTGGGCCAGACAGACTTGACCCAAACACTGTTTCAGACTTGCTACATTTTTATACTCAGCTTTGTTATGTGTCTTTGTTTTCAGTTTGAGGTGATTACCCTGGTGGGTAATCGGAAAGAATGGAAAATACTTTGAATTGTATTAAGAGAATTGTTATGAAAATCTATGTACTAAATTTAGTTTTTTTATGAAGTGTGCCATGGCGCATTTACCCATAAGAGGTTTTTATGAAATACCATGCTGTGAA
Source organism: Nothocercus julius (assembly GCA_013398735.1). NCBI lineage: Eukaryota > Metazoa > Chordata > Aves > Tinamiformes > Tinamidae > Nothocercus > Nothocercus julius. The sequence goes on from VZSV01000073.1 coordinate 853,633, forward strand.
ATATTTTACAATATGAGTGTGCAATTCTTAAGACACCATTATGATTAAAGGACAAAACAGTTTATTTTGCCTGTTTTTAATGAGTCATCTGTTTGCAGAAACATCTGAAAACAATATAGCTTCTTGCACAATCTTGTGCACCTCCTTCAATTTTGCAACATGATTAAAACACTTTAAGTATGCTGGTCTTGTTGCTGGTCTTGTCGCTCGCCTTTGGATTTCCTCTATTCCTTTTATTCCTTTTTAAAAAGGGGGCTGCTTTTTAAGGTATAATGATCTTTGGAGGGCGGTAGCTCCTGAAACTGAATGACTGACACTGTATCTTATGTGTTGCTCATTAACACATCCCAGAAAGAGATATGTCCTTTTTGTGAAATTACATTGCTATTACCACTTAATTTGTGATCACTGTTAACACCTGGATTCCCTGCAGCCAATTCTTGCCTAGTCATATACATCTCATTTTGTATTAGTGCATGTGACTGCCTACATCTATTATTTCTAATAACATTTTGCCGGGTCTCTACTGAATTTTATCTTGTGAATTTTGAACACACTCCACTTTGCCAGGATCGTTTTGAATTCTGATCCTGTTTCTGGAAAATGCTTTTGATCCCTAGAGCAGTATGAACGCAATTCCTCCGTCATTGTGGAAACCATTGCTGAGAATGTGCTACAGACCCAGACTTGGGCCTGCACTCAAGATATCTGCCAAATTTGGTGACTGTCAAGTTTGGTGACCAACCCCTAGACAATGACAGGATTCCCCCTCACCACCACCCCCAGTTATTTGTGTTTATTTCTGATATTGGTTATATTCTGGACATAGTTAACAAGGTTGCTCATGAGAATCTGCGGCAGTATCACTAGTCATATTAAAGTCATTTTCTGATCAACAGGCTGATCTGATCATTATGTTAGAATAATTCTTATTGACTGTTTATGGATTTTCATCTTTTCTTTTTATGAATTGTTTTATAATTTCTTTTGCAATATTTTGACTTTCAGAGTACTTTTACAATTTCCTAAATCTTCCTTTTTCCTGATAGATAGCTGTGCTGTGTTTGCTGTTCTGTTATTTCCTCCATGTGTTCTCCAAGGTGATCTCTCTATTTGAGAGACTTCTGCGGTCAATTAGAAAAGTTTATGTGGTGATTCAGGCTCTGAAACTTGGTACATCTGTCTTTTCTAAATATTGTTCAATGTCTGTTCTTTTGCTGGTCTGCTATTTATTTATTTATTTGTTTTTGTAGCTGACTATAATTAATTTTTCTATGTATAGAGACAGAAGCAAAGAAAGCATTGAATAGTTTTTAGGCATCTCTGTGTACTATATGAATTCTCTCCAATTAAATAATGGACTTTTCCTTTCCTTTGTCTTCCTCTTACTGTCTAATGTATTTATAGATTTTTTTCCACATTGCCTTTTATGTCTCTAGCTAATTGAAACACATTTTGTACCCCAGCCTTTTTGATTTTTATCCATATGGGGCATGCAGCCTATTTTTTATGCTCATCACTAATCATTTACCCATGCTTCCCCTTTTTTAATGATTCTTTTTCTGTATTCAGGTCATTAAAATGCAACTCCTTAAATATTTCCTTCCTAGACTTTACAAGCGGATTGCTTTTGTATATTCTGTAGTCTCTCTCAGTAGGTAGTGACTCTCATTTACTCACTTAGAAGATAAATGTAGAGCATAAGAGATAGAGCATTAAGATAGAGATATCTTAATGTGGCTTCCTTATTTAATTTGTTTATTGTTAATTATTTATGTAATAAATTTGCTTTTTGTTGTTGTTTTTTTTCTTTAACTCAGAACAGGGAGTTCAGATCTTTTCAAAACAAAAACCTTATCATTTCACAATGAGTCCATATAAGCTTTGGATTCTTGTTTGATTCCTTGTATTAGGAAAAAACAAATCTAAACCAGGTGTTCCCCAGTTGTTTCCTCCACTTCTTGAAACTCAGTGAAGCTTTACTTCAACAATTTGGTGAGTTATGTGTCTTAAAAAAAAGAAGTCTCCAAATTTGTTTCATGTTAGTGCCTCTGTTTTCTCTTGTTTTGCCCTCCCAGAGACATTCAACAGCTTATTAGTTCTTCCTGAATTTCACAAGTGTTCTAGGTACACAGTTCAACACCTCCTTGCCATAGTTGTGAAAATTTATTCTCTCTAGTCAATATACCAGACCTGCAGTTTCTTTCAGTGTCTATGAAAGCAACAATGTTTATAGGGTTTTTTTGTATATTTTTTTTATGTATATACGACTACATGTTTTCCTATTACTTCCCAAATAGCTGGCATTCAGAAGATGCAGATAGAATTCAATTATTTGCACTATTATTTATTTTATAGCTTTACTGGAATGTCTTCTTTCTAGCCCAGATTTATGTTTTATGAATAGATCTGAATTCTGTATCTGTTGCCTTCTTGTAACCACTTAGTCTTATCGTACTGTAATAGCACAGACTTGTCCAACTCTCCATCCCAACTAAAAAGCATTTCTTCTCCCCATCACATACTACCAGTTACCACCGTAGTGTGTGTGAAGGTTGTTGAGATTCACCTTCTCTTGCGTTTGGAGGGGTTTTCTCCTGGGTGTTGGACTTTACCAGGGAACATGCTGTTGTTCCTGGCTTCTCAATAAGACATGCAGAATCGTTGAGTCTCTAAATCTTCCTCTAAAAATACCAAGGTACGTACACAGATGGCTAATCCCAATTTGTCGCACTTCTAAGAAGGTGACAACATGAGGAATGGCAGGATACTCCAGAGGCCCGACTGGGAAGGATGTTCACGCAGACAGCGCTGCCTGTGCTCCCGTGCTGCTCACAAGACATGGAGGAGCAGCCCTGCAGGCAGCAAGAGGGGCTGTAGCAGGGAGAATCCAGCAGCAGAAGGGAGGAGCAAAGTACGAGTTAGCAGGTTTCATAATCACCAAGTAAAGTGATGCGTGATACTGAAGAAGGGTGTAAATTCAGTCCAAAGATGACTGGAAAAGGGTAAATGAAATAGGGGGCTGTTTATTTGGGAGGGGATAAGGGAGAGATTTAGGAGGGGGGAAAGGAAGCGTGAGGTGAAGCAACGGTGCTGCTGCTCCACGCTGGCGGTGACGTGGTGGCTGGGAGAGACCAGGATGCCCCCCTGCTGATGCCAGTGAGGGAGCAGCCGGAGGGGCAGCCCAGCACAACACTGGTGAGCACCTTGGTCTCAAGGAGAGGAAGGGTTTGCAGCATTCCTGGCGGGAACCCGACCTCAGCTGGACTGGCAGACAGACATCAGTCAGGCTTGGCAGTGGGCAGACTGGGCAGAAGGCACGTTGGGGCAGGCAGCCTGCATGCTGCTTGAGGGGAACGGGGAAAGAACTGGAATTGCTACGTGAGGGCCTGAGAGTGTGGACAAGGGTGAGGAGCTAGGACACAGCGAGAAAAAGAAACAGGAAAAAATGCTTTTTTATCCCCTACTTATGGAACAATTTACCAAATCCCTATGGATTTCTTCCAAAACTTTTTGGGGTGAAGGGGCGTTATTTATTTAGCCTCCTGTTTCCACAGTGAATCATGCTAATCTTTCAGGAAAGTAATCAGCACAAACTTTAGACTTGGTGATAAAAATACCTTTTTTTTCCCCTTGCTTTTCTTTCAAACTTTATCCGTGAATTATTTCTATTGTTCTGACTCGGCACTGATAAAATATCACTCTTATTCTCGCAGAACTAACATCATCTGCAAATTATCTCCTTTGTTCTGGTGTCTTTGCCATATTATGTTCACTGACTTCACTTATGACAGGCAATCTTGGTGTCATTCATTTGGGGAAAGCGTGTAGCAGGGGTACAGAGCAGCTCTCCAGCTGCTCTTGTGCAACTCCCAAATGGAATTGCCTACCGTCCTCTAGTGTGCTGTGTTCACTAAAACAAAAACAGTGCGTCAAATAAGTGACTCTCCTTTTTATTGTCTAGTCAGAAATACTTGATTTAAAATTCAAATGACCTCATAGCTGTTGACAATTTGGACAAAATTCAGTGATTTCCAGTCATAGAAAACTCAGTTTAGCTCATCAGGATTACTTGCTGCAATAAGGTTAAGTAATAGTGACACCATCTAAAATAGACCAACAAGGAGGCAGGAGCTAGTGGCTTTGATTCACAAGGTTTTGACACTGCTGTGGTTATGAATAATAGCTTTGTCCCTGCTATCTTACCTGCTGGCCTTGGAAACTTTGCCACCTGCATCTCTACCCTCTTGTGGCTTCAGGTACTGCAGAAGCCCCTGTGTTTTCACGCTTATTTGCACATCAGTTCAGAAATCAGTTCAGAAGACAAAAGATCTGTATATATCTACATATCTGTATATCTCTGTCATCAATATTCCTCTTTTTCTGCCTGATAACTTTCTGTGATGTATGTTAAAAGCTGCAGGAAAGTCAGGTTGCATATTGTGAACAAAATATCTAAATATTCACATCAGTCTTTCACATCATGTTGAAAGGGTAACACTTACTTAAATGGACACTTGTACCCTAAACACCATGCTAACATGTAAGCACCGTTCCTTCATAGACCACACATGCAAAACAAAAACTGCAACAACGAAAGCAACTATTTTGAAATCCTCTGTATTAACTGACTCTATTCGGACAACTTATTTTTATTATTTTTTCTCTATAGCTGAAACGACTGTGAGCTAACTCTGTAAATCACTAACATTTAAATGCCTTAAATCGATTTAAAGTAGCTTTCAGTAAAGCAGCAACAAAAATCTCCATTCTAAGTGTGGTGAGTGAGACATACGCTGGGATCCTCTGAGGAATGTTCCCTTCCCAGTAACATGAAGCGCCATTTGCTAGCGCAGTGGGAATTGCCAGATATTGAATGTCAGGCCTGTCACTGGTTCATTTGTACGTTTTGGACCTCAGCAGAGTGTCATATGGGGAAGGAACGAAAGCAGAAGAAAGGCACTCACAGGAGGGAAAATGCATTTCTCTGGAGACAGCGGTGTGTTTTTAATTGCAGCTGTTAAGAGCTCTTCTCCGACGTTTGGCATGGTGCCCTGTGTCAGAGACGGCTGATTGCCCTCACGCTCCGCAGCCGGAGAGCGCGGCGGTGCCGGCTCCCGTAGCCTCTGCAGCCTTCGCGCCCTCCGTGCCTGCGTGACTTGATTGCTTTGGGTAGCTCCTTGCCACCGTCACCATTTTTTCTGCAAGGCAGCTGCACCCGCGTGCGCAGGGCTGTGTAACTTTGCATGCTGTGCCCCAGAGACTTACTGAAAACTACCTGGTTACGCTACGCAGCAGCAGCGAGAGAAGGCTCGTTGCACACGAGCTGTGACAACTTTTTGCCTACAATGAGACTTTGCTGTGTTGATACCAGAAGAAAAGGAATAAAGAACTGGGATCCCCTCATATTGCTTCTTCCGTATGGAGGCGGAGGAGTATCACAGAGATGGTCTGTAGGGCTAGTGGTCTTCAACCTCCCTTTATGGGTTACTGATCCATGGGGAGGCCTGCCCAAGCTGCATGTGCAGGAAACACTTTTCCAAGGAAATGCTCCTTAAGTTTGTAAATGGGAGAGGTCTATAAGCAGCAAGTGCTGAGCAAAAAACCTCTGCCTTCCCTTTGAAACAGGTTTCTCATGAGCTGCTAGAGCCTTCTGCAATTAATGCTTTGGACCACCTGAAACAGCTGTGGACATTTGAGGAAGGGCCAGGTAATCTCTCTTTGGTCTGATGTGATGTGAGAAAGAGGAGGTGATATTAGAGTTGAAATATTTTAATGGATAGAATTATTTGCCCAGTGCTGCTCTGGTAAACTGTCAGGTATCTGCAGTAGATGTTAGGGAATTTAAGCAGTAGTGTCTATCAGTTATCCTACACACATAGCATAATTTAATGACCTTTCTATATGCGATTTTAGCAGAACCTGAATACCATGATTCCTATTATACAGATGCCTATTTTATTCCTTAACCAGTGCAATCTAATATATTAATATGGTCTCAGTTGATTTGTAACAATATTGTTTTAGCTTTATAATGACAGATTAAACAAATAAATTTAATAAGATTACCCTGAGATTTTCCAGCAAATAGTATTGTGGACATAATTTTCTAAAAAAAAAACATTTTACCTAAAGCATATGCTGCTATGTCATGTCAGCTTTCTTCTGGCCTCTTCAGAAAAGGCAAAATCTCTAAAAACAAGAGTGGATAGAAAAAGGTTCAACCTATATTCAAGGAGCAAGAAGCCCCTAGGCAATTTTATTAATTGTTATTAAAATAATTGTCAATCACTGTTATTTTCCTTCTCTGAACAAAGTTAAGTGCAGGAACTACATTATTTCTTATGCCTTTGGCTGTGCTTTTAACCACATTCAGCGATGAAATTAGAAATGAGTGACCTCCGCTTGTTGTCAGGAACCCTACGGAGGAATTTTGCTTTCCTATATTCTCCTTTCAGACGTTGTCGTGCCCCAGCTCATGTGCAACCTTTCAGCCAAACATCAGTTCTTGAAAGGTTTTCTCAGTTCTCTAAGAAAATGTATGTTAGGGCACTGTGACAACCCCCCCCCCACACACACACACACCTTGCTCAAAAAGTCTGCTTGTCCCAATGGCCACTTGCTCACATTTGGAAAAATCCAGGACCTTTCTCTAACTGTCCGCTGAGCAGTCAGCTGCCAGCACAGAAAGGTGAAATCACTTGCTAACACTTAGCAGAGACAAAACAGTGGAAGCACTTGCAAGAATCTATGAGCGCAAGGGTTTATTTTACGATTAGGTTTTAAACGCACCACGGTTCCAGAATACATACATCACTCTTTTAGACACATCACTCTTATCTTAAACTTCACAGTGAAGGGAAAATGCAGTCACCTTTTGAGAGGCAGCCTGTGCATTAAGGCAGCCTGTCAGAGTGCTCTGCTGGTGAGCAAAGTGTGACAGCTTTGAGTGACCAGCAGAAAAGTAGCCTTCACCAGCTACCCAGACGGAGGGACTGATGAACAGACATCATAGATTTCAGTAGCCTTATGCAGCTTATTTTTTGATAAAAATTTTATACATCTGTTCCCTTCCTCTTTACTTTTCTACATGAGAAAATTCTTTGCAGAAAAAACAGGAACAGGGCAGCTTCAAATGCAATAATAAAGCATAAATAATATTGTAGATTTTTTCCTGTCAGATGCAAAAACATGAATTTGTACAAATAATATTTAATACTTCCAGGTTTTATCATGCCTGTGGTAGACTTATTTATTAAAAGCTGATTTCTGTGGAGAAGAAATTATTTAGGAAGTTCTACTGATTTTCATTACCTATTCCTTGATCAAGGAAAGCATTTCCTGCAAAATCATTTTTTTTCTGCAAGGTTTTGAATTTCATGATCTTTTCATAATGGAAAGGAATCATTTCCATTTCAGGCTGGGTCAACCAAGTTTCAAGGTTGTGCCATGTAGGACTGGGATGACTGAACTGCATGAATTCCAGTTTTTATGCCTTTTAGAAAGTCCTTCCCAGTATCCCTGTACTTTTTTACGGACTAGGCTTCCTGGACCAATCTGCTTGCCATGATAGATGTAGTCATATATGTCATGTTGTTTGCATAGGAGCTAGGTAGCATCACAAGGATTGTGGTTGGGAAGGTTGCTTCCCAGCGAGAGAGGGGGCATGAGAAACCACACAGGATAGCAGACAGCACAACTAAACCAAATCAAACAGAAAAAAAATTGGAGATGTATATATTTTTTCTTTGATAAACCAACATTAAACATTTCAGTTTAGTTCAGGTAAGAAGTATTTGGGACTGCAAAACGGGTTGATGTTTTTGTTTTGCTCCACCTGTGGTTGAAAGCTAATGCTGAAATGGAGACCTTTGCCACAGGATAGATAGAAATTCTGATTTGTGTTGACTACCTTGTAAGTAATGCGAAGTACACAGGGTGTCAGTGAGTTAGAAAGGCACTTTAATCTTAATATATGGAGTCAATACAGCAGTCCCAAAATAAAAATGAAAATACAATTCTATGCAAGCATGTGACCCTAGAAGCATCCTGCTGATAAAAATCTGTCCAGAGGCAGTTTCATACACAGTGCTCTGGTAAGGTACTAATCAGGTGACTGGCAATCACAGAGGCAAAGTAAAACTTTACTTAGTACATGGAAATTTATAATTGAATAGTTACATGAAGATAAAGCTAGTTGAGGAAACAGGCAAAGGAGCAAGAGAGAGATAACAGACATACAAAACTTTACAGTAAAGGTCTTATAGATGTCCTTTCTCACAGATGTGAGTTGAAAGCAGTCCAAAGGGCGGTCAAGCTCTGGGGAAATTGTCTGAAAAAGAGTAATTTAGAGATTTTTTGTTTTGCTAATTTGTGTGTGTGTGTGACTTTTCAGTATTGATTAAAAAGTATTTTGAGTTCACTGTGTCTCTGCAAAAATAAGAAACACGGTTAAAGGAAATATATAGAAATGTGTTCTGTTCTTTGATAAATTGTCATTAATACCCGGGCTTCATCAGTCACTATGCTAAAATTCTTCCACTGGCTCTGATGACTTCTCGTAATTTAACAGTTCAAAGTTAGGCTTACACTGCCCACTCCACCACCACATGAATCAGACTGTTGTATTTGGAAAGCAAGCAAGTTGTCTGATTAGTATTAGAACTAATGAAAGTTTCCTACGGATTAGTGACCTATGTTCCTCTATTTCAAAAACCTGTCCCTCTACATCCCCATTCCTTATAAATAACTTTCCCCTAGCCCCAAGTAAAATCTGCACTTCCTCTGTAACATCTGCTAAGCCTCTCTAGCCACAATACTCTTGGCTTTCTCCCATGTCCCCTAAATCCCAGCTGCTGGGGAAGCAGCCGCTTGTATTGTAGCTGATTCCAACATAATACTTGTGCTGATTGGGAAACACATCTGATAGTTGCTGGGCTTGTATGGCTGCCGTTCCCGCAGTGGGTGGTTTAACTTGGGTTTCTGCTTCCTCTGTTCCGATGCCAATAGTCTCAGGCCTTTTAATGATTTCTTGTTTGCAAAGTGTTGAGCTCCCCAATGGAATATGGGACAGTGAGCAGGGGTGCAGGGACAGGGACTGTGAGAGGCAGAGAAGTGACAACTCTGATCTCCCATGGTCCCCTATGTCCTCTCCTGCCCTGTCCCATTACTTCTAGGGTGTCTCCCAGCAATGTCCAGGCTCCTGTCGAGGCGCCCAGCCTCCCATTCCTGCGCACCCACTGTTTCCACCTCCACGTGTCCTGTGCCAGCGCTGGGAGCTTGGATCCTCATCCACCTTCTTCCCCAGCTGGGTTCACCTCCCATGACTGGTGGCAGTGTGTTCCGGAGACTCCCCGTTGCCCTCACCTGCTGCGCTTGCTGCTGACAGCCTCCGTCACTGACTTGTTGCCTGCTGCAACGTCTCACCTCATCATTTTCTGTGAGCTCCTCGCTTACTAAAATAGCTAGATCTAAGTGTTGTAAGTGATTCTTGCAAGCATAGAAATCTATTCTATATAGCAGAATCTGCACTGGGGAAACAAAAAAGTGTGCGCTTGAGCTTGTGTTGATCAAGGAACTGGAGAGTTTACTTTACAAGAGAAAAATAAAATAGGTTTACATGCTTTACATGGCAAGGGGAAGGCCAAGAAGGGATATGATTGCTCTCTATAAATACAGCAGGGTGCTAAACATCAGAAAGAAAGAAGAGCTATAGTCTCTAAGGATGTTGCCGGCATAAGATAAACTGGCCATGAATAAATGGAGGTTGGAATTTAGCAGGATGGTTTTAACCATCCAACACTGAGGCTCTGAAACAGCATTGTAAGAACAGTGGGAACAAAAAGTCCTAACTAGGTTTCAGGTAGCATTTACGTAGGCGTGCCTGAGCCTCGGAGAGGTTCAGTGGCAGCGGCACTAGCAAGCTGGGTACTCAGGGGTACCACGAGCTCACACTTTGCCAGTTGTAATGCACTGCCCTGCCACGCACTCCACTCTGCCCGTGCCACGTGGAGTCATCTAGATGGTTCTCAACAAGTTTCTTCAGCACTAATGGTATCACTTTTACTTTGTGTCATATCTATCTATTAATATAACCTGCTATCATTTTTGTTTTCTTTCTTTTTGCTTTTTTTTTTCCAGCAGCTGTGAAATGATTTGATAGTTTTAATTATTTTTCATAATAACCCCCAAATTCCTCTCTTGATTAGCTTGCTAGATGAGAGTTCCATTTAGTAGATATTCTCTAACTTGGTGTTTGGTTTCCCTGCTAATTATCTCACATTTTGTCTGTGTTAAGCTGCATTTGCCATCTGCTCATCCAGTTCCAAAATATAATGGAAAACCTTTTGAATCCAATTGCAGTCTCTTAATTACTGGCTCTATCTCCAGTTGTTTTATTAGCCACAGTGTGGAAGATCTTGGACCAAATAATTGGTAAAAGTGGTGAAATTCTTTTGATTTCAGCTGAGCCATCATGACACATACTGAGATCCTGATTTTTCTCTTCATAGTGTTGTGTATTTTAAGTTCTCTGCCTTTCAAAAAAAATGAACATGTATGAGTCATGCTTCGCTCAGTTTTCATATTCAGTATTGATATCATTTTCCCACACTAGGCCAAGCTCGTACTGTGAATGAGTATTTCATTTAGCTGTACTCTGAATGTACTCTCTCCATGTAATTCTCCTTTAAGTCAGTAATTTTTCTGAAGAGCTTCAATAATTAGTAAATATGAAGTCTGTGATGTGAAGCATTAATTGGCTATACATATTTGTGATTTTGTAGATGTTTAAGAATGCTTCAGCATTTTAAAAATCTTTAACTTTTCATATATATATTTTCTTCTTTCTCTTCGTCTATCCATTTTCTTCAGTTCCTCACTGTCCCCAGATGGGCATTTAATATAATTATTTTAAGCCTTCAGCTTTGGTTCTGTGGTATTTGTTACTTTACTTGATGGCAAATATGCCTTTTTGTGAGATAGTCTTTTCAATTTTACATTCTCATTAATAGTCTTTTTTCTTACCAAGTCCATTTTTACTCTTCCTCTCTCTCTCTTTACTCATCTTTAGTTAGACCCTACAAAAAAGCATCTGATTGTTTCACAAACGATTCTCACATTTCCAAATGAGTGAAAGTAAAATGGAATTTGGAAATATGACAGTAATAAGACGTAGTATGCAAATTATATAACTCCTGTAAGTCATTAGTGTGAGCAGTGGGACTAAAATGTCATGACACAATCATCACTTCACGGACATGACTTCATAGGCAGTACAAAGTGATTGCAATATTTGGTCTTTTGTATCAGCAATCATTATGTTTTTGTGAAAGTCCCTCTTAAAGGCCTGCTCTTCTAGTTTATCTAAATGAAACAAAAGCAACAAAAAGAACTGTTTAAAATCAGCTGGATCTCCTCAGGGTTACCTATTCATAGTTACTAGTCCTAGTTACTGTTTCAACAGTAGAAGTCATTGATCCTGATTTTCCTGTTTAACAAAAAGAAATGGCAGTTGAAGCATCTTAATCAATGCCCTCATGTGAAGCAGTGCTCATCTGGGAATATAACTGCAACTTTTTTTAAGAGATTATTTCTTGTTGCCTCTCAAATGTGACTTACTTTCTTGATGGGAACATTTCTTTGTCCCAATTTTTGATTTACTTATACTGAAATTTACTATTGTATTATCATAGAACACGGGTATTGTGTTATCTCTTAGTTGACGAAAGTAAGGTAAAAAGGAGGGAATGGATGTTCTCAAATTTCCTTTATTTTAACCTACACAGGCAATTAAGCATCTCCTAATCTGGCCCAATTCAAAGCAGACACATTTACGAAAAGGCATAAAAGAGTAAAACTTTACTAGACAATTTATACCATAATACCTTACGTAAACCAAAGTGTTTGAAGCTTGATGGATAGATTCCTGCTGTTGCAAGTATATTGTACAGTTAGATATGGTTATCAGAGGAGCCTGGTATATTAATGATGAGTGATGTATATTGGGGAAGTGGTTTATACTTATATGCCAGCCTCAGCTAGCACTACGCTTTGAACAACAAGTATAAGTCTAGAAGTCAAATGGTACTTGTCTGGTGCCATCATCCAATGATGGAAATGTTTTAAATGGGAAAACTTTGATAAATAGTGCTGGAAAATAGCCATGGTAAATCACTTTTTTTTTTTTTTTTTTTTTAGGATGAAATATTAAAGCTGACAGACAGCTAATTTCACACCTGTGTATGTCAGTTTTCTGTTGATTAGTAGTTTAGTGGTGTTTCTGTGATTAAGAAAATTTAGCACTATTAACTAGTGGTTTATGACATTTATTTATGAGTAGCTTGTGTATAATTATTTATCATTTCACTAATGCAAAACAGATCATAAGTTTTCCATTACTTTTCTCTTGCAAGCAATTCAATATTATCTCCGTGGTGTTAAGAGTCTCCTTAGTTTCAAAATTTCAGGAATCTACCCCTTAGTTACATCTCAAAAATAATTTGAAGAAGGCCAGTCAAACTGTGGAGAACCAAATGTGCATTTTTATAATCTCTAAATTCATACCAATTCTGCAAAAAACCTCACTTAGGCGATTGCTTGAGAGCCAGTGAGCAGAGTAGCATGGCTATCTAAATGAAAAGGCTGCATTAACAACAAACTTCTCATTATGGAAGCACATTTTCTCTCATTTAAATATTCAGACAGAAAAGCAAACTGAGGGTGACAGTTTCTTGGCATGGGCTCTGAACACTAGATCATATGTCTTAGAAGAGAAGCTGCTCAATTAATCTGTGGTTTTTCATTTTCACTATAAACTTACTTCTAGTATCTTGTTGGGAAGCAGAGAAGAGTACTGTAAGATTCAAGATCAAGAGATTCTCAATTACAGTAGATTTTTTAACTGTGTTTGGGAAAAAACAAAGAAAAAGAAAAGGCTGACGACTTAAAATTCATTTTGCAGCAAACTAATCTGACTAATCCTAGACATTACAGGCATTTGATTTGGGCTAGTGTCTTCTTTTGCACTCCTGCTCTTAACAGTCTTGAAAGAAGTGATGTGTAATTATACAACCTCATCTTATATTTGTCACAGCAAAAGGTTTAATTTTGAGCAGGCACTAGCATTCAGATGGGACTAGCAATAGTATCCTACCCTCTGGCTAGGCCAGTCAATGAAGTTTGTTCCAGTGATGATAGTGCTTCTGATTTGCACTTCATTAGCTGAGTGTAGTATACATGAATTTCAGTGTGAGAGTTGAATGAAATGGATGTTTTAATGTATTGATAACAATGTCTAAAATAGTTTGAAGGTTTGTGTTTAGATTCTAATTTCAGGGATGTTTAAGAATCAGACACAAACATCCCATATGACTTTTCAGTTTTCGCACTTCAGGTTGCCCAGATTTTTAAGGTTTCTGGCACACAGAGATCTGGGAGAGTCATAACCAGCGCACAGTGTGTGCTAACACTTGGAAACATTTTTATATCTATCCTAGGTCTCCTTGCAGTGATTATGCCTTGTGCATACAGACTGGGACTGTTGCTGTTACTACAACCTGAGACTTCCTTGTATTTAACTGTTAAGGAAATCACCAGAGCATTGCAAAAGTGTTAAAGAAGTGAAGGTCAAAGCAGAGAGAGAGCACGCTGGCTTGCTGCAGTAATGTAAAAGGCAAGGCTGGCTGCAGAGAGACATACGTTGCTGTTGTGTGCAGGAGGTACTAAAAGAAAAAGGGCTAAACACGTAGCTGGAGAGAAGTAGCAGATTTAAATCTGCTGTTTCAACTTCACTGTGGGCTATTCAGAGTTGAATTTATGAGTGTTTTTGCAAAGGGATCAGATTTTTTTAGTCATTGAACTCTACTTCTCAATTTTATCTTCATGAAATAGTTTTGGACTTTCAACCTCTCGTTCTCTATTGCAATTTTATACCTTTTTGTCAAAGGCCATATTTCAAGCTCTCCTATTTGATGTTTCAGTCGCAGCTGGAATTTTGGATGTTTTTTTGCTTATGAAGTTAAGACTAGGAATGCTTGCCCATGGAAAACTTGAGCCATAAGAAGCTTGTAAATGTGTCCAACTTCACAGCTTGTTGCAATATAGGGGCTCCCTATGGCTGCGGAGGCTCGCTTCACCGGATCAAGTTATGAGCTTGGTAGTTGTTGGTGTGAGGCTGGTAGTTGTTTTGCAAGGAATGGCAAACTCAGTTTTCTTGATTAAAACTCCCTGGTTCTTTGTAGTGCTCATAGCAGAGTCCCTGTTTATAAATACAGTAAGATGGAAGTATTTAGGCTCATCTACAACAAACCTTTCTTTTTTTTTTTTTTTAATGGAGTTTTTTTTCTGAGCATGTTCAAGACAGAACATATTTTTTTTTATCAATTCACTTTATTTTTTTTTCCAGATTACATTTATTAGATTATTTAGCAAAACATTTTTGTTTGTTTGTTTATTAGCATAACTTTCATGCTCCACACAAAATTTCAGATACTTACTTGCTAATTTCCACCCCAAGGTGGCATTTCTGACAGAAGGCAGAGGCTATGGGAAGTTCTTCTCCTGAGATGTTCAGATCTCTTTAGCTACATCATTAGGTCCTGAAAGTCACTGTGGGCTAAGCAAGACTGGACAATCCTTACAGAGGCTCAATCAGTGATTCAATGCATAACCAAGGTTTGTTCATCCCAGCTCATTTTGAAAAGGGAACCCATAGTGAACATTCAGGACAGTAGCAATTGCTTCTTTGACAGAACAGTCCTTGGGCTTGGGCAGTGTTTGTTGGGAGACCTTGTCTGGCACTGCTCTATCAGTTATCACTTTGTGCGTGAGGTCACTACACATTTGGGACCAGACTAGCTTGAAGCTTTAATTGTATATCACAGTCCTTTTAGGCTTGAGCGTCTATTAAGATCTCAGAAGAGTCTTTGCAGTGAGGAAGGCTTTACACAAAGAGCATTGCTCACACGTCTTGCCAGTGAGCAGTCTATTTTCCAGCTGCGGATATGTCTCGGACGTGGTCTCTCTTCATATTAAACTCTGTTTTATCTCTCCCTACGGCTACACCGTGCTCTTTCATGCTTTTTTGTCACCCTTCTTAAACGTGTTTGTCAGGGTCACACCCCCCTTCCTTCAAATCTCTTTTTTGTCTGTCTCTCATGAGAGGTGAGGACGAGAAAGGAGAGAAGAAATCAATATAACCTTTAAGATGAGTATGTGGTCTATTCCATAGCTACACAGTCCACTTCTATACTTTCTGCCATCCGTCTCCTTGGTTCTTTATTATATCGTCTTCAGCTTGGATTTGTACCATTTTTACTTGTCCTAATGAGGCAGGAACATTGGTGAAATCTTTTAATGTTAATAGAGCAAAAGAAGGGGGAACAAAAAAAGGCAGGAAGGGCGGAATGGTGATTGATGGCCTGGCCAGTGCTTGGGTGAGGTGTGAGCCTGCCTCCGCTGAACTCTGATGAGCCTTGTGTTGGCTCCACTGTGTTTTGGAGCAAGGCCCTGTCACTGCCGCTCCCCTGGTTTGTGTCTCACAGCACTCTGACACGTCCCAGCTCTCACAACATTTTATCACCAATCACACTCAATGTTTTTCGTGAAGACATAAGGTAGTGATTAGGGGATTTGCAAAGTTTCCTTCTCTCAGTGTTGTGAAGAGCGTAACTTGCTTCCACCTTGGAAGCTCAAATTGTAGAAAATAAGCATAAAAGATGTGGAGGAAAGCACACAGATTGGCTTCTTTTAAGCATAACTTCTGTCTCTTTTGGCCTCATACAGGATATTTGAACTCTCCACTTTGGTAGGGTGTATTTGAAATGTGTACCAGCAATGTGCTAAAACACATCAATTTTATTACTGGGTTTATGACTACTTCTCTGAAGAGAAAGTATTTGTATTCAGACCACCAGGAGTAACATCAGTAATTATTATTATTTTTTTTTCCTGAGTGGTTTATATTTTGCCTTTTATCACTTCAGTTATTTTTGTTTTCCTATGAAGATATTTGATTGCCTGGTCTCATCATTCTTTTCTGAAATCTCCTTTGGCTTGGTTAATGCACGTATAATGTGAAAACTCCATATGGAGAGAGATCTGATGTGCAAGTGCTGTGAATAGGTTCTGGCATTGCTTTGAGCATGAACCTTGTATTTTCATCTGGGGAAAATAATAGGTTGTTAGTGGTTGCTGTATACATTTGGTTGGTTGTCAATTCATTTGTTCAAAAGGATACAAAGTTAGCTGCCAGGTTGGTTGATTTTCTTCTGCTTTAGGCTCTTTCTGTTTTTAATAATGGTTATTTTATATTCTATTTTTATTTGAAGTTTTTTCAGTCTCTGTCCTTTCCAGGGCTACTTATTCACCTTGTCCTGTCTTTCCTAATATAGGCCAGCCGCTAATCTCTCATAGGCAACTGTTTTTTATTTCTGTTTTATTCTTCCTGCCTGTTCTCCAGAACTGTAGTGGATATTTGTTTTTCCTAACCCCAAGGCCCACTCCTGGGCAGTAAAGGACCCTTTGTTATGAATACCCCAGTTAAAAGCAAAGACTCAAAAAAGCTGTTCCACATGTCAGAAATTGTGGAACAATCTCATCTTGAGAGTGGTGAAACTGTAAATGATCTGCTGTGAGAGGCAGCACTTAACTCAGCAAGAAGTCCTTATAGAAATGGTTCTGGAGGCATAAAATACATTTATTGGCATTTCCACAACAATTTTAAACGACGCTATTACATTTTAAAGTAGATTATGAAGGATACATTGATTGTTTTTTATTTTACATGTAAGAAGTTGTAAGAAGATTTGTAAATTGTAAGAAGAACCTGGAATACTTTGTGGATTTCACTTGGCTTACATGGATTACGTGAATAATGTCCTTGCTGGAAAAGCAGAACAACAAAAATAAAACATCCTTTATTTATATTATTTTGTTCTTATGATGGTGTCTACTGAAGGTACTTCTAGTCCAATTCCTGTCTATCAGGATGAGGTGAGATCTCATTTGAATGAAGAAACTGCTGCTGTTCTAAATTTTGCTAAAGTCATTCTTAGCAATATAAAAAGGATGTAAGAGTGTGAGTATTGTAGTCTACCTGGCAATCTAAGGGCTCACGTGCTGCATTGTATTCAGTTGGAGGCCCTTATAACTTTGATATATAGTTAAACTGAAAAGAGGCCAGAGAACAACAAAGATGAGGTGGGTATTAGAAAGTGTCACTATGAAGAGGAACTGAACAAGTAGATCTTATTTAGGAAAAAAATAAAAATGAAGGAAGCATTGAGTATCTGAATTAGATTGCTTTTGGGGGAAAAAAAAGGGGGGGCCATGAAAAACTTTGTTTTTTTTTTCATCTTTACTGTTGGAAGGAAGGCATGTTTGGACTATTTAGGACTTTCTTCCAACTGCACAGATAGTTTAGCAACGAACAGACTTTACCTGAAGAGGGTTGTATTCCTCGTCACGCGAGATTTACAAGAACCATTTAGGAAAATTTCTGTAGGGAAAGTCTAAGCTTCTGCAGAAGGAAAGAGTAGATGGTTTCTGGAGGTCTCTTGTCAACCTCTCACCTAAATGGATGGCTGAACACAAGAGCGGGTGCTCAGGTATCTGTTTACAGTTGGAAAGCTGTCCAGCAGACTTGCTGTATCTTCATTGTGAACCAAAGATGGAGGCTGTACATTGGGGAACATGATAAAATCTTGCAGTTTATCCCACAGGGCTGTCACATCGATATTTCAGATGATGGTATTATGCAACACTGGGATATCAATGGGAGGAAAAAGATACAGATAAAGGCAAAAGGCGTAGGAGAAAAAGTAGACATAAAAAGTGAGAATGAAAAACATAGTTCATAATACAGTCAGCTTCTATTGACACCATTATGGCTGTGTTTAGATACAAATATTGGACTAAAATCCTGAAAAAAAGATTAAAAGTCTCACAGCATGGTCTTAAATTACACCTTGCTTTTCAGCTGCACTAAATCTCAGTATAATGCATAGCTGCTCTATTTCTCTTAAAGTGTCACAGAGTTCCATTTCCCTGACATCAGTAAAATGATGTAAAGAGACATTGATGAAACAGTGTCACAAACGGTTGCATTCTTTACCATTGGAAGCAATGAAATGAAAATCTAAGATGTTTTCTGCTAAATTTCCTTACTGGAACATGAAGAAGTAGTCCGCAGGGCGGACCACATCCGTTTCCCCAACGCGGTGCTCCTTCATGCTGTGACAAGTTATGCCAAGCGTCGCTTGTCGCTCTTGTTATGTTACTTGTCATATGGTCATTTCTGCATATCTGCGTCAAAAGTCAGCCAGGCTGGACTGCAGAATCTGGGCAACTCCCTACTGAAATTAAAGTGTACCCTAGAGGATAACTAACTGTTAAAACAAACACAGAAACATAATGACTCACCCTGCATTATTTAGTCAAGGCTTTCTAAAAGACACGGAGTAGCCCAGATAGATAGAAGTTAAATGCTAAATACTGAAATTTCTGGGAGTGTGTAAGGGATGATACACAAAGCATCGATATAGCACTTTCTTCTGACTTCTATCTATATCAAGACTTGGAAATGTTCCTTACCATATGGGAGAAGAGGAGTACCCCTTTTAGTTTGCGTAACAGCAAAGGCAAAAATTGCATGTTGCATATATATCTTCATTGAAATGTTCTGCAGACTCTGAAAATATATTAATCAGTTGCCTTTGTAAATAAGTGGGACTTCACTGAGGTTACATCAGGGATGAATTTGAATAATGACTTTGGTTTAAAAGCATAATGAATCATGTTATGCAGGTTATGTTGACTGTTCTAGGTCATACACAGAATTATTTGGGTGTATGGGGCATAATTTCTTCCCAAACTAATCTGCTGAAACACCATGATAAATAAAACATGGGCTTTTGGTCTTCCTAATACAAGTGTTACTCTTGCCATGTTCATATCATTTTCTTTTACAAAGGCAAGAAAATTTAAAACCAGTAGGAGGGAAAATAGGCATTTTTTTTTTCTACTTCCAAGCCACATTTTTTTCTAAAATTACACATAATCACATATGAGATACCTCTAAATGTTTTATAAATGGAAAAACTATATTGTCTAAAAATTGATATTGTTTGTATTTGAAGTTTAATTTATACCTTTAACAGCTTACACTTTGAAGCTTGAATTCTGCCTCTGTTCTAAGCAGCTGCAGGCAAGACCTCCATACATTGTTAATCATTCAGTAGAAGCTGAATTAGCTGAAGCAAATTTAAGGGGAGAAAGGATCCTTTTCTTTATTAGTTCAGACTCTTGAAAGTAAGCAATTTTTGCCAGATTCTCTGAGGAAGTAAAATAACTGATCATCAGACTTTGTCTAGTGCCATGTCCTCAAGCTTAACTGCTTATTTACACCTTTAAATATTATCTAGTATTTTCTTCTAAGTGATTTCAAATACTACCAATGTTGTGTTGTCCTACTCTTATTACATTATATAGCTTGCATGAGTATTTTGTATTATAATTTATTCATAGTGGCTGCTTTGTATTTTTCATCTGACAAACATATTGTTTTTTGATTTTTTTTACCTCTTTTTAATAGACTTCAGTGTACCCATACTAGTCAGTATCATTTTTTCCCCTTAATACCAATCATACCAAAGAAAAAAAAAGTTATATAAAGCAAGGAAAGGTGAACTTGTTAAGAACATTTTTTTTAACTCTAATTTAAAATTGAATGCTGAACTCCCTGTTTTGAAAGAAGGGTCAAACTTTCATGTTTGAGTGTATTATTTTAATTTCATTTTTAGTTGACTATTTTGTTTAGACAAGAAATACTACCAAAATAAATTAAATTTCTTACCATTTAAGGGGAAGAAAAGGAGCTTGTGTCTTCATGATGAATCTGTTTCTTTCAAAGATCTTTCCTGAGACTAGTTTTGTCCACACATTCTTATATCTGGAAGATTATTTGTGCTTGCTGGCTAATTTCAAAAAGTTACGATGAGATTGATATATATATAAAGGGTTTTCTTTGTTCTGTTGATTTGTTGGGTCCCAATTCTCCAAACACTTTCCGTTCTTAGTCATTTTACTTCTGAGAGCAATGACAAAGGACTTTTAGTCACATGTTTGAGTGTTTGCAAGATGGGGCCTGCCTTTGTTAAGTGCAGCTGATTATCAATATACTAAAGAGAAGGAGCACATCCTCTGTATTTATTACTAAAATATTTTAATCAGATGGATGGAAGCGTGACCCATTAGTAAGAAATGCAAGAAAGGGAGAGATGTAAAAAGTATCCTCATATGAAATACAGTAACAGCTCCTATCTCTGCTCCTATTTTATTACAATTTGTAAGCACTTTGATTTTGCATTCCACTGGGTAAAGGTAGACTTGATTTCATTGAGCACGGATATAAAAAAGTTCCTTGCCTGATTAAAGGGATTATTATTCCCTCCTTTGACGTAGATGGGACTGTGCCTGGAATACCGGTATTCAGGCTTTGAGGCTTCCCAGCTCCAGAAGCATATGGAAGGAGTGGGGTGGGTGCTGACATGGGTAGGAGACTAAAGCACGTGACCTTCAAGGAGAGAGACTGAAGGAGCTGGGCTCATTTAATCTGGTGAAGTGCAGGTGATCCCCTAGCAGCCTATGATTCTTCGAAGAAGAATTATAGAGATGATGGAGCCAAACTCTTTTTGGCACAGCTGCATGATAACAAGGGAGAGTGGTCAGGAACTGCTGACTGGGAGATTCAAGTTGGAGGTCAAGCTGCTGGTAGAGCACAGGAGCAGGTTGCCCAGCAGGGCTGTAGCATCTCCATCCTTGGTGGTTCTCAAGACTTTGCTCTTAAAGCTGATCTGAGCTGTGCTGGCAGTAGCACTGCTTTGAGGAGGCCATTGGACTAGATGAACTTCAGAGGTCCCTTCCAATGGAAATTTTTATGTTGCTATGAATATTGTGCTGAAGCATTGCCTAAGTCCAAGGCCTCTTACAATAGGCAGGAGTGAGTGCTTACAGAAGTTATTTGTCTCATGTCTTCACCTTCTAAAGCAGGTTAAGGGGCTGCTTTCTTTCCTTAACTAATGAGTCTCAGATGCCTAGCCTGGTTATGCAGCGGTTATGCTGAGACACCTGACCCCAGGCTATACGCCCCCCACAGTCAGTAATGACATTTCATCTGAAGGAGCTGTAGCTTTTTACAGTGTTGCACTGTTCTTGATTGCTGTCAGATCGCCCCAGAACAGAAACTTAAATAAGACTGAAAGGAATTCCACATTAGCAGAGGTTTTGTGCCATCTCCCAGAGAAGCCCTTCATGCCAAGCTGCAGGAGCTGCCTGCCAGAGTGAAGAAACTGAAGCAAGTTTCTTACAGAACTCTAGGATTTATGTGTTTATCGATGGCATAAATCTAAAAATAATGTGCATGTTAAGCATACTTTATATGGGTAAGGGTTGGAAACACGGACATACAACCTCTCTGCAGTTACCATGGAACATGCAGGTTACAGTCAACTTCACCATTTCCCCCATCGTGTACAAACATGTATTTTCCTGACAGCCGCGGTAGCAACACCCGTGTGACCTCGCTGTGTTTTGCGCTCGCCGTGTGGCGCAGCTGGAGTCCCTGAGCTGCCCCCACACGCACGCTGTGCGGCTGGCTGGGGGGCAGAGCGCGGCACAGCCCCCTGCCACGCTGCCCGCGGGGCAGCAGGCGCCGCCGTGGCTCTGAGCAGGAGCCATGCCTGCCTCTCCTCCAGCACAGCAGCAGCCTGCAGACGGGGACCTGCAGGCACCAGAGCCGTGAATCGTCCGCAAAGCTTCCTACCGACAGAGACAAGTGACAGTGCTGTCAGCTGGAAGTCATTTCCAGCCTCAGAAGGTCATAAAATTGATGAATTCAACCCAAGTCTCCCCATCAGCTCCCCCATCAGGTAGGGGAAGAAGCACCTGGCTGGCCCTTGCACAGTGACTCTTAAACACACACTCGAAAGCCACCCTGCAAAGCAGCTGGCAGCCAGGGACGGCCTGTGGAGTTGCCTGGCTTTTTGGATGCTTTCTGGCAGCAGGCCGAGCCCTTGTTTCCAGCTCGAGGAGCCGTGATGGCCGCAGGCTGAGCCACGCGGTCCGCGGCAGCACCGAGGTGCCTTGGCAGCGGGGAAGGGCAGCAAAGCAAAACCACCAGCTGGAATAAAAACATAACTTTACTCTTTCATTTCCATCATGAGAACCATAATCCTTGATAATGTTAAAAACAGTTAACATTTTTGATATATATGAAAGCTGTAGAGTGAAGTATCTGTTAAAGAAGTGGGTTCGAGTCCAGCTGGAGGCCTGTGGCCAGTGGTGTCCCACAAGGGTCGGTGCTGTTCAACTTGTTCATCAATGACTTGGACAAGGGCACAGAGTGCACCCTGAGCAAGTTTGCTGATGATACCAAACTGGGAGGAGTGGCCGACACCCCAGAGGGCTGTGCTGCCATTCAGAGGGACCTGGACAGGATGGAGAGTTGGGCAGAGAGGAACCTCCTGAGGTTCAACAAGGACAAGTGCAGGGTCCTGCACCTGGGGAGGAATAACCCCAGGCACCAGTACAGATTAGGGGTTGACCTGCTGGAAAGCAGCTCTGTCTGTGCAGAGGGATTTGGGAGTCCTGGTTGACAACAAGTTACCCATGAGGCAGCAATGTGCCCTCGTGGCCAAGGAGGCCAACGGGATCCTGGCCTGCATCAGGAGGAGTGTTGCCAGCAGATGGAGGAAGCGGATCCTGACCCTCTCCTCAGCTTTGGTGAGGCCGCACCTGGAGTACTGGGTGCAGTTCTGGGCACTCCAGGACAAGAGGGACGTGGAGCTTCTAGAGAGGGTCCAGCACAGGGCCACAAAGATGATTAAGGGGCTGGAGCATCTATCATATGAGGAAAGACTAAGTGAGCTGGGCCTGTCTAGCCTGGAGAAGAGAAGACTGAGAGGAGATCTGATCAACATGTATAAGTACCTGAGGGGTGAAACTGGGGAGGATGGGGCCAAGCTCTTCTTGGTCGTGGCCAGTGACAGGACAAGGGGTAATGGGTACAAGCTGAAACACAGGAAGTTCCATCTCCACGTGAGGAAGAACTTCTTTCCTGTGAGGGTGCCAGAGCCCTGGCACAGGCTGCCCAGAGGGGCTGTGGAGGCTCCTTCTCTGGAGATATTCCAAACCCGCCTGGATGCCACCCTGTGCCCCGTGCTCTGGGTGTCCCTGCTGGAGCAGGGGGGTTGGACTAGATGATCTCTAGAGGTCCCTTCCAACCTCAACCATTCTGTGATTCTGTGATTCTGTGATTACTCTAAGACAGTGTCTCAATCGTATCAAGGAAATACTTCTGTATGACTGGCAATATGGAGGCAGGAAAGGTCAAGCATCTCAGGGGCTGTATTTCATATTCTGTGTTTTTGCCATTTCTTTTTCCTTAAAGTCATTATTGCGGCTAAACTCCAATTTTGTATTTGCCAGTTGAAGCCAAATTTCAGCCCACTTCTGATTTGAATGATTAGCATCTAAATGGGCATGTGAAAGTGTTAAGATTTTTGTGCGGACGTTATTTAAAAATGGGTACATACGTACATATGTGTGTGTGTGTGCATCATATGTGTGTGTGTGTGTTTAGCATCCTCCTTGCTTTTAGAGGTATCATTTTTTGATGAGAGTTAAAGTGGAGGTTCTGGAGATTTGAGATGCTGTGCTATCTGCTTCCAGGAGCACTAGTCCTAGGATTTCAGGATCCTCTGTTGGTGATTACATTCCTGGGCATTTCGACTGATTGCAGTGTTTTGGTCCTGGCTGAAAGCATTAATCTGCAGTTTTACACCAGCTTTACACAATCTCAGTGGGTGGATACTTTTTGCTGTGTGTGTCTAATTTTTAACATTATGCAAAACAATTTTTAAGATAGCAAATTTCTAAGTGGTACATGAAAAAAAAAAGATTGTTGTACATTTAGAGACCCCATTTTTATTATGAAAGAGCTTTACTTCATGTTTTTCTGTAGCTGAATATTTTGCAGAGTAGATCAGCACTCTTACATTGACTGTTCAAGTTAGTTAATTTACCTGGGAGGACTTAAGAGTCTTTTATAGCACACACAGAATCAAAAAGTCCTCCTATCTGAATGCAATCAATCTGACTCTCCGCAATTTATAGTTAAAGAAATGAAGATTTACTTTTTTTTCCTCCAAATCCTTCTTGCAGAAATATTTTTGAAAATTAATTTACAATTACAATTTACAATATTAGAAAACATGTGTCATAATGAAAATTGAATTGCATTTTTCATGTTAATTTGTGTTCTGTCAGATTTCTTACATTTGGATACGACTTCTTAACTCAAGCACATAGACGTTAAAACACAGAAATGATAATAAATCTTTTCTTTTTCTTTGCAGAGTCACAGTGTACACTCTGTGGGGAGCCTGAAGGTGAGCATATTTTCCTATTCATATTTTTCAAAGCAGCTAGTGGTGAGCACTTGACTCGAATGATACATGTGTACAATAGTTTGGAAATGGTATCACAATAATGCTAACCAATGAAAGACATTCTTCCCTATGTTAGATACCAAAAAGGAATTGAATTAAACTGAATAAAGCACAGTACATGCTCCAGGCAGAAGGAAATATCTTAAAGGACAAATATTCCATTAGAGCAAAAATGAAGTATTTATGTCTTCTTACTCTTTTGTGTATTTGTCAAAATAATTTGGGGTTGAGACAGTGTGAAGAGACATTTAAGGACATCATTTTGAGGATGGAAAATAAAGTAACTGGACATAAAAGGGAAATGACAAAATGTTTTTATATTCGATAAGATGTCCAAAGCACTGAGAGAGACTAACACTTTTCAGCAGGTGAATAAATGCTACTTTTGAAGTAAAGATAATTAAGCAATAACTGTAATGTAGTGCAAATATATGTCCAGATGAAGGTGGTTCCCTTCTACCCCTGAGTTAATAATTAAATGCCAGGGTGAGACCCACAATTTACCTAAATAAATGTCAAAGCAATTTTAAGATTATGATTTTTGAAGAAGACCATTATGGAAAACAAATCTTTCTCTTGTCTTTTTTTTTTTTTTTTTTTTAAATATTGGTGCTGTTATAAAGATTTATTTTATTTTATTTTATTTTATTTTTTTTTTAACAAAAAAGGCCCAAGTTTTCAGATCAACCATCTGGAGTGTTTCTAAGAAAAGTAATCAAAATAGCAAATGTAACTGCTGGAGCAAAGTATATTCATTAAAAAAATACATAGATTCTAAGTTGTTCCCAAAGAGGTTAGTCTGAATACCTTGAATGGTTTCTGAAATACTCATTAAATTTTTAACATTTTTATAAATTTAAGAGGGAGAAGTTGGCAAGAGATGAAGCCTGGAATTAAAAGGCTTTGAGACCTTGCAATTAATGAAAATATCTCAGTAAATTAAACATCAATTATCTACTTCTCCCTTGTTATTTGCTGACAAATAATTGTTTTAGAGGGTTGTTTTGACTTTTCATTCCTTTTATAAACAGTAATTTCTTGATTAGATCTTTTTCATTGTCGTTTACTCGATAAACTTTGTGATAGTGTAGATAAACATCGAAAAAAAAAAACAAAAAAACAGGTATTTGTTTGCCTTGCATGAGATACTCTTTTCATAATAGAATTGCCAAACTATAACATTAGACATTGGTTTATTGCTGTGTTACTACATGTTGTGTCTGCTTAATAATGCCCTCCATTTTCCTTACCACTCTTTCATACCTAAATCAGCTTTGCAAACTTGAAAAAACATACAAGCATTTTTTTAAAAGGGAATCCTCTCCCCTCCCCCCAAAAAGATAATAAATTTGCATACATTTGTGTGGCTAAAACCTGACTATCATAAGAGAATTATATGTATTTCTGTAGTGACAGCTCCATAATGTTCAGTTTTTGGTTGAGTTGAAATAAACTTGCAGGAATTAAAGTCTCCTGGATCACCAAACCTTCTCCATGGTATTATTTTGAATGCTAATTACTAATATGTAGCCTCAATTTTACACCATTGACATTAATTTCAAATTAGGCTGAAAGAAAGACCTAAAATCTTAACTAATCTTCCTTAAGAGGTTAACATAATTTTAGATTTAAAGCTGACCTTATACAGATTTTTTTTTTTTTTTTCCTTTCGGTGATTTTGTGGTGAAGAAGTGGCTGCTTAATAGGTATGATTTTAGTTTTTAGACAGCTATTCTAAAAGAAATTTTATATCTTTGTTGTGTAAAAGGAAAGCAAACAAAAAAGAATGGCCCAAACCTCCACAGATGGAATTTATACCTGGAGCATTACATACATTTTGGTATGGTTTAACAGAAAAGTAACTGAATTACTTGGAAAACTAAGGAAGAATTCAAAAATCACACCATTTGCTATGTTTTATTTGGTTTCACTTATCTCTATGGTCTTTAAAAACTTGAGATTCTCTGGAAATTGCAGTATGATTTTCTGGTATCTTAGGCAAGTTCAAGTAATTTCATTTAATCCTAGGTACCATTTGCCTCTAGGTTCCTTTTTATTTTCTTCTTCTTTTTTAGGAAAAAAAAAAAGTCAAAATCAGGATGTTGAGATGAATTTGCAAACTATTAATTAAGGAGAGAGATGCAATGGTGTAAACCCCTCTATTCATTTCCAAAGTGGTGAGCAAAGTATGTAGATCTGGAGGAAGCTTGGGAGAGAGGAAGCCAGGGCATCAGCTCTCACCAATTCTGAATCTTTCTGAAGCTGCTGCTGATTGCCCAACTGGGTGAAGAAATCCATTTACTGACTAGTCCTGGTCTGCAGGAAGTGAGGGTGTTTTCCACACGTGCTTTGCTCACCCAGGAGACAGGGTAGTTGTGTGTTTTACAGAGTGAAAAAACAGCAAATAGAGGAGGGAGATAGAAATTGTCAGAACACACATTTCGTCCTTCGGTCATTCATATGTTTTGCTTGTGTAAGCTATGGGTCGGTAAATAAACGTATGCCACGTTCCCTTTTGCAGCCAGGCTAAGGAAAATGAGCACCTGGGTCTCCGAGAAGCTGTCTGCAGTCGGAGCTGCAAAGGCTCCAGTGTTTGGCTTTAAAAATCATTAGCTTGATCTATGTTATTGGCAAGGTTGTTAGCCGCCCTAACTGTCACTGTGACGTGCGTGATGACAGGGAGGCACTTTTTATCCTGGGAGGAAATGAAAGTTGCAGAAGGCAGAGCTAGTAGTCTAACAAATCCCATTAGTGCAGCTGCTCTGGGCTCCTCCAGCCTCTGGGAACGCGGGAGCAGCAGCGAAGTGCTGTCCGAGATGACAGCGGGCTCCTCTGCGGATGTACTCCGCAGCTGGCCGATTATGTTGCTGTGGTAAACACCGGGTTTTGTTCCTGCTCTGCTTTTAAGCGAGGATACGGCAGTACAGACGTGTGTCTGTCGGAGGCTCTGTGACAGCCCCTGCACTGCTGCAGCCGTGAGGTGCTTCCACAACAGGTACTCTCAGAAATCCTCAGGCAGATGGTGTTTCTCTTCTTCCTAACTCCTGTGAGTTCTTAGCAGAAGTTCTTGAAAGGATTATAGTCACTTCTTTGCTAATGTTGCTGAGCAGGTTATTTGGTGGCAATTAAGATTTTAGTAGAACACACTGTCCTCGCAGAACCTATGGGAATGGAAGTTTCTCTTCTAGAATATACATGTTCTTCACAGCTCCAATAGTGATGTACAGTTTCTGCTCATGGCTTTTTGTTTCAGGTATTTTTTGATTATTCTTTCCTTCTTAAAGTTACAGGGGCAACCCTGTGCAGTACACACAATTTCCAACTTTTTGATAAGAAGCCAATAGTGCATGCTTTGTATGGACACATAGATCTGGATCATGTGGTGTTCAAGTAAGGTTTGGAAAAAAAAAAAAAGATGCACAGTTCGAGACTTTCGAACATTTCAGTCTATGTCTGTTTTAACATAAGAAGTTAATGATGGTGATACAGCTCAGTTCAGGAATCCTTTAGCAGAAGGATAGGGCTATATATTACTGGATCCAGGTAAAGCATGCTTGTTTATTCCACCTGTGTTTAGACACTGTCCCGAAGAATAGGGAGGGCATGCAAAAAGGCTTTTCTTCAACCTGCTACTGGCTCTTACAGAGGATGAGACACTGGGAACACCGGCCTTTGATCTGAGCTTATGTAGATGTCTTTATGGGCCTAAGTTCTTACTAGTTTGAGATAAAAACTGGTGGTTGTACGTGAAGTTTTGTTTGCTTGGATAGCCATGGCAGGGAAGGCCCAGAATGACTTGGCTGTAGGCAGAAGTGTTCTCCCGTATTGCTGTGATGTTGATGGCAATTTCCAGTTTGTTTAGAAATACTCTGTGATGAAAATGAACTTCTCTGTATAGAAGCTCCTGCCATGATACAAGAATTTAGGTAATTATACAAACATTGTGGAGCAGGTAGTAGGTAGTTTTACCTATCATTCATTCTTTATCTGCTATCTCTTGATTTTGAGATCCATTACAGACTCTGTAATATGCATATCTTCTTCCACCAGAGCTCTTCCATGGCCAACATCCTCTGAGTTCCACAGTAATTGTGTCTGGCTCTTTCTGGAATTGTAAAAGATAGTGATATGCACAAAGGCTATGAGTGACAATACTTCTGTGCGTTACTCAGCTCTATTTTAATCTCAACAGCATAGAGAGCAGGCTCAAGTTTTATTATGACCAGTTCAGTGAAGATCTTTTTATAATGTATGAACAAAACAAACAAATATTAATGTTTGTAAGGAATGAGATGGAGAGTACAATGCAGTGCATTAAAATGCCACTTGGACATATTAGAAATACCCTGAAATACTGAGTCTGAAATACTGAATTGAATCCTTACTTCTTCCACTCAGCAGAAAAGAATGTAGCAAAGAGATTAGGGATCTAGAGATATATAATAAATATGCCAAGACAGTGGGGAACAATCCCAGATGAATAAGCAGTGAGATAGTTTCCTCCATGTAATTTACAGAAGGTCCCAGCAAAAGAAAACAAAATGCACCTCCTGTACATCCATAATAGTCTAATAAATCATGCACACCCATATATCCATTTTCATAATATAGCAGAGCAAATAACTATTCAAAAGCAGAACAAGTAAAACAGTGAAAAGCAAATACATTTATGGAATTTGCTGCCTCAGCATGATTTTTGAGATTGACTTCAAATTCATTTGTCATTGGATATTTCTGTGAACAGCAGGAATGTGCCTCCTGATTTGGCATGGGTGAAGTGCATTTATTATCATTATATGTCTTTATGCAAAGGGAAAATGACTTCTCTTTCGCTGGTCAAAGAAAGTGCTTCCTTTAGGGTAGGTTATTGTTTCATAAACCGTTTCTTTGTCTTAGCTTTTGATTACCTTGTTAGTGACTATACTCAGAAGCTGAATATCTGACTGGGCAAACTGTTAGCCTGGTTGTGGAAATTCTCATATACTTTCTATGAAGGTCTTTGGAGTTTTTAAGAGTCAGCTTCCAAATAATGAACTGGAAAGGTTCCCCCTTGCCTACATCATCTAGGCAAATAGGCCTTATTGTGCTTGTGGTATGGAGCAGCTGTGGATCTAAAAAGTCCAAGCTGGAGTTGACTGAACTCATTGAAAGTCTCTGGGCACGTGCTCAGGTTTCCAACCAAAAGACAAGAACACGCAAGGAGATGGCACCCAGAAGGGTCTTGTCCTGACTTGAGCAAAGGAGACAGTGTTTGTGCTCATCACCAGGTCCAGGCTAGAACAGAGCTGCTTGCACTGCAGCTGACCTACAACAGACAAAAAGCCAGAGATCCCATGGCAGGGAGATGATAGTCTTGGTATTTTTATTTCCAGTGACCAAACTGACAGCCAGAATTGGGGTCTTACAGCTTGCTCCAGTTTGCAGAAGCTAGCAGTGGAATTAGGGACTGTTTTACTGGTCTGGCAAAGAATGATGAAGACCTGGGCAAAGGAAGGTTTGAAGACCAGGAGAAATTTTCCTTGCCTTCATGTAACCATGATCCCGCAGCTAAGACCATAGACTAAAAAATCTGTCAGCCTCTTCCAGGATCCCAGGATGTGCCTGAGCTGGCCAAGTGCTTTCTGGTGCCTTCACCAGCTTTCTGATCCTTTCCTTCAGCAGTGTTAAGCTCATCCAGAGAATTCAGATTCTTCTTCAGGGTATAAGATATGTTTGGGGCACTGTTATGCACCTAAGGTTTGGATTAATGTCTCCCATTATTTCTTACAATTAAGTGGTACAGGGAGTTGTGCCACTGGTTTCCAGACTGACTGTTTTCAAGCTTGTGGTAGGAGCCTTGTGATAATAACTCTGCTAGTAAAAGTAACTCAGTAAAATAAGTGTTCCTGTGGAAGCAGAGTTTAGGAGAGACATCCTTCTGGCTGTACTTCAAAGTGGATAGTTTGAGTGAGTGCATATATTCTGTTTGACACCTCTGCAAACAAGCAAACAAACAAAATCCCACAACCTCCAAGGAGCAGAAGATTAAGCTGTATTTGGGGAAGCTGCTGTGTTTAGGGAGGTGTTTGAATCACGAGGAGATACTCTGTCTCACTTTGGTTTTCACTGCTGGCTTGCATTTTCAAGCTAAAATTCCAGCATTATTTTGCCTTTCTCTGAGAAGAACTGAGGCAATGTGAATGGTTTTAGCAGAGTTACAAGGATGCTAAAGAGTAAGTTGTTCATTCTCTCTATACAAAATTTATGTTAATTAAATATCTAAGGCTTTTTAATATGATTAAAAATAGATGACGGAATTATTTTTTTTTTAGTAAAAGAAGATTGAAATATTTTGTATTCTAAATGAATGGTACTGTGGAATGGTGTGTGTTTGCTCATGAGATGCATAAAATATTCACTAGAATTTGTGAAATACAAGAACTTTAACTTTTGAATATAAATATTTGACAGCAACAACAAAAACCTCTTTCTTTCTTTGAGTAAAATGGCTTTTATAAATAAATAAATGTATGTAAATGCCAATATTAGAGTGGTAGAATTATTTTAGGCACTGCCAGCTTTGTTGCCATCTGTGCTTCTGGTTAATATTAGTGTATTGGGGTTGGGAGGGCAACAAGTTTGTTTTCTATTTGTTTCTGGGGGAGAGTTAGAGAACATGGACAGTAGTTCAAAAAAAAAAAAAAAACTTAAAATCCTTTAGGATATTTATAATATTGATGATGTTCCATCTGGGTCGTTCTGTACTGTCTCCAAACATAAATGTTTCCCTTGGAGAAAGACTATTACGTGCATATTAATAACACTAGAGAATTTTGCTAATATTCCTTTCAATAATCCTAATATTTAGTAATCCGCTCCTAAAATTGCCACTCTTATCTCTCTTAGCAAAGTTCTGTAGTCTTAATTTTTCTTAATTTTTAAATTCTTATGCTGTGTTGGCTAGCAATCACCATTAATCAAAAGTTGCAGCTGTCTAAGCAAGGAAAATACATTTTGTGATGCCTAATCATGATTTTTTTAAAAAAAGAATAACACATCATAAAAGGTACTTTGCCTAATCTTTTTTTTTCCCTTGCTAATTGCAAAATGTTTCACAATTGTTTGTTCAAATTAGAAAAAGTTCCCTGTTCTGTGTATCGACCGATAAGGAAGTTACTTTTGCTGTAGTAGGAATTAATCATTATTATTGGGAACAACTGACATAACGCTGTCTTTATTCAGTGTAAAAGATTTTGTGTAAATACAGAACTGGTCTTAATGTGATTTTTGCTTTGATTTGTTTGTATGCCTAGTCTTTGGAGGGGAGAAAGGAGGGAGAATATTTGCATTGTGTGCCTGCTTGAACTTTATTGCTAACATTTTAGTAGTGTAATAGTTTCTGCTAAAAGTACAATTTTATACTGATAGTGTGAAACTTTCTTCTGAGCAGAGAATTGCTAGTATATCTGTGTTTTATTTTTGATGCATTAGCTGCTAATCTCAAAGTGAAATGATTTGATTTTTCAGCTTCATGGAAATGTCCAAATTGCACAGTTCAAGTTGAATAGAAATGTGTAATTATTGTTCTTCCTTGTGTATCTTGTAGACATTGAACTCTTTTAAACTCTTGAGCAAATGAAAACATGCAGGTTATGCTATATACTTTTTACACTAAAATAACAAGTTTAAGATAACAATGAAGAGTTGATAGGCAAGTGTCATTTTTTTTAGTAATGTGTTACAGTATGTTTGTATTCCAACAGTATTAAGCAGCATATTGCAATTGTATTTTCATGTTTCATGCATTTGGTGAGACAATGAAAGTGATTTATAATGTGCTGAAGATGAAGAGAAAGTAAGTGAATACATTTGAAATAACTGAAGATTTCAGTGTGAACTCTTCTAAGTTGTACAGCTTATATTTGCTATAGTTTGCACACCTTCTTTCCTTTTTTAAAAAAAAATGCTTTCCAGGCCTTCAGCTGTCTTTTGTATGTATGTAGAATGATTTAAGCACATTGCTCAGCTATTTCTGTTTCTCACATGTATAGGAAACAGCTGTTCTCAGTTTTGTCATCTACTGATTCACTCTCCTGAGTTGAAGTTGAGTACAGAAAAAAAAAAAAAAAACAGCACAGGAGACTGATTTCATTTTTATTTGGACAAATAGGACGTAATTTCAACTACAGAAAGTAATATTCATTCATTTTACATTGTTCTGACTAAAAACAAAGCCAAAAAAAAAAAAAAAGAACTATCTCATTTTTTCCTGCTTCAAAATAAATTAATAAGTGAAACCTTGTTTGATTTCTGTGGGGGAAGAGCTGGTCTCAGAGGTTATAGTCTGCAAATAATTGAGGTTGCATGAAGAATTAGTAAATGAATATTGCCATTGACAGCAATAAATGAAGTTACACATCTTTTTTAGTTGCACAGAGGTTCAGACTTAAGTATTTACTGGACTGTGGACCAGTGTAAGCAAGGTCATTGCAAACTAGATGATGCTGATGTCTTAAATCTACCTTTGGATAGAAAAAAATATATCTGCACATATAGATTCATTCACACTTCTCTTTTTAATTGTTCCTGTTTTATTAACTGTTCAGCACATTTATTATTATATGGAATGTCCTGTTTTAAGTGGTAGTAGATATATTTCAGATCTGCTTGCTCTATGTTAATTTTCAGAGGCATGTTTCTCTAAAAGTGCTATTTTGGAACAAAATATAAAAAGATAAATATAAAAGATAAATGAACTTGAAGAATATCTGCCTTCCTTTAATTTCTGATCTTTATGTTCTGCAATAGTTAGCGCTTCTTTATTTACTTGACTGTTATACTGCTTCATACATAGCTGACCTCTTTAAGCTGTTAGGTTAAGCAGTAATGTCTCCAGAATATTGCATCTTACTTTTCTATTTTTGAAATATACTTTTGTGCCTTTGTAGGATAAGAAACAAGATAGATTCCTACGAAAACACAGAATTCATTGTAAAACCTTCTTCCTTATTTTAGTCACTGTAGGTTTGACTGAGTATAAAGTCAGAGTGGCAGATTTTAGGGGCCAGCCCTAAGTGCAGCCACATGTACCTTGGCGTGGAGCATTTGCGAGGTTGATACAACGTCCCTCCCTCGGGGCCATGCTGGGGTTTCCTTGGCTAGGCTTCCTGCTGCTCCTTCCATGCAGCTGAGGCTGTGGAGAACCCAGCGGGAACCCTGTGCTACAGGAGAGCATTTAATTCTTCTGGGTAAGGGGAAAGTAATAAAAAAGATGCTGGTTGTGAGGTTTGAGAAGCATAGCTGGAGTACAAAGCGAAGAAAAACTTCCTACCTTGTCACCATACGCTGTGAACTTCAAGATCAAATATGCCCAGTTCATCTCCTGAGACCCAGGCACAAATAAATTATAAGTTACTATTGCACTCATGCATGCATTTCTTTCTGAGCAGATCATGAATGATTGCTACTTTGATTCAGGGTCATGAGTATGAAAAGGTTAAGAAATGGTGTATTAGGATTAGGAATTCCTTTCTGAAGCCAAAAGCTGCATTAATTTAAATGAGATTTCCAGGCTGAAGGAATGCCTGCTTCTCCTGGAGTGCATGTTTGCATAAATCTTAGATAACTTCTGGCAACATTCACCTCAGTGATGCATGCAAATCCGGAGCTCTTATCCTGTGCAGAGCTACAACTGATATTACCGAGAGTATTAGGTAGAAAAAGAGCAAGGACTTTCACAGCAAAGTACTTGAAGCAGAATGATTTAGATTTCCGTGCCTGCTGATTATTTTCCATCAGCTTTGATCACAAGGTTAGTCACTGGAATCGTCACACACCTTATAAAATATTAAAACCAACATTTGTCCATAATCATATGTGACAAAGAAATAGCTTTGAATATGTGGTTGGAAATACTTTTTCTATCTGTTGAGTGACTGTCCATGAAAATGATGAATAATTTGATAGCAGCAACTGCATTAATAACAATTAGCTTGTGTAGTTGGATATTAGGCAAACTCTTCAGCGCTTTACGTCATGCTCGATTCTGAAAAGCAGTTCTGTAAAATTCTGACATGGTAATGCACCAGTTTCTTAAAATGTGATTTAGAGGCTGCATTTCCCTTGCAGTGAACTTGTTACCACAGTGCTGGTTTTATGTATTTTATCCCCATAACCAAGACTAGAGTCAGTGGTTTTTTTTGTTACAAAACACTTGCCTGAAATAAAGCTTATGAAGTCAAATTAATTAACATTCAAGACTAATGCAAGTCAGTCTGCCAGCATATTTTCCTCTCAATGGTGCTCTTACAAAGCGACTACCGATAAACATCTCAGCATGTTTAGTTATGGGAATACCGAAGACTGTTCTGTTAATACTGCGTGGGATTGCAGTTTAACCAGTTTTGTTTTACTTAAGTAACCTCTGAAATGAGATAGAAATAACGTATTTTGTCAGATACGTGGTTTTGCAGACACAGTGCAGTGAGTTACTTGGAACAGAAATGAATTATTGTTTTGGTCTTTTTTTAGAATAGACCTTTTTTTAAAAAAAAATAGAAACTTCTAATGTTGCACTCAGCTTCATTAATGACCATTATCAGCCTTCTTAATGACCTGGAATAATTATTGAAACATAGCAGTCATTTTTTTTTCAAAATACTAGAGATAGTAAGACCTCTCTTTTTTTAAAAAAAAAAGTTTAAGTGTTGTATTTTCATTATGCCATTACACTTACCGTTTGTCAAGTATAACATGGCAGTGCCTTTTTTAAGAACTGAATGTATGTGTTTGTAAATCATATTCCATTCAGGAAAGGAACTAAATTTAAAGGGATTCTCAGCTAACAGTGAGAAGCTTCTACCTCAACAGCTTTTAACGTGCTTTAGCAAGAGCAGTCAAAACTCACAACAGAATCCCATTATTGATGCTGATTATTGTAAGTTATGGATTGCATGAACTGAGCTAAGTTCACGAAAATCTTTAGAGGCTTTCCTCTGCCTTTTCCTCAGTAACCCTCATGTGTGATACAGAAGAAAATGAATTCCACAATTACCCATAATTACCCATGAAGAACAAGTGTGTGTTTTCTTTTTGCTTTTATTTTTCTCTTTGAATTTACTGTATAAAAATTGCTTTAAAAAACTAATTTCTAAAAATGGTGGTTTTCATTTTTATGGCAATGGTAAAGCAGTTGATTAAGTGGTTGTTTAACCATTTTAATATTTGCCTTGTATCACAGAAGCAGCCCAAAGGAGCTGCAGAATGCTCCTAAAGCTAAGCCAAAATTCTGTATTTTCTGTTTAGGCTAGCATGCTACATGCTAGACACTTCAAATTCAAACTCTTATCTTCCCCCCTCCCCCTTGGCTATATCTGATTCTTGATGCCATAAGGCTTATGTACATATTATGTTTTCTAGCTAGCCAGCTGCTGAGAGTTTAAACCCACCCTGGGAGAAGATTTCTTGGAATTATATGCCTTATAATGTAAAAAGTACTTATAGCAAAGACTATGTTATGATTGTCTTTCCCATTAGAAATTCTTTAGGGGCGTTATTATGTAATTCAGGAATTCTGTATGATACCAGATATCCCTCGTCTGTAAAAGTTAAGTCTGAGTGCAAATCCTTATTTTTCATGTGGGATTTGTTCATACTCAGGGTCGCTGAATGTTTCCGTATTGAACTAAAATCTGACAAAGGTAACAGGAGACAATCTTGCTCCAGATGCAAGACTAACAGTGGAGAGCTCCTAAACTTCTCCAGTGTAATTTTCTGGTGTGATTATTTTAACTAGACTTTTTTTTTCCCCCCAGGATGGTTGTTTTGACACCCGTAGTGAGTTTGTCCCATTCTAGTGTTTTAATATGTGCCTGAACAATGTTCAGATACCCCCTCTTGGTCACAATTACTTCCTTGTGTCAAGCTCAGGTGTGATGTGGTGTGAATGACGAGGCATCCCAAACTGAAATGGTTTATTTGCTTGAAAAGAGCAGGTTGAGGAATTTTTTCCTGAAGTTTCTTCTACAAGAAAGTGAGGTTGAAATCCCTGTGCCTTCATCTGTGCAGCGTTCTCAACATAAGCTTTGAAGAGCCAGACTCCGACTATGACACCGTAGAAAGACTCGTGGAAGATCTGTGTTACTTTCTAATGAATTTTAACTAGACACTGACAAATTAATCATTCCGATTCACAGGGGAAGTAGACAATTTGTTACTGACTCCATGCTAATGAGGAGGCAAAAGACTTGCAGGAGGATCCAAAGTGGAACATTGCTGAACCAAAATATAGCCTTGGCTGACTGTTGTCTTTTGTGAACAAAGTGCCCTTACTACTTGGGTCTAAATGACTGGCACTATGTTAGCAATCCTACATTATCCTCATAACTAAAAATTGGATTGCTACATTAGCATGTGATCATGTTATATTTTCAGTAGAACAAAAGCTAGCAACATAAATGCTAATAATTTGAGATGGTAAGGTTCAGTTTTTTATGTTGAGCACGCTACTAATCAATTATTAAATATAACATATATATATATAGAGCTAAAGAAAAGCTGGTCTGTAATGCTTTGAGTTTTTCTGCTTTGGCTCAGGATATGTTCTTCAAGCACTAATTATAATTGAAAGCAATGCTGCCAGAGAATTAAGTGTCTCCAACTGAGAACTATAAAAAAATCGACATTTGGATGACTTTTAAGGATTAAAAGTCGTGGTAGTGAACAGTGCAATTAAACAGTGTGATTTATTTTTGAATGAAATATAGGCATTCCAAATAAGGATATTTTTGTGGATTTATGGCTTCATTTATTAATACGGATTCTTTCAGCAAGCGTTACATATATAAATATACACAGTAAAAGTTCAGTGTCGTATTGTAAGCCTGTGAGGAGGCTCCAAGCACGTCACACTGCTGTGCCATTCAGTAGGTTAACTTGGTAGCACAGGCAGTGTGTGGCCACATTAATGGAA
Source organism: Nothocercus julius (assembly GCA_013398735.1). Classification (NCBI taxonomy): domain Eukaryota; kingdom Metazoa; phylum Chordata; class Aves; order Tinamiformes; family Tinamidae; genus Nothocercus; species Nothocercus julius. The sequence goes on from VZSV01000073.1 coordinate 891,088, forward strand.
GGCTCTGAGATAGACATGCATAGCACATATAATTAGTTTTTCATACCAAATGGGCGTGCTCTGGTTAGGAGCCTTATGCTTAGTTTTTATTGATGGATGTGTTGCTAATTTATAAATTTCAAATAATCTTAGAAAATGATGTGATGGCTTTTGTGGCTTGATTTATGTTTTGATTGAGTTCATGAAGATCTTCTTAATAAGCTGCATGTTCTAGAAAAGGATTAAATGTACAGTGAGGCCAAAATAAATTTGTAAAGTGCAAGCGATGCTATTTAGCAGAAGCAACACTTCCATGTAATTTGAGGAAATGAATGATAATTGTTTTCACACTAAAATGTGGGAACACAGCAGGGCATTCCCAAGAAGTGCCAGGATCTTCCTCTTTCCCTGGTTTAGAAATAGATAAATGCATTGTAAATATTCACAGCTTTGATGTTCCCTTCAACTCACCAGCTCCTTATACCACATTTTTCACTCTGTGGTAAACATCTCTCCTGTCTCACCGTGAATTTATAGCCCAAAGTTCCCACATTCTTCTTTCTGCTTCTGTGCAGCATAACATCACGCTCTACATTGTTAATATGTGCACAGTGGAGGATTTTGTTAGTTATTTGAACGTGTAAAACATTGATTAATAAATGCTGCATACTGGAGAATATGGAGAAATACTGGAGAAGTGATTGCTTGTACGTTGGTAAGTTAAGGCCCCTGGCAGTATTGAGCGTGTGCCAAGCTTCTTTCACTGCTGGCCTCACCCTGCTGGCCCTCATTTCTGCTGGAACAAACAGAGGCAGCACCTCTCCTTGCTCAGCAGCACAGGCCACAGTTAATACCCATCGTAAAGAGCTGATCCAAAATTTTAGGGTGAGCTTCATTTTCATGAAAACGACAAGATTTGCAGAAAGTACAAGATTTTGGGGAACTTGTGATGAAAATGTGGGAATTCTGATGGAAATGTGCTTACTAATGGCTTTTCAAATAAATATAGCCAGTAGTTAGTTGGCAAGGTTGCACTTGCAGGGTGCGGGAGACCCATGCTTCAGTTCCAGCCCACCTGATTCAGGAGCAGGACACGGGGTCTCAGAGTGCTGCTTTCCAGATGAACTCTCCGGTCTGGATTACTGCCTGATTTAGAAAAGGTCTCTTCTGCAACTGCCCTAGCCAGTGAGCTATGTAATCACTCTCTTTGAGACACTAAATGCTTGTTTATCATTAATGAGAAGGTACAAGAGAATAGATAAATACCTTGACTAAAAATAGGAGCAAAACACAGTCTGCTTCTTGCGGTTCTATTTATAAGTAGTAGTGGAAAAATAAAACAGAAATATATGGAGGAGACAGCTCTAGTGAACTTTCCATCTCCTGATTTCACTTTTTTTTTAGTATTTCCCATGATACACATTTTCCCCATTTAGGAAATGTTCATGCGGATAATCAGTCTGAAGCGTAACCCCTTGGTGTATCCCACCAAATGTTTAGGCGATCCAGGTTTCTGGATGAACTTGATGATGAGCTTGAGCCTGTATATTCTCGATTCTTTTGACTGTGAGATGTCTACTTTTTGTGTGTGACACTGAGGCCACCGTGCACACTGAGATACTTGACCTGAGAGCCCTGGTGGAAGGGACGGAGTGCTGGTTTCTGACCAGTGGCCATGCTAACTTTGCCCTCTCCCTGCCTTTGTCGCTTACCAAATGTTAATTGCTGAGGCAAGTCTGGACCACATGGCTGCCTACAGTGACTAAACCAAGCCTGGCCACTTCCTGTGTGATTTTGTGGTTTTAGTGCATATAGCAAGCCAAAAGAGAGAAGAATGCACTGCTCTCCAACAAGTTTTGTTTAGCCTCAGGTTAGTTTGTGTCTGTAGCCACTTTACTGCACTGACTGGTGAAATAGCCTTGACCCTCAAGTCACATCTGGATGCCTACATTAAGTGACAAATGTAGCGAGCCCAAGGTCAGAGTGCAGATAAAAGCTTTCCAGTGAGGGTGTTTTGGTGTTTGTTTGTTTGTTTGTTGCTTTTGTTTTTTTAAGAGGAAAAAAATGGGGAATTAATGCAAATAAGTCAATTTGCAATTAAGCATGTAGAAGTAATTGTAGATAATCCTGAAACAGAACATCTGAGTTGCTTGGGTAAGTGTGATATCCTTATCCATATCTGTACTTTCCCTTTTTTCTCAAACTAATATACAAGGGAAGATGAAGTAAAATGAAGTTCAGGCACAGTTTCCCTCTCTTTCCTATATGTTTGCCTGTTTGTCTTATTTCTGCAAGGAAAGACTTTTTAAAAGTCTGTATCAAGATCATTAGCACTCAATATTGTTTTGGTTACTAACATTCTTATAGATACATACAAGGGATAAGATAGCTGGGTGAATATGTGGACAGCAAAAAGACTCACAGCAGAAGAAATAATAATTTAAAGTTCTTATTTCTTGTGCAGAAAAGCATCAGAATACGTTATTTTGAAAAATCATTAAAATCTCCGCTTCTGCTGCTGCCTTTCCCTAACTGCCCACAACCTGCAGCCCTAGGAATCTGGCAGGTGTCATCTGGTAGCAAGCGTGGTGCTTGGCAGACCTGCCCTGGACGTCCATTTCCTTGGGTGTGCGGGGAGGAATGAAAACCTCCGGAGCGCTCGAAACGCCTGCAGCAGCCTGGCAGTCGTTTGATCTACTGTGACATCCCTCTTAAAGCTTGGGAGAGTGTTTCAGTAGTTACAGAAGATGGCAAGTCAGAGCAATGGCTTTCCTAAAACACAGTATGGCTGTAAACAGGGTGGGAGGAAAAGCCCACTTGCAGAATCACTGTTGTTGTGCTCCATGTCTGCAATGCATATAACCCTAAGATAAATATTTCACTAGCTGGGGATGAGCAAAGTTCCTATTGACACCTTGCTAGAACAAGGTGAAATAACCTGTTCTTGGAGAAAATCCAGAATCGGAGAGGTTACAGAAGAGAATATATAGGAAGGAAGTGCCATGGGAACAGCAAAAATGTTGCTGATGCAGTGTTAAAAAGCAGCTAGGCTTGCAAGTTAGTCCGAGGATCATTATCACAAGACACTTGCGCATTCTGCTGTTGACCTCTTGGACGGAGAGGAAAATGAAAGCAATCCTCAGCTGGATCTCCGGAGATGTTCTGAAGTATATGGTTGTCAGGCCTTGAACCAAGAACAGTATATGAAATTTTACATATGAAATGCAACTGTGAAAACTGCTAGATAGTATCATGTACAAAATTGTAGTAAATTATTTATTTAGACCTCTTCTGAACTAGGCAATTGAGCAAATGCTTTACCTTAGGGAGCCAAATTTGAATTTTTCGTTATATTTCATATAATATGAATAATATATGAGCAGTTCAAATCTATGTTGACATTCTTTGAATTAGGTGTATGTGTTTGACAGTTGTGATAAAAGAAAGGTTGTTTGTCTCATAGATAGTAAGATTGCTTTACCTGCCATTGAATTCCCTTTGAAATTTGTTAACTGTGTCTTTATTTGTGAAGACGGCCTTACTTGTCAAGATTGTAAGGCTGAATACAAGCGAAGTAAAATAGAATAGTAAAGTGTTTTGGTGAGTGCGTATCTTGAGTTTCAAGGGTGCACGTCTGCATCTCTCTGCTGTGCCGTATCTACAGGTTAGATCAGGTTATTAAAAAAAAAAAAAAAAAGCTGAAGTCAAGAATGATCCAGTAAAAAACAAGATACCTGATTTTTTTTTTTTATAATTTTAATACATTTTTAGCTTAATACATTTAATGTAATTTGTAATTTATTTACTATTTAATGTAAGAACTCATGGGTAAAAAGCATGACTAGTTAATGATCTGTAAAACTCTATGAACATGTAAGGTCCAAAAATGTTTTACAATTAATTAAATTTAGTATGTTTTGAAACTTGTCATTCTGGGAATATCCTAGCAATTGATAATCAGTCTGCTTTCCATATGTACATCAGATTCTTCGGTACATATAGTTGGGCCCATAATTTTAACTATGAATCAATGATGTGAATATCTAAGTGACTATAAGATAAATGGCCTTAGATTTAATAGTTTTAGTATTAAAATAAATAAAAGTTTAGAGTAAAAATTTCTATTCTCATTTAGCTAAAACAGCGTCACAGCTGCAGCTATGGATTGTACATTCAACTATATGAATACTTTTGTTTTTCTGTAATTAGATGGCAAAATACCTGGAGAAAAATAGATAATTTTTGTTCTGTGTTTCCGCCACTTTCTCATAAGTGATATTTCTTAGACTGACTTAGATTTTTTGTAAGCTTTTTGTTTAGTTCTTCAACAAACCAAAAAATTTATTACAGGAAAACATGTTCACCACCACAGAGAGAAAAGCTCAGGATGATCGCTTCTGTAATGCTACTTGCAGATGAATGTTTTTGATTTATCTCCATTTCAGTGTATTTTTTTAAAACCATCTTTCTCTTTGTCAGATAAAGCAATTTGTAAAGAATCGGTTGCCTCTTTTTCTTTTTTTTTTTTTTTTTAAATGAACTGCAAGTCCCAACCTGTAGAACTCTGAGGGAGCAAAGCTGAGGAACTTGTTTTATTATTAATCTCTGCAGACATTCCTAAGCTTGTTTCTAAACTTCTTTATAAAAAATTAGGTGATCTGTTTATTTTTCACAAGTCCTCAGCGACAGAATTAAGAAATAAATAGGATAACTTGTCTTAAAATATAAAATACAGTCAATGGCCTGTATGTCAGTCTTTAAAAAAAATAACTGAAAGGGGCATTTTGTTCTAGGTGTCTGGGGTAAAGATAAAGACTGGAAAAACATGTAAGCCATGAGCCCCATTCATAAGTCCGGGTGGGTTACGTATCTCAACCACGTAGAGGAGTTAAGACCACGTCTCCCCCAGGCCTCTCTCTCTGCTGCGGGTTCTTCATCATTTGCAGTCCCAGGTACTGTCCTTGCTTCCCCCACGAGCAGGTTACCTGGCTCTTCACTAGCTGGTGTTCTACTTTCTCCTTCCTCAGCAGCTTCAGACTCACCTTCAAGCCTCTTGTGTCACGCCTGCCTCCAGCTTGGCTCCCGCTCGGCCCTGCTGCGACTTGTTTGCTTTGATTTAATTAAAATGCGCCCATCCAGAACCGCGGGCACGCTGCTCCCTGCCGCCCCGCAGAACCTTTCGCTCCGCAGAATTTTCACGTTGCTTTGAATCGGCGCCCAGAGCAGCCTCCTCCTATTACACCCAGCAACCTAACTTGTCTCCTTCAAAAACACCTCGCCTTGCTGGGATTTGGCTGTATATGTAGTTAAGAAGGCCTAAATCCAGCTAAGCCCCAGAAGGTTAATTTTTTGTTTGTTTTGTTTTGTTTTGTTTTGGCAGTGTTAATATTTCTAGACTAGTGTTAGGAGAGCAGCCTCGACATGTGAACTCTAATTCCTGTGCTGCGGCTGAACAGAAGCACTGCATTATTCCCTGTTATCTAAGTGCTTTTCTGATCGGGAGAGCTAGCAAGATGGAAAATTGTGTCATCTTCTCATCTTCTTCTAAGTGAGACAGTGGTTATTCATGTTCACTGAGTTAAAAAGATGTGACTATCGTATGCACAGGCTAAGTTTTATTCTTAAGTGTCAAGAGCATCAATAGCACTTTGTAAAAATGAATAATTCAAGCAATTAAGAACCTGAATAAGTAGAATTTATTAACCTTTTAGATTTTTTTTTCTTTTTTTCAGGCAAGGAAGCTCTCTTCTCTTCTCTTCTCTTCTCTTCTCTTCTCTTCTCTTCTCTTCTCTTCTCTTCTCTTCTCTTCTCTTCTCTTCTCTTCTCTTCTCTTCTCT
>VZSV01000073.1:897173-942716 GCA_013398735.1 Nothocercus julius
CTCTCCTCTCCTCTCCTCTCCTCTCCTTCCGGTATGTTCCTCTGAAGCTCTTCCTTATTGCCTTTTCCCACTCCATCCTTGTCCTACTCTCCTTGCATACTACCCATCTATTGCTCATCTTTTCCTTTGCCTGCTTTTTTCCATACCCTTTAGCCATAATCTAATATCCTGCACCTTAGCTTTCACTACAGGGAGCAAAGACAAATAAGCATGTTTAAAGTCTGCACATCTGACCCGTTTTAGACCTTTTTAAAGTGAGGTGAATCTCCAGTGATTAGTGGATGTCAGGTGCAGATTTCAGAGGAACCACAGATCTCAGCACTTGGTCAGAGCCCACGCTCAGTAAAGGCTCTGTTCTCTTCAAAATGCTTATGGAAGTGCTTATGGAAGGCCCCAGCAGTCAATCAAGACCTGATACTCTCTATATTCCCTAGTCCCTCCTCAGGAGCTTCCACAAGGACTTCTAATGCTCTTCTTTTTGTGCTTGGAGAGTTTCTTGTGTATGCATTGCACGGTGAGGAGAGTTATTGCTAGTGTTGGAGGCAGAAGCAGCTGGGTTAGTATTTACAGGGATGCTAGGACCTATAGAGGTAATAAAGAACTTGAGAGAATTGAAGTATTTGTGAAGTCTTCACATCAGAAGTGAATTTTGGCTAAATTAATTACCTTTATTAATCTGAGTTTTAGTGTCTTGATTTGTTTTACTTCTATTTTTTTTCTAATGATGTCTGAAAAAGAGAAGTTGATATACCATCTCAACCGTAAAATACTTATTTTCTTCCCTAACCAGGGGTGTGTTTTCTTGGTTTATGGGCTGGTGTATGTAAAGGATTGTTCAGTGTGCTTGTGTGCTTTTCTCTCTTTTTCTGAATGATAATTTCAGACCCAGAAATCAAGCTTTCCCGAACCTCACCCTGAGTCTAAAGATGGTTAAAACTGTCTAATATTCAATTGAAGATGCTTCTACATCCATATATTTTTACCATTTTTTTTTGTTTGTTTGTTTGGTTGGTTGGTTGGTTGTTTTTTTTAGTGGAATATGCTGCAGTGGAATTGTAGGCTGCAATCAGAAATGCTAAAACTGTATTTAATGATTTTCATATACATTTCTTACTTTAAGGAAATGTTAATTCTAAGATTTAGACTAAGACTGCCAGACAGAATGCAAGTAAATGCACAGCTCAAATGAGGAAGATGCTTTAGCAGTAGAGGTTGTGGCCTCATAAATGCTTGAGATTACAAATTTTCAGTACATTGCTTCTACCCTATTTGAATTGATCTTTTCTTTGTGAGTTGTACATGAGCACAATTTCATTAAAACCATACCTGTCCCTTTTAGTGCGCATGCTTTCATTTGGAAATGGAGAGATTCCAAAAATGCAAACTTGTGTTGTTCTTGACCTGAAAGAAAACAACACCTTTTTTCTTCAGTGTTTTCTAATTATTTTGGTATTTTTATACAAGGACTAATTAAAGCCATTCTAGACAAGTGGAACAATTTTTTCTTTTTTACTTCAGGTGTGACAGGTTCTTGTGGTTCAGCCTCTCCCTCAGTTCCAGTCTCTGACTGGAGCAGAGTCTGCTCACCAATATGCAACCCCCGCTGCTCCAAACACCACTCCAAGCAGCTTCTGGTGTTGAGAAATACAGCACCAATTCAGAGGACACTAACAATGCAAATGCATTGCACAGTATTTATTTAAATTGCACAGTATTTCAGATCCTTCTCTATAACTTTACTACATCAGCTTAGCTTATGTTTACATTGCTGTGGGCTTTCTCACATGAATGCTGTACTTCTTTTCTGTAAGTTACTCATCTCCACTATCCTTTTATCTGCAAATTCAGGTGAAAGTCTGACCAAAGTAGCAAAGTGAAAATTTTATTTAGCCTCACAAGAAGAATGAGAAGCTGCCATTTAAATTGCTGAAGATACCAAAAATAGATTAGACTGAACGAATAGAATGAGTTCTGAAATATTTTCTTTTATGTAACTTAGAGCTTACATTAATGTGTTTCATCATGCATTTAGTATGTTTCTAGCTTTAGGAGGTCATTCAAGGTTATTTCATTTTAATCTTTCTTCCTACATAATAAGCCCAATAACAGCATATGCACTGATGTGCCTTTGAACATCAATAGGGCTCAAAACCTACCACAGAGTATTCTCAATGCAGATCAGGTTAATTGTACCTGATTACACTTGGGCGACATTACCTTCGCTTCCTTAGTTAACAGAGGAATTAATAACTCCCATTAGCATTAGCAATCATAAAGTTAACCCTTTGCTAATATAGAAGTAGAAAAGCAATGTCACCGCACTCTGTAGCAGCTTAAAAGAAGTGACTGATGTGATGTACACAGGGACAGCGCTTGGACACTGCAGTGAGGTTGATTTGAATTATTTTGAATAGGATTTGAATTATTTTAGCATATAGCATCATGAAGGCCTGATATGTTTCTCAGCCTGCCTGAGTAATTTAGAAAATAGATTCATGCTAAAAAAGCATTCAGGATCATAATCCTTTATTTTTTGCATAAATCTCCAAGTGATAGCCAACCTAGTGTAAAGGTGTGGTAATTATACTGAAGGGCTGAATGACACTGAAAGCTATGTGCTTCATGGATCATTGGCAATGCTAATTACCTTCTACTAGGCTTGTCACCTGTATTTATGATGAAGTAGGCAACAGAATTATTTCATATGCTTAGTAAAATCAGTTGTTATAAAGCTATTTTGATTGTCTTGTTTTATATACAGAAAAAAATATTTTTTCTCTGTGCTAATGCTTTGCTTAAATGGAGCCAAAGCATCTTAATCTCAGTAGGTCTGTTGAGTTTTCTGTTCTCTTAATGAAGTGTGCTTGCAACGTATGATGCGTTTACTTTTGCAGTCTGGTTTGCATGTCCTTTTACCTTTCTCCAAATTGGAACAAACTGTTCAAAGCTTGGATTAGATAAACAAATCTATTTTGTGTAATTCAATAACTACTGATAGATGGTTCATGCTGCACAGGCTGGGATGGTATCAATATCTTTTCTCTCGTCTGCCATGGCACAGAAGTGCTCAATCACTGCCATGAAAGAACACAGAATATCAATTGGATTGTCATGGTTTTCTCATAAAAATCAGCCACAATTTAGAGTAGTGGCATTATAAACCTTCCTTAATTTTTTATTTAATTTTTATAGAGATGTTCACTCTAATCAGGTAAAAAGGAGAATTGACCAAATCTGCCTGAACAACCTGTTCAAATGTAGCCAAATTCTTCTTTGAATTTTATCTGACAATGGCATAATCACAAATATGACTTCCCTGTCTCACACTGATAGTTATCTTAAAAAAAAAAAAATCAGGTTAGACTTTTGCAAAATTAATGAATGAAATCCATTGGAGGTGTGGATAGAAGCTTGTAAAGAAAGAGATCCCATCTATCTGATCTCTTCGTGGAATTAAGCTTTAGTTTTATAAACAATAAAAATAACAGGGCAAATAGAAGTAGCATTATTGGCTTTATCCCCTAAAAGACTTCTTTGCAGAAGAAGAAGAAAACAGTGTTCCAACTCAAAAAAAAATTATATTAAACATTGTTTTGGCAGTTTATCACACACTTAAATGAGAAATAATTGTTGTCTCATTGGAGAAGTGCCTGGTGCTATTCAGATGAATTACCCTATTTGGGCTTTTTGGCTTTCAGCAGAGTTGCCACAATCACAACTCCCCCAAATCACCTAAAAACAGTTTCCAAATTCTGAGTGACCTCACTGAGGATGCAGATGTTAGAAATTGAAAAAGAGAAACTCAAGAAAATGAAATCATTTTAGTATTAAAAAAAACATAAAGCTTCACAATGATATTCTCTGTCTGCTTCAAAAAGTTAAATCTAAAAATTATAAAGCTTCTTTTATTTTTTATTTTTTTTTACTTTAGTACAGTTGCAACTTAACTCTGTTCTTCTTCAAAAGGCCATAGCTGTTACTCAGTACTTACAGGTGTGCAGGTTATTTATCTGCCCATATCCATGGCTATGACTGTGGTAACATTGGAAATTCTGAACTAAGCTAAAACTATTTATGTAAACACTCCCCTGTGAGCAGAAATATATCTTCAAATGGATGTAATTTAAAAATGAAATCCCCTTTTATATTAAAAGAAATGTCTCTTATGATTTCCCTTGGAGCAGTATTGACCTTTAGGTTGTAGCTCTTCGAATCTACTCCATAAATTTATGTACTTCACATATTTTTCAGATTTTTATCTTTTGGTCATCTTTTAGAGTGTGGGTGGGTTTTTGTTGTTTGTTTGTTTGTTTTTGGGGGATTTTTTTTTTTCCTTCATGTTGCATCATGTAATATCTACTAGTATGTCTCTTTTTTTTTTAACCTTTGCTTTTTTCCTCGTGAAACCATTCAGAAATGTTCTGTACCTAGTGAAACTGATGGGACTGTCAGGACATTTTTTTGAGGTGATTGTTCTGAACCTGGTTCTGGATCAACAGGAAATCTCCACTGTTTGGGTACACTGAGTGCTTACATGAAATAATTTGATAGACTAATTCTTGGGCTGAACATCCACCTAATGGTGCAGGGTAATTGCTATCATGCTGAAAGTCACAGCTTGTCCAGGCTCTCTCGACATCGGAACAGAACTCTTAACTCTTCAGAAATAGTATGGAAGCACAAGGGGGAGGCTGATTTCAGTTTTGTAACCTATATCTGCTTTGTGGGTACAGAGATACCCCAATAATTACCCAAGGAACTTAGGTCATGTGGAAGATGAAATCTTTAACCTCTTCATAGTTTACATGATGGGCTCCACCATGAGTCCAATATTGTAATGTTTCTTCCAATGTCAGCAGAGGCTCTCAAAAGCACAGATACCGTTCTATTCCTCATGGCCATTAATTGTCCATTTGTTTAAATGCGTACTTGTTATTTAACATTTGAAGCCTGCAGCTATTAAGCTGGCACCTCCAGCTATAAAAGATTCATCCCAAAGAATCGAACAAATTAAAAGCTTGAGGTGGCTTCCTCAGTAGTTATTCATTTGGAAATCTCTAATATCAAAAGTGGTATGTATTATTTACTCATACTGTTTTCATCTGTCTTGGCCATTGTTAAATAATAGATTCAAGTAGATGAAATCAAGAAGAGATGCTGAAGAGCAGTTGAGTTGTCTCTGTGCTGTGACAGGATCAATTAAACCTAAGCTAGTTTAGAGCAGCATTGGAACGGCAATGTATTTGTTCTTAGAAACTTCCAAAAAGGTGATTTTGTAATATTTCTAATTTCTTCTACCTTGACAGTTAAAAGTTTCTGACAGCACAGCTTTGAGAGTCTCTTTTTTAAAAATTAGATTGATTTCTTCTCCATCTTGTAGTAGCCACTGAGCAAACCAGATTACTGTTTTGTTTGTAGCAAACTTACTTGTTGAAAGAATATTACTGCATCACTACTCAATCTTCTCATCTATAAAAAAATCTAATTCTATTGCTCAAACCTTTGCTCACAGGTCATATATTTTTTTTTTTTTTTTACTCTTTTTTTTCTAATCCCTTTTACTGTCCCCTATAATTTTCTTTGCTTTATGTCCATCTTTCTTAAAGTGTGGTTGTGAAAAGAGGACACTGCATCACCTGGAGCTTAATGGTGCTGAATAGAGCACAGTTATTAAATCCTTCTTGGCTTACCCTGTTATTCCATGTGTTATGACTGTGCATTTGATTGCAGTTTCCCAGGTGTAACTCTTTGCTCTCGCTTCTACTGAATTTCAACCTGTTGCCTTTTAACCCTTTATCTAAAAATAATTTTCATTCTGGGCTCCGAGGTGCTTAGGACTCCTCCTCATTCAGTCTAATGATCACATCTGGGCTTGCCTGTGCCATTATTAGTGGGACTGATGAAAATGCTCAGTAGATCTCAACCCTCACAGTCCCCTCTCTTGTCCCACTTGACGGCAAATCATTGATAATTGTTCATTGAGAGCAATTGCTCAACTGGGTGTCCACCCACCTGATGGTGATTACATCCCCTGCCTCAGCTTATTTATGAGAACATTATATGGAATAGTGTCACAGGCTTTAATTAAAAGTCATGATATATCATATCTACAACTTCCCCTTGATCCAGTTAGCTTGTCAAAGAAGGATAGTAGACTGGCTTGACATGATTTCTCTTTGAAAGAGGCATAGTAGTTGTTTTATTATCCTATCTTTCAGGAACTTACAGCTATAATGCTTAATTCTTATTTCCAAATACATTACATTGACTAGATAATTTTCTGCTAGCCAACATTTTTATTTATTTATTTTTTATTTTTTTAACAGATCTTTGATAAATGTTCACTAATATTCAGAGATTCCTATGACTTATTTCCTAAAAACTGCAAAGTGATTATTTTCATTCCGTGCTCCAGTGCTCACATTTGACTGATCTAGATCTTCTCTCAGCATGTTTTCTCCATCACTGATCTTTTAATAACCTTGTTAATTTAATTCTGTTAAGTGGCTGTTCACAATTTATCTTTCATGTAGAATTTTAGGGAAAGGCAAGTATTATCTTACCCTTCTTTTTATAGTCTTTTATAGTTTAGCCTCCATTCTCTTTTACATTCTCTTGTTTTCTTAACTCTAGTGTAGTTATGGACACTTTCTATTGCCTCCTCTTCTTTGTTGTAGTGAGACATTTATTTTTCTTGTGCATATTAGCCTTTTTTGATTTCTTTTCATATGTACTTAAACTATTGCTTTATCCTTAGTCATATGCACTTGTTATCGTATGTTTCTATGATTTCTTTTCTACCTTCAGATCATTTAAAGAGTCACCGACTCGGCCACAGTGATATCTAACTTTACTTCCTCTATTTCCTTTGCCTAGAATTTTTCCTACTGTGCATTTGATAAGCAGTATGATCTTGCTAATGTATTTTGAAACTATATGACTCTCAGGTTAGTGAAAATTATGCTTACTGTGTTGCTATAATTACTAGGATGTATTCTTTGAATAAACTACTAAGTACCCCACTGTGGGTTTTTTTTTGTTTGTTTGTTTTGTTTTTAGAATAAGAAAAGACAAGACAGCTTTTAAAGTGTATATAAAAAGACAGGATTTTTCTCCTGGCGCTGATGGTAGCAGAAGTAGCAAAGAACTCAGCTTTCAGCTAACCAAGTCACCTAGATTAGCAAGTAGTTAATTGTTTGATCTTCTCCGTAGCCGTTCACAGAAACTGCCAGCTCTTCTACACTTGATCCAGGTCTCTCTCAAGGGTGGCATGGACGATCGGATTGTATTTTGGTTCCCCAAAGGTTAAGGCTAAGTCTCAGCAGGAACTGGAAGATGCTGCCTCTCGAAAAGACAGAATCTGTCAATCACATTATCACTTACAACGTTCTTTTATGCAAGATGACAGCTCTTGGCAATTGCAGAGCCTGGAATCAGGCAATGGGCAGTGTAGTAGGCAGCAGGGCAGCTGGCGACTTGCCTGGCAATGCTGTCCCTCCTACTCTGGGTCCTGCATTGGCCCGGCCTCAGAGCACTGCCTGGCTGCCTCCCCTGGCTGTAGCATCTCTGTCCAAGCTTGCTCACCCATGATTTAGATTTCTTCCCAAGACACCCTGGAGGTCTTTTGAAGTCTATTATTCCTATTTGTTTTACTCAAGCTTCCAATTAATTGAAATAATAACTATGACACTTGTTTTCCCAGTTAATTTTCTCTCTCTAGAATCTCAGTCAATTCCTCACTATTAATCAAATATAAATGTAAAATAGCTGCCTACTGGATCAATAAAAGGAGAGAGCTTTGCCCATCTTCTCTTGCTGCCTAGACCACCCCTGAATTCAGAGGAAACCTACTTGATAAGTAGTGTAATACCTTTTTTTTCTTATTTCTTTTTGTTTTTCATTCGCATGTCCTTACAACACTAATGATACCTTTCAAGTCAGTATTACAATCCTGTGATTTGTCTCACCCAGAGATGGTGATAACAATTTTTCTGTAACTTTAGTTGTTTAGTAGGACAGATGGGATGTTCTTGTCTTGAGAGAAAATCATTCCACGAATAATTCCAGAACAGAAGCAGGCACCAGGGTCTAGTTGAGCTTTAAAATACAAGCAGCAACTTGCTTCAGTCAAGAAGCAATTTGAAAGCTAATGAGTATGGGCACAAGTTATTTTATAGGCAGCTGAAATGTTATCGTGTAGCAGCAGACACCAATACACTTTACTCAGGAATTTTTGTCAGATAGTGTTATGTGGATTTCCAAGGCTTTATATAATATCTCACTGTTTGTCAGGATGCTATTTGAAAATGCACTGAAGTCAGAAAGCCTCACTGCAGCATTTTGTGTGAATTTATTGGTATTCTTTTGCATTCTTTTTTTGAGAACTAATCAGGAAGAAGTGGCTATCGTCATTCTGACTGGGAAATGTTATATTTGCTTTGCACTCATTTCCATGGGTGACAGGGTCTATACTTGGTGTGAAAGAGGATGCAGCTACAGAACTACGCTTTTTTTTTTTTTTTTTTTTTTCTTATAGCAAGGTCTTTGCTAGCCTTAATCCTCTGCATACTCATGTGAACAGATTAGGAAGGATCCTCTTTGTGTCTCTTCATTGGGATGAGAGATGCATATTCTAGTTTACATGGTCCTTACAAAAGGAAAAGAAGATGCTTAATCTAAATAAATCCTTTTTATTTAAAAGGAGGGGGGAATAGTGTTAGTGATGTTGATGCTTTCAGAAGGAAGCCAGTTGTAGCTGCTAAGGGTCTGCTATACAACTCTGGGAAAAACTCTGGAAGAAAAAAACAATGAGAAAAACAGATTGCATTGATGGCTTCCTCCTTTTTGCCATCTTCTCCACTAGGGTAATGTTAAATTCAGTGAAACTTTGGGTCCTATGTAGTTCAGAGTGGACATTCATTTTAGCTGAAACTTCTGGCTTTTTCCTCGGTGTTGCTCAATTCTTTGTACATAAAATAGGACGTAGTGAAAATAAATCAGTTTGTCAAGTGCTCTTAAACTCTTGAGTTGAATAGCCTGGGAGGACAGTAATAATTACAGGGCATGTTTGACTGCTCACTGAGACAACAGAATATTGGGTAGATGTGTGTTAATTGAGCACCCACCATTGCGAGGTCTGAGTGAAGCCAAAAGCCTGCGGAAAATAGGGGAGGATCATGTAATTAAGAGCAGTAAAGCTAGGGTGGCAAATGGAAGCACACCAGGCAGCTTTTGTTCTTGCACTTCCTAACCATTGAAAGGCTTACTCAGAAAATAATGTTCTTTAATGCATTTTGTGTGTGTGTGTGTGTGCATAATATATATTTGGAGGTGGTTCATTATTGTTTGTGATTGAAAGTCTAATTAATTGTTGTGTTGCTTATTGTTTTTTAATGGAAGTAGTTTTTTTAATGGAAGTAGTTTTTGTAATGGAGGTAGTTTTTTATTTTTATTTAGTATTTATAGTGGCATCTTTTAGTACCTTTCCAGAATACAGAGCAGCTTGTCCTAATTTTCACTGTGAGCAATAGAGCCTGTTCAAAGGAAAAAAAAATACCCCAGTGGGCATTTCAGTGGGAGCTGCAAGCGGTGGCTGAAGGCTGTGGACAAGTCTTTGAGCTTGAAGACTCAGACTTAGGAGCCTAGGAATATATGTGAACTTTTCTCTGAAGGAAATGGTGAATACAGAAAGGAGTGTCTTCCCCCCACAGGACTGTGCAGAGAAAGGTGAGGTTCTCTCTGCTGCTTTGCTCAGGACCATAGGTAATTTCCTCGGCCTTTACCCTGTGAGGGAACCATACGTGCCCTACGCAGAAAGAGCAGAAGCTCTGGAGCGAGGAGCACTGCAGGAAGCCTGCCAAAATAAATCTGTAGGACCTGGAAAGCTTCACTTCCCATAGCAAGTCATTGCTCATTTGCAGAACAAACCTGAGGCCAAGTATATTGCTGTGCATGAAACAGCAATGAAGCTCAGAACGGAGGATGTGGGAGAGGGTCAAAGGGCTGCTTCAGAGAGCATAGTTCCTTGCACGTTTTGCCTCTGCCAGACTGAACATCCCTCTTTTCCAAGCCAAGTAGGAAATGCTTGGCAAGGCTGCAATGCTGTCAGAAACAGCCCAGCGAAACCAACTGCTCCCTCCAAGAGCAGAGTGCAGAAGAGCCGACAGCAAGTTCTTGTGATGCGTCCTGTTAAAATCACTGCTATAATCTTTCTGAAAATGCAATCATCCTACACGTGGTTTGCTGGACTGAGTGGGAGGGATGTGGATATGATCTCATTGTGTTTCTCTTGTAGATCTTCTTTCCCCTGGAGTGGATACATGGTAATTTTCCTGGGATCCAAGCAGGAGATGGCTTTCTTTGCAATTCAACAATTTTTTGGCCTTTATTTAAGTAAATGTTAACAATCATGTGCAACACTTCAGATTTCAATTGTTGGCATACCTGTATTTAAATATTTAATAGAATTTTCATATATTGCTGAAAATATTTAAGGTATTCAGCTTCTCTGTATGGCAGAGGCTGAAAATACTAGCTTCAGCAAGTATGAGTAGTATTTACTATGTTGGAAAAAAGGATCTCTCAAAGGAACTACCTGTGAAGGTTATGTTCCCTGAGGGAATCCCATTTCATTTTCATAACTGATGGTTTCTCCCTTCGGATATTCTTTGCCTCCTCCTATCTCTTCACAGTAGACGTTTCCACGTTATCCTCATCATGCCTAATTATTTCCACCTTTGCACTGAACTTGCTGGAAAATGTCTCTGATATAGTATATGTATTACATCTGATTTCTTACCTGCAGGCCTATCATGAAGCCCTTCATCTGTTAGTTTCTTATTATTCTTTTCCTTCCTTTCCATCAGTCCTTTTACAGTTCTTCTGTCTATAGTTTTTTTCCGGCCTTTTTTCCTCCTTTATCTTCCCTCAACATGCCATGAACACTGTCCAGCTTGCTCCTTGATTGCTTCCTTGTTGGCCATTTTGCCACTGTACTGTGTGATCTCTGCAGTCACCAAATTATTTCTTTTTTCAAAGTCATCTACTGTTGGATATCTTTCTCTTTTCCAACTCAGAAGCTGAACACATGGAGGTTAATGCCTGTAAATGTGGACAATTTTAAGTTCAAAACCTTTTAAATGGGAGGTTGTGTGAGAGATTGCAGAGTCTGGTAGCTCCATAGGTATGAGGCTTCTGTGTCAACAGAATCAACAATCAACAAAAACAGAAAATCAACAAAAACAGAAAATGCTGCTTCTACCAGCACCTGCATAAGCATATACAGTACTCACGCAGACATGAGCATTGGGACAGCCTCACCCTGTTCCTCTCTTCCAGCTCATCAGGATTGAGATCTGATTGTTGCACCTTCCAACCATCGCCTTTAAACAGGCCACAGTAACCTCTGCACCATCGCCAAATGCTCTCTGCGTAGTGGGTGGTGTATCCCCACAGGCAGCCCCACCAGGTGCTCATGGAAAGGGGTCCTTGGGTTGGAAGCAATCAAGGAGCAAGTTGGACAGTGTTCATGGTATGTTGAGGGCCTGGACATCCTCCTTTGATTATAATTATCAACAGTTGGAGACTCTTATGTGTCCTTCGGTTTGCAGTCTCCTGTGGAGTGGCAATATTTAATCCAGCAGCAAATCCACTGTCTTCTATGTAATTTCTGATTCCTTAGCCCTGGAAAAGTCCATTTTCCATGACTGAGAAACACTCGGTGGCCACAGTTAACTCTTGCTGTTTGTTAAACCGTTTTACTTAGAACCAGGCGAATGGTACATAATGAAAGAAAAATAAAAAAGGGGGCGGGAAAGAAAACAGCTTTGAATTATGTGGTGCATCACCTTGTCATGCAATGACATTTCAAGGCTATTTACACATGTTCAGTCGTTTAGTAGCGTGGTCTCTAGTGCCGATCAAAATGACGGAGAGCACGAAGGAGAAATAAGTGAGCCTTCAGCTCTGATTTAGGATGAAGGAGAGTTAGCGTGGTTGGATACTGAGCGAAAGAAAGGCTGGGAGATGTGCAGAAGAGGTGACAGTAACTGTGGCCATGTGTGTTGACAGGGAGTGTAGGGGACTGTCAGATCTCTTCCACCTTCAGGGGAGTGTGAAGAGTTGCCCTCATGAGCAAGTCCACTTGTATAAAACTGAAAGGTTGGGAAGGCAGAAAGAGTGTGTGCGTTGCCTGCAAGAGGAACAAGCGTGAGCAACTAGCACAGCAGCAATTGCCACCGTATCAACAGTAGGCATGTATAAAACTGCCTAAAACTTGCCAATCTGAGAGATCAGGTCATTCTGACTTCTAAAGGAAGTATCTTGTGTCATTTCCTGTGAAAATAATAAAAAAATTCAGTTTTGAAGAAAAGTTTGACAGGTTGTGAATATTCTGTTTTACTTACTCGATTTTATTTATTTATTTGCATATTGTTTCATGATGTGTCCAGGCTTTGGAAGTACTCTTTGAAATGCACTTCTGGGAGGTAAAGGTTCACATAAAATACAGCTACATGCACACACAAACACCAACTACTCTTTATGTGTATCTTAATAATGGGCACTTTCAGTAACATATCCTCCGCGTAGTTATGTTTTGTAACAGAAACACTTAGGGCAAACAGTACTAGAGCAAATGACCCCAGTTTCAAGAATATAACATCTGTTTTTTTTTCCATACTTCAAATATTCTATTGTGTCCTGCCTTTTCTATGCTAATTTACACTTATGATGTTTACTTTTTTTGGTAACATAAAGCATAAGAGGCTAAAAGAATGGGTGCTGAAATCACTCCTGTTGTTTCAACGCTTTAAGTAGTCTGAATCGAAACTGAATCATATGTTACAATGTCCAAAATTGGCAGCTTCAGGTGAAAAAATAGGACGGGCAGAAAGGAAAACCGTAATCTGCTCATAAATGAGTAGCCCAAGTGCTGTACGAGAAGAGAGCCCTTGCTGAGAGGCCTCCGTGGGACGCGCCAGCATTCCCGTTTCTCGGCCCGTGCGGGATTGCTCAGGGATGCTCTCAGCCGCCCCGTGCTGCGGCAGCGGGTTCACGCTAACCCAAGGCAGTCAGGTAACTGGATCTGGATTGTCGCTTTACTGAGCAGAAGGCCCAGTTCTGTACCTTTCGGAAGAGGATGTAATGTATATCAAATGTATTCAAGCACATGTACACCACCTGGGGAGCATGCCAGATTCCTTTACACGTAGTACTATGTAATGAGACAACATGAGCGTTTTCGAGATTTGGAATGGGTTGTTAAAAAGTTTTGTGGTACCTCTAATTACTGACTTTTCTCCTAAAACTTATGTCAGAGTCCTTGTGAATGCTCCCAGTCTTTTTCCACTTCTGAGCTTGCTTTCTTCAGCACTGGTCATGTCTGCCTCCCGCTGTTCTTTCCTATTATTTTTTTCACACACATTGACTTGCGAGTATGTCCCACTGCTGTCAGTGAAACGTGTGAAGAATTAAAAGACCGCCTGTGCTTGATAAGCCCACATCCTAAAAATATTACCCACTTAGGCACCCACGCTTCTACTTTTTCATTCTTATTAGCTTGTGGATGTGTGTCCCGTCGCCCAGCTGGGGTTCTTGCAGAGGTGGCCACCGAGGGAGCTGTCCCTGGGATTCAGCAGAGCTGCCGGGGACGGTGTGTGCAATGAAAGCGCAGATGCTGTGCACAAGAACACGGTGCCTTAGCAAAGAGCAGCCAGGGTGGATGCATCTGAAATGTTTTGAATAGATTCACCTTTGATCATCGTTGCGGATTGTACGTTTGTAAATACATTGAGTTCCTGACTGTTCGTATGTGATTGCTCAACAAGGCAGTGCGTTGGGAAGTGGCAGTGCAATGATCAAATCTGCTTTGCACATGGAGCAACACTGATAGTTCTGAATCACTGGGAAGCTCTTGGCAGTTTGAAATCTGAAGACAGAAATTAGAGTTGTACCTGTTAAGACAGGAGAATTTGTTCCTTTTCATAATTTTGTTCAGACACCTCAAAGAAGTCGTAAAATCTAAAGACCACCAATCTAGACAAAAAAAAACAAAACAAACAAACAAAAGAAACTATTATCCTACCATTTCACATAGTTAAATTATCCTTAATTTAGTGAGATACTTAATAAACCTTCCCGGTACTGTGTACACGAACCGTAACATTGAATAATATGTTCATCATCAGCCTCCCTACCTGATCCTAGCTGTATACTGTCAAGTGTAGTGTTATTGATTTATCCTCTATCTTTTAAAGAAATTTGGTGAGGTATTAAAACATTTTTTTTTCTATTTTCAAAATTTTCACAAATTCCAGGCAAAAAGATAGCATGCAACTTTATCTTCTGAAAATTTGCAATCAGTAATGAGTAAAAAAATTGTTTTTATTTCTAATCAGCCACTGAATTTCCAGAGTGATACTGCAAAGAAGGTAATTCCTTAGTAACAGGATTGGTTTTTGGCTTAACTAGTGCTGACCAGCACAAGGCCTTTTTTGATTGACCTTTCATAGTCTAATAATGGATTTTTGCTCCTAGAGTTATATAATTCGATCCCCATTGACTGTGAACTCCAGGAGAATTTAAATACAGGTTGTGGGGAAAAAGCCGCAACTGGACTTACACATGGATCGGCGTTGCTGTTGCAATCATATGACTCTCTCCTGCTGCTCTACCTAGTTCTGCCTAGTATCAGCTCACTTCATACCATCCTTCAGCCATCTGTTGAGTGTCTCAGGTGTAAAACCAGTACACAGTTGCATCTTATCATTTGCTTGAGTACTTAATAATACCTATAATACCTGTGTTACCCTAAAATATGGATTTGCATTTAAAAAATACTTTTTTTTCTCCTGCATTGCAGAGGAGTTTGAAACTTACAGGGCTTCTGTAAGCATAGTTTTGAGTATGCCAGTGTGAGCCTGTTGGGGATAGCTATGTATAAATAACACTAATGAGTAAACAAGTGTTTAATCCAGATTGGGACATATCAGTATAGGAAATGTCTAAATCCTAAAATACAAAATACGAAGCATGATACTACAGACACATTTTTTTCTCTCTGTGCAAGGTTATTTCCAAACTTTTTCCCTTATTCCATGCTGAAGCTGCCTCTTTCCAAATGCCAGAATGCTGAAAGGTGCCAGAGGTGGGGAAATAAAAGGAAATACTTGAGATCAAAGAGGTGGTTGTGTTCATAATGGCTCTCTCTTATTCACAGTGTAAACATGTGAATTTGGAGTCACGTTTTCTGCTTGTTTATCTGCTGCTTAAATTTATTTAGGAGAAGATCAATACTGCTGAGAGACCTAGCAAGTCCACCAGAATAGAAAATATGGGGCAAGGAAGAGGATTAGGGCTGTGTCCCTGCTTGCAGGTGATCTTATCCCAGTTTTCCATTGGTAAATGATGTATACGGTGTTGTCCCTTGGCCTTTATGTCGGCGTCGGCTGCCACAGCCCTGCAAAACCTCTGCCAGGGTCACCCCCTCCTCTCCCTGCACCTCATCCTCTCCGCAGGCTTTCTTGGCATCACGGGGTGTTGAGGAAACACAGCAGCCTTAAGTGATCCTATAATTTTTGGATCCTGCCTTCCAATCACTCTGCACTCTGTTTTCTCTTCCTGAAGGAAGATGGATGATTGATTCCTAGAAGGATCCATTTCTCACATAAATGGCACCGAGGGTCAGATGCTATTACAGCTTCTAGCAGTAACAGGGAGAATGCAGATGTCCAGTTCTGCTTCAAACTTTCACATTTACGCAGCACAATTTGGTGGGGATTTTTCATTTACTTGTCAGCCTGTTCTCCCTCCAGAAAAATCACAGAGTAGCAATGTTTTATTTCCAAGAGGCAAAGCTTTGTTCGTTAGAAACAAGAGCTTGTCAGAAAACAGCAGCACAAGTACTTTGCAAAAGAGCTTGTGGACTGGGAAGCAAGTGTGTGTTTTTGAGCTCATGAAACTGTTTTACCTTTCTTTACGAAAATGACCCCCATAGCTGCCACAGCTAAATACCTCTTAGCATTCCCAAGGGAGTTTATCCTCACTTTCCAAAGGGGAAATGTACACACAATAAAATAAAATAAAATAAAATAAAATAAAATAAAATAAAATAAAATAAAATAAAATAAAATAAAATAAAATAAAATAAATCAGGTTCTGGGAAAGGTTTTGAGCTCCAAGTTTGGATGCAGACACCCCTATTTTTCTTCCTCCCTTTCACTCCCTCCCTGGGTGCACAGGTTCCTAGCGCAAGGAGTTTCTAGCGCTTGGGAATGAGCTGCCAATCACTGTGTCCAAGTCTCAGTCCTGGCTGCTGTGGTGATCAGGTTATTACAGAGTGTGCTCGTGCTTAGTTTACATGCAGTCAAGGTCACTCTCCCTAATATTTCTTATTTTTTTAATTATTCCTAATAAAGCTTCTTAAAGCTTAGAAAAAAATCAGATTCTAGTTCCAGTATCTTATCTCCTGGGATAT
This sequence comes from Nothocercus julius, assembly GCA_013398735.1. Classification (NCBI taxonomy): domain Eukaryota; kingdom Metazoa; phylum Chordata; class Aves; order Tinamiformes; family Tinamidae; genus Nothocercus; species Nothocercus julius. The sequence goes on from VZSV01000073.1 coordinate 913,648, forward strand.
AACCTTAGAACATCATAAATTCTAGTAACTTTCTCTCAGCTATTTAGCCACCAAATTGTGTTGCTTTTATTTTTTTTTTTTCTTAGCTAATTTAAAGCAGTCTAATATTTCAGACAACTTAAAGTATATCTGGCTTTAGAGAAGCTAAGTTTTTAAGCTTCTTTCAAGGCCTTAGATCTTGTTAATCTTGCCTCCCCTAAAGAAGGAAAGAAATCCTGGGAATAATTTGGACCAATAACGAAAAAACTGAGAGCATAAAAGAAAAATAATATGGAGACCACCATTAGTGTGCTCTGACAAGTGGGAATTTTGGTGTTGGATCAAATGCCTATTCCTAAAAGTTCTCACTTTTTGCATGGCTTATCAAAGTAGTGTCTTGAGCAACGGTGAGAATGGTACAGTGGCAACATTGATGGGGCACTTACGCTATCGCCTTGCAGAAGAAGAAAGACTTAACATTGTTTCTTTCAGCATTCAAAACAGTGAAAAGGGTATTTGTAAATATATGTTATCAACAAATGTATTACTCACTAAGGAAGCCTGGAAAATGTTAAGCCCAGAGGGTGAATGTTTTAGAATGAGGATGTGAAAATGGCAATTATATTGGAAAGTACTTTGCAACTTCTATTACAGCGGATGCTGCCAGGGCAAATACTATAACAATTTGCAGACTCTTCATGCTACTGTTTGCCGTTCTCAAAAGATTACAGCCACAGTCTGTGCAGTTCCTTTTTGCCCGCAGTTCAGGAGTGCTGCACCAAGCGAGTCCCTCATCCCAGAGCTGGCCCTTCATCACGGCCTTGGCTTGACACCGGGGCCTCCACAAGAGCCTCTGCAGTTGGTGGTGCCGCGCACACCACGCTTGCCACTGACTCCTGCTTTCCTGTCATGACGACCTGGAGAAGTCACAAAATGGGGAACTGAAAATAAATGAGGTTATAGTTAATTTATGTAGCCAGAGATTCATTAATAACCTGTTAAAAGTTGCCTGTTAGGAGTTTTCTTACAGGAAGATTGCATGACTTTTGCACATATGCTGCTTAAACAGACTCTGCGCACTCAAAAATTGAATTAGGTAGTGCCTGTATTCTTTGATGACTCTTGTGATCACCTTTGTCTTATCTCTGCTCATTGATTTAGAATCACAATTGGAATCCAGCCCTCAGGAGCTGATAAGTTCCAGAGGATAAATTATCTTTTAATTTCTGCTTGTGCACTGCCCACATCAGAAGGGCATCAAATGGAAATCAAATAATTAAAGTTAATAAAGACTGGTAAAACATCCCAGCATTCCATCAGTGTTATCCTGCACGGGCATATATTTTCAAAGTTTTCTCTTTGTGTTCCCTTTTCCAATTACAAGGCAAAAGATAAAAGGCGTGATAGTGGAATATAATAGGACCCAGGAGACTGCTGGAAAAAAATGCTTATTTCTAAAATGCAATGTGAAATCCATAATAAACAGGAAATGCTGCTGTGGGGTACAGTCCAAGGATTGGAGACTGCAGATAAAGCCTGAATATTTGAGAGAGAGACTGAAAGGAAAACTAATGCCTTTGAATATAATTTTACAATATATTTATAAGGCACTGAGAATATATTGAATAGCTAAGAGCTCTTATTTGTTAAAGACTGCTTCTCCAAGGTCACCTTGATGTGTTTTTTTTTTTTTGCCTACTTTTCAGAGGAAAGTGTTTGGGGAATATAGTAGATATTGCATACATTTTTGCTTTCTACACCATTTATTATTCCACTAATGGTACTGACAAGGTAAAGCAATGATTTAGCTACCTTCATAAGGAAGCTTAAAAGTAAGGCTGAAAAGCTGATGCAAGATGATAAGAAGTGCAAAGATGTGAAATTCTAGCTGCATTGTAATCATTACCCATTTTGTCAGGGATTAAGTGGATGCAGGATCTCATGCAGACTTTTAGCTGTCTTACTAAATGCATTCAGGTTTGGTGCAGAGAGAAAAGGTGGTTTCAGCAATTTATTCCAGGTACTGTTAGTTGTTTTGCTGCTCAAAAAAATAGTTCTGATTCATACAGGTGGGAAGTGTATGTGAGACAATGAAAATCTTGTCTTTTTTTAATAGGTACAGGTACAACTAAAAATCTTGTAAATCACATGAAGTCCAGATTTTATGCTTAAAGATTCAGTATAATTTCTGTTAAGGATGCAATGAATAGCATTTGCTGCTTGCTTTTTAAATTAGACATATACAATATGGGATGTATTTTTAAATATGAGGTATGTTTCAATATATTACGTTTATACTATGGTTTATCTGAAAAAAAAATAAGGGTATAATATTAAGTATAACAAAAAGTACATAAACATTGTTGAATTAAATTTGCATATGTCCCTATCTTATATTGCTCTGAAGTATGACCGTAGTGCTTTTATCAGCTTTTTTTTTTTTTTCCTAGAATGAGAACTAACAGATTACAGTGAGAATCTGAGCCCAATTATGAACTGTACTGATTTGTGAACTGTATTGTGATTATAAATACCAATAGTAGATTTGGTATTTATAGCTGATAGAATGATAGAATTAATATCTAGATGTGAAACAATTCCCTGGTTTGTTGTTTTGATGTTTGTTGACTTTGTTTTTCTTTGAACACCTGTAGAGTGTCCTTGGTGGGTTTATAAGCTGCACAGCTGCTCTCGTGTGCCATTAACAAGTCTCTTACAGAGTTTTCTGTGGTTTGTGGGATGGCTAGGTTTTCATCAGTGAGTTTTTCTCATTTCAGTGTTAAGCATTAGTTGGCTATTTTCTGTTCCCTTTGGTTGACAGCTAGCTACATGCAGCTCTCTTCCCAAAATGCAATGTCGCTCTTTCTTTTTACTTTTTTTCACCCTTATTCTTAATTTTTTTTAAGGAAGCCATTATTTGTTCCAAAAAGTAACTTCTGTTAGACTAATAACCTGAGGTTTAGTAACATACTTCTTCATCATAGCTATTCGGTCCTCGTGTTGTGATGGATGACGATCCAGAGACAGCATGTGCCCAGTTCTCCTGTGTGGCTGCCAGCTGCAGTGCAAATTTCTCCCCGTTTATGCAAACGGTTTTGGTCTTCCCTGGTGATTAGTTTTGTAATGAAAGCCTGGCATCACGCCAGCCTGGCATAGCCCCCGCTATCTACTGATTCATGGCCAGAGCACAGAGTTTTCTCCAGGGTTTTCTGCTCTGTAAGCAGAGCGCTTCCTCTATGCAGTTTTGTGGCATGAAGTTTGTTATTTCAGCATCCAGAACTGGTAGCAGTTATTTTTGAGTTCATGTGGAGAAAGAAAAGGTATCAAGATTACTGTGAAAAAAAGCAATCATACCATTGCACTGTAAGCAGAAGAAAGAAGCCCATGCAGGAGATGGGGCCAAAGGCAGGGCTGGAGACAAGCCACAACGTGTTTCCTGTGCCTCAAGGTGCATCACTAACCGTCCTGTCTTCAGAAACGGAGGGTTTGAATTCAAAATCAAGCGATTCCACAGTATTCCTCAGTTATTCTTGTTTCTGTAAATTAAACTATGAAGTTAGGTTTATTTTATTAAAGCGAAATAAACAGTCAGAGAACTTTTGTTTGATTGAGATAGATTTGGCAAGCCCCCTATAGTTATCCAGATGGAGTTGTCGATGTTGCTGATGTTGAGACATTAGCTAATAACTGGAATAGATACTCGTGGAGGAGTTAAAATTCTCCTGTTGTTTTCTATGCAAGTCACTCTTATAGCGACCTCTTACCACCTGTCCTCATTCATGCTCACACCTTTATCTAGGTAACATGCTCTCATCTCATTCCTCATTTTAAAATTTCTCCTTATATTCATAGGAAGTTTCAGGAATGAAGAAAAAAATAATTTAGAACTGGCAGAATCAGAACCTTAGAATAATTTAATTGAAATAATCCCAAACCAATTTGAAGTAAATGTAGCCTTGAGTTTAGTAATATTTTGAACTCTTAAAAAAAAAGGGAGGGGGGTATTATATATATTTTTTTCTCTTTATTGCTGAATTTACACATTACAGTAGTGTAAATTCCAAAGTAGTCTTTGAATTTTCTTGATATACAATATGTACTAAATATATAAGCAGAATATCAATGTTTTCTGGTGGATGGTTTGTATTCAGCTTGAGCTATTTGCTTAGTGTCACCTTATCTATAAAACTGGGATAGTGTAACAGGTGCTTATTATCTTGCTCTTCCTCATTGTTTTTCAGAAGGTATGTTTTGGCATATGTTAGTGACTGTCAAGGGGATATTATTGATCTGCTGAGACATCTGCTCAACTCACATTAATTTGACTATTCTTTCATGAAAGATGAGTTCCTTATGAGTGTGGTTCCTAGCACAGTCATATTGGCCGAGTCTTTGCAGCTGGGAAATAACACTGTTTAAACACAAAATAAGTCCTTTTTGCTTCTAAATGAGTATCATTCTTACTGGTGGAATTACCATATCATAACTATCTGAGGAATGAAATCTGAAGATAAAAATAGTAATTTTATTTTAAAAATGCATTTTAAATTAATTATCATTGATGTAGCAGATTTTTTTTTTTGTTGTACAAGGCTTCAGAATAGTTTAAGGAATAATCATAAACCCCAAAAGAACCAGTTGAACTTCTTAAAAGAGAGAAAGAATTAGTAGATCTAGGCAATATTATATTTGGTCATATCTCTAAAAGAAAAATCTGATCATTTTGTTAAGTTGGGGAAGAGAGGAGAGCAACTTGATAAGGAAGTGTGATGCTCTGTTGAAGAATAGAAATACTGGCAGCCATCAGTTACGCTAGTACTCAGAAAAGTACCTCTGTTTTCCTTCCTTTAATTTAATCTATGATTCAAAAAAGCCTCTCATATCATCCATCTTCAAAAATGTGCTCTTATCTTGAATTAATTCAATGGAAATAGTACAGCTTTAAGGACACTTGAAGACACAGCAGTCATAAAATCCAAGTAACTTTTTAGCTTCCCTCCTGCTTGCGCTTGCAACCACTGCAGCTGAATTAACTAAAGTATTATTTCTAAAATATGTTGGTTAATTTGTGTCTACAAGTGCATTTTAGTTTCAAAAACTTAGTGAAGCTATGCTTTGAATATCTATTCTACATTTCTCAGTATTTATCCTCACTTGTACTCCTTTATATCTTTGAAGTGGTAAGCAGATTAGTGAATAAACTGGCTTGCTAGCTGTGCTCTGCTCTACACAGGGCTCAAAAGGAGGAAGGGAAACCTGGCTGAATTTTCCACTCATGGTTTGGCGGAATTTTCCACTCACGCCTTGGATCTCACCAGCCTTGTGAGCTGGCTCATGACCACATCACCTCACACTAGCCCACAGATGCAGAAGAACCTGTCTCGTAGAAAAGAGTTTTGCTCCCTGGTGATTAACTATCAGCAGCTGGCTGTTGTACTGGTCCATATACAGGACCTAGAACATAACAAAACCCTGTGATGCCTTCTAGGTTCACAGGATCAACTGAGTATGAAAAAATAATGAAGAGGAAGGGAGTGAGGGTGTTGCAGAGGAGCAGAGGGGAGCAAAGGGAGAAAGGCTAACAAAGGTAGCGTTGGGATGATGTAGAAAACAGAGACTGGTGACTGTGACAAGCCTAAGTCCTTAGAGGCAGAGACACAGTGGCTAGATTCACAAGCATGATGGAGACACCATTGCGTTAGTTCTTGGGAACGCTGTCGTCTGCCTCTACGTCATTATCAACATTAGGAAATTACTCAGCTTACTGCATATGCCATGATTTTTACAATGTCTTGTACAAATAATACCGTAACTTGGAAGGCCAGTTAGCTATTCCTAAGCCCTATTTTTATCCTTAAGAGAAGGAGAAGTCACATGTTGTAGAGAAATGGCAGATAATTTTGGAAAGGAAAAGATGGTGTCTATCTCAAGGCTGTTGTATCGTCTCTGTCAAAAAGAGTATGTTTTCATTGATTTAGGCAGGGCATGAAAAGTTAAAATTTCAAATGTTCATGAAGGTTTTGAAGGTCATAAATTTTATTAAAATATGGATATTTAGTTAGGTAGATATAGATGTATTTCATTAGCAGAATTTCTAGGAGTCCAATAGAAGAGACATCACGTTTCTATGTATGCTGGACTAATCTGGCTGTGCTATTTTCTTTGCTATCACTTATTATCATACTTGGTTCTATCTCTGAAATATCAAATTATATTAACATGATTATGCATGCACTATGGAGGATCTGGTCTTTCTTCCGTTGAACTCAATAGCAAAATTCCTATTAATTTAAACAGCAGCAAGAATGATCCCCAAATGTTCCCATTGAGCTGTTCACAATCTGTGCCTTCTCATGTTAACCAGTAATGAATTTTGTTTGTCAGTGCAGCTGATCGTTTCACATTAAAATACTAATAAACAGATGTGACAACAGCCTGCCATTTTTCATTCTTTCAGTCAAACGCTTGATGTGATGGACTGTGTGATTTCCTCTTTTAATAAACTGCCAGCTGAAGATGCAAAAGCAGCAACTGACACAAATCAAGTGTGTTGTGGAAAAAAAGATCTTCAATATAATTTAAGAAATGTTTTTAGTGAAATATGGTCTGTTAGTTAATGTTCCCCTTCCAACAAACAACTTGGAGAGTGCTGTACATTTAAATATGCATTTAAATATAACCCTGTACCTCTGGAGAAGGGGGTGGAAGCAGGTGGGAGAACACACGAGTGGTTGCTTTGGCTTGTGTGGCCACATGGCGTACATAAACAGGTAAGCACAAAAAATACAAGAGTGTGTCATGTTTCCTGTAAAACAGATTAAACCAAAATCACAGTCATCCTCCTGCTCTCCTCCTTAATTAGGACATATGGAAGAGATCTTCCCTCTACTGTAGAATGTGATTTCCATTATGTCCAAACTACTCTCATCTCACACATCTGTGGCCTGTACATTCCTTGGTGAGAAAGTACAGCCTAAGGCTTTTTCTTCATTATCTTCTGCCCTCTTTTACTCACCTTGTTGCTTTTGAGGATGCTTCGCTAGTAGTATTTATTTCCATTAGCCAACTGTTCAGAAGCAAATAACAAGGAGAAAGATAAGATTAAAGAAAAAATGGCAAAACAGTCCTAATGGCACCTAATGCTTTTTCAGATGGCCAACAATGTTGACTGTTGCTTTGTATTTTTCCTCCATAAAATCCTGGTAATTTGATATATAATTGACTACATAATGCTCTCCATGGATTCTTACTTGTAATGCATAATCACTTGGAGCAAAGCTGTCCCTGTTAGTGCATAAGACAGACTAAAATCTGTGTCATGTGGAAAAAATGTCTTGAAACCAGTTGTTACATTGAGTAAAGCAGCCCCTAGAAGCATCCACCTCTGTGTCCTCTGCCATTACAGCCAGTGCACAGGTTTAGCCACTGTGGAATTTGATACATCAAGATGACAAAAAATCACTACTTCTTTCCCAAAGACAGACCCAGTGGTGCAGATCTCTAAATCCTACCAGTTCCTCTAAGGCTCTTAAGGCTTGAAAGAGATTCCTATATAAAGGATGTGTGGAACAAGAGTCTGTTCTGCACCAGTGCCCTGGACAGGGACAGAGGGGAGCTCAAATACAAATGCTGAATGTCATTTCTTTTACTTGCCACAACAGATGTTTCTCAGAGAGAGAAATAACAGTGGAAAGGAGTCTGCTGTTGATGGCTGACTCAGTATCTTACAGGAATTGAACTGCACTGCTTTAGAAGGGAAATGAACCATTGATAGAATCTGTAAAAAAAGCCCACAACTGTATAGTACCAGTTAATCACTTTTGTTTTTCTCACAAGTGTCTCTCTCGTTTGTGTAATATGAATGAAATACTAGTTGAAAACAAAGAGCTTGTGTTCACAACAGTTTGAAAGTTGCTGTAAATAACAGAATCTGGTCCAAAGATATTTGTCACTGACATTCCATAACAAAGAAGATATAGGTATTATTGTGATCACTCTGGATTATTCTAAAAGTGTAATACAATATGCCCAGGACCACTTTTTCCAGTAGGGAAGTTATGCCCAGAGATTACTTTCGAGAACATTCATAGTTGAGTTGGAGGTGCACTTCTAAATAGAATTTTTAGCACTAATTTTGCTAAGTGACATCCTTCATTTTTGCTCTTTTGACAGGAGAGATTTCAATACATGTTTTTACTTGCAAGTCCTAATTATTTCCCATTAGTTCCTGAAAATCTGTCTACGTAAATTAGAATACGAAACTTACTTAACAAAGCCTTTAAAACTTAGACCCTTCAAAAAGCTTCCTAAATTCAAACTCCAGTATATCACTCAGCATTCAGATAGATAAGCCAGAAAACCTCATTTGCTCAAGTCACAAAAAATTACCCTGAAACACTGTGTTATAATTGAGTGAGAGTAGAACAGCAGTCTGTGTTTGCTGATATGTTATAGATAGATTTATTTTTTCAAGAATAAATACATAATAAAATACCATCTTTGGTGCTGTGACTTGACCTGTTTCTTTAAAGGATGCAAGAAAAAAATCTGCTCATTAAACTCGTTCTTCATATTCTAGTCACGTTTTCTTTGAGAGTCTTCAGAACTGCCAGAAACATTGCGCTGTAGCTATTTGGAAGCACAGATTGGCACCAAAGAATATTGCTGATACACCATAGCAAATGCTACTACATTGCATACACTGAATTAAGACTGGCAGTACTTTGAAAATAGGTGGAAGCATTTCCCTTGGATTTCTAAGTACCTAAGTCAGAAAGCTATTTTCCCTGTGCTTCCTAGATGATCCAGAAAGAGCAGCGATCTCCCACAGGCTCAGTGTAGGAGCCTAATTTAAGTGTCCTTCGTTTCCTTTGAGCAGCATAAGGAGCCTGCGTGCCTGAAGACAAGTGTGTCACTGCGCCACAAAGGCCCAGTTGCAATTTTATTTTATTCGGGAAACAGTACAACTGACTCCATTGGTTTTATTAGATGCCAAATGTGTTACTGGTGTGATGCCCAAGAAGCCTCAAAAAAGACCTGCCTGGCATCGGACTGCTCTAGTCCTCCTGTAGTCCACACCCTCTTGATGGAAGCTCTTGGTGCCACTCCAGTATGTCCCATATGAATATGATGCAGACAGTTTGGAGCAGGAGGAGTCCAGGGATGGATGGGCTCTGTAAGTGGCAACGCTAACATTGCTCACCTGTTGCATCCCACTTTACTCTGTCTCAGTGCCATGGTATCAATCACCTTGTCGTGTGGGAAAATTGCAGCAGCAAACACGCTCTCTCAGAGACACGTGCTGCTCTTGCAAACTCTGATCTGCTTTAGCAGTTCTGCAGTGGAAGCCAGCGCTCTGCATGCAGGCGCTGGGCTGGAGCAGCCAGCTCTTCCCCGCCGAAGGCAAGGAGGCTCCTGAGGGCGCCGCACCACCGCAGCCCCAGCCCAGCTCAGCCTCCTCTGCTCTTGCACAGGCTGGGGTTCGCAAACCTTCCAATTATCTCTGTTGTATTTTTACTATTTTTACTTTGTAAATATAGTAAATATATGGAGGATGCATGCAGGATAGGATGCGTGCAGCGTACATGGGTTCTTTGTCCTCTGTTGTGACCTAAAAGCGACTCCACCTAGTTCTCAAGGTTGTATTCATCATTGTGGTTTTGACAGTAATTGTAAATAATTGGCAATAATTGCAAATAATTGACAATTGTGATTTCTGATTATGCCTTCAGGGCCCCTTATGTATTTAATTTTAAGGCTGTGTTTGTACTTTAAGACTTTTGCTTTTGTGCATACTTCTTTATACACACTGTGTTTGTACTTTTAAGGCTTTTGCTACCATCCTGTCCTTATGCTCTCCAGGGCACCTGCTATAGTCAGTACCATCAGAAAGGGACCCTTTCCTATTTAGGTATAGTTATATTGTAGAAATGTATTTTTCTCCACTTCTGCCACAACCCAAACAATTTATACCAGAGCTAACTCGGTATATGGTGGTGTGATGCTGAACAACTTGCAAAGACAGTCTCCGAATAACTATTTATGTTTTTTCCTGACAATTTCTTAATATCCTTGTATCGCTGATGTGGCTGTATATAACCAGACTGTCATTAATCATAAAACGTGCTTTTAGACCACCAACAGGACATTACCTTTGACTATTTTCTACACTTAAAGTTGACACTAATCAAGGACCTCAATGGTCCTATCAGTGATTCAAGGACTAATATGTAGTGTGAGTCACTGGCAGAAGTATAGAAGTTTGTACTCCTTAAAGATGTGGCCATTTTTCTGCAGTCATTAGAGGATTACATTTAGAGGACTTTTCAGAAAATAATTTTATTAATTATTTTCAGAACTTTATTTTCAGAAATAAATGCCATATAGGCTTTTAAAATTAAATCCTCTTTTTTTTTTTTTTTTTTTTTGATACTCTTTCTCCAAGTGATGTTAGGCTAACAGGCTCTTTTTAGGTGCCTGGCGGCTGCTTTTGCAGGGCATAGTAGAGGAATGTTAGACATGCTGTTCTGCTTAGGTGTTGCTCTTGTACTGCACATACAGGATCAACACTACTCAGGTTTTTAAAAGATACCTCCATTTCTTTGCATGTTTAACATTAAAAAAAATTCCATAAAAAAAAAAAAAATCTGTTAGCTGACACATTGATGACTTTTTGTACTTTCTTCTTCTTTGAAACATGAAATATTCACAAATACTATTTTTTTCCCCTCAACATCTTTTAGCTTGAAAAAGATATGCTGGAAGTATATACTGGCAGGACAGAGTTTGTGAAATTAGTCTAGCATAATTTTGAAATTATTGGTAAGAACCTAGCATGCTGTTTTGTAAGTTGCTCATTTATCTAGGAAATTGTGAATAGCAATTATATTTGGGGAGTTTCTATCATTACAGTATTATCCCATGCTTTTATTTTCATAATTTCTTAGTTCTCAGGAGAACACCACTACTTGAGTTTTAGTTGTGTTTTTAGTGTTCAGAAGGCTCTTTGAGATACAATTTAAAATATGCAGTCCTTGTTGACTGAAAAATCATTAACGCAATAAGTAGCCTCATTTTCATAGGTGATGCTTCTAATTACCCCAGGGAAAATACAGGTTCTCATCAGCTGAAAACCGGCTCGCTCTACTTAAATGTCTATGATGTTGTTGTCTACTTGTGGTTTTTATGGATCATTTTTTGGAATGTTTTCTGTACCTCCTCAATAGCTTGGCATGAAATGCTTTGGACTTGAGAGATTTTGGTGGGGGTGGGGATTAATTTACCATAAGGCAAAAAATTGTCATGTGCAAAAACTAAAAAAAAAAAAAAAGAANCCTATCTGCTTCAAATGAGTCAAGGTAAAGCAGGAAAATCCAGTTACAAACCTTTTAGATATAAAAATCTAGTTATTTAGTCCTGTAAACAATCCTCTAAAGCTTTTTTAAGCTTTTAAAGCTTAAAAAATTAAGGCTTTTTTTTAAGGATTCCAAAATTCCCACAACAATACAGGCCTCCGATTAATAATGTGAAATATTTAGGTAGTAGTTATTGTTTCTCCAGTGTTTAGCATCATTCAAGGATTAAATTCTTTCGAGCCACACAAACACTTACTCATATCAGTCTGAACTACTCATGCTTTCATACAGGGAAAGAGTGAATTAAAACAAGCAAGCTAAATAGAATATTTTTAGATTTTATTTTTTACCAGAATCTATGAAAAATTCCAGAGAGGAAAATTGTCACTGGTAGTAGCTCTCTTAGCTTAGTTACTCAGCTATTTTGTTTGCCTAATTCTTCTCCTTTCCCTAAAGCATATTTAAGGAACATGTGGGGGAGTTAAGAAAGACTGCTGCATGCTTAGCTTGTTTACGAGAACTGAAACACCCACATCAGTTTCATTTCAGGGTTTTTCAGGATTTCAGGCTGATAGAAGAAATAAGAAAAAAAAAGGGGGGGTGGGATTTTCTAGGATATAAAAACCGAGAGGAGACAAATGAAAAAAAAGATTATGCAAATATATTTCTGGGTATGATAAAGGTGTAGCAAGGAAAACGTTTTACTGCTCAGTGACTTTTATGATCACCTGCATATGAATGCAGCAGCTCTCTGTTGCCATACCCACAATTCCAACAACCTCCATGCCTTTGAATTGCTTCTCAAGCTTCCACCTCTCTCTTTTCACAGGGTCTTGCTAATTTTTTTCCAAGACAAAATAAAGAGCATGACCTTCCTTCTTTCTCCAGCTTGCTTGTTCTTACCTTTCCACCTTTTCATCATGTTCAGAGAAGTTTCTCCTTTTTTCTTCTCTCACTTCGCTACTACATCTCTCTGCTGTAAGCTCGTTCTGTTTTACACCTAATGTGGTTAGGATGAGCACAACAGGCCTCAGACCTGGTTCAGCCAATCCAAAGTGTGTCTTCCGCTCAGGATCCGCTCTGTCCTTTTAGCTATAGTTCCTTCAGGTGGGGAGCTATTTATTTTGAGCTACTTATTAGGAAAAACAAGCATGAGAGCATTGATTGACTTTGGGCGGCATGTAGCTGCAGCAGTGTGTGCAAATATGATAGATTTATTGCTCTATCCTCTGCAGATATTTTAAGACTAATGCATCTTTCCTTCTACAAAAATACGATCCCGTTTAGAAATCTGGTGAGCCTTCTCTACTGCAGTGTGTGATTCACATACAAACTATGCTTTTCATGTGGGCGTTTAAATCTGGCAGCCTGCATGCAAAACATCTCTGAGCCACAAGGCATCTCTAAAAGATACTGCTGTGGTCTGAACATTTCATTTCTTCTGATGATTTACTACTGCAGCAGTTTATAAATTATATGCACATGCGTACATTCACTTTATATTTAAACAGAGTAATGCCATGGAGCTGAAGAGGAAGCTCCTCAGTGATCATGATATGGGGGCTAACAGATTTAAGTGAGGTATGGCTGTGGCAGTGGGGTTCACACCTTCAAAACCTTTGTCAAGCCTTCACATTGCTGTAACTTCTTTAGACTGATGGTGCAAGCTTTATTTTGAGCTATGCTGGAAAATGTCAGAGCTCTTCTTTTTCCCTGTTTGATGATCAAACTGTGACAAGCAGGATGAGAAATGAATATTTGCCTTTCTATTACATCATGTTTCAAGTCTGTAGATCTCTAAAAATCACTGTTCATCACTACATCTTTAATCAAGCCTCACAGTTTAATTTTATCAGGGTGATATTCTTCACACAATTTTTCAAAGACAATTGAAGGACTTTCCTGACTGCACATTGTTTTACAATTACAGTGAATAAAGTAGATGTAATCTATGTTAAAAATGCATATAATAAGCAACAGAAGTTTCACTCAGCTAACCTAATTTTCAGTTTCTGTATTGCAAGAATAGGAATTTTCTTCTGAGTATCACTCTGAAAATGACTTTGAAAAGATCCATAATGACCATACTACTCACAGAGTAGAGCTAATTAAAAAATACAATGATAAGTTCAGGTCACAGGATTAGCTGATGTATTTTGCAAAAACTCCATACATTTAGCAAAGTTTTTGTACTTCTTCTGTCAGTACAACTTATTCATAGCAAAAAGGCTATACTAGAAGTAAACAGTGGATGAACCTACTTCTGGAACAAGGACTGATAATTCAAGAACCCACAGGAGTGGAGGATAAGTTACCTAGATTAAAAGAGAATGTCTCTTAAAGTGTGGATAAAACTAAACAAATGAAATACACAAAAAAGTTATTGCTTCTGTAGGGGTAGAGTCTTCTCTTTACTCCCTTCCTCCTCTCATGGAAAATATCTGATGGACTCTGCTATTGCAGTAGAACTGTCACCCCATTCTGGCGCCTTGGTAATGTGATCTCTGCTACCAAGAGATTCTATAGCTGTCTCTGCTGTAGAAGCAAAGACTTTGCTATACTATGTTTTTTTGTGGGAAAATTTGAATTACTGATTTTGTGACTGATTTCTGAGGAAATTCTGCTTGGGGAGAGATTTGTATCTAGTTTTGAGTGTTCATTTTCCCATTTTGCCAGTCTTATCTCTAGTTTCTTCCTGAGGGCATAGGAAAAGCTCCTGGAAGATCAGTGGCTCAGAACAGTTCATTGAAGTATCCATAGGCTGACTTGCATGTATGACTTTATCTTCATTTCACATCTAGTACAGTGCAAGTTAAATAAGAGTAATGGGTTGTATGTAGTTAGTGAATCAGAATCAACTAAAATTTAAAAGTTTTTTGGAAAAGAAAATTATATTCTGAAAAAAAAAAAGTCTAAAATTAAAGCTTTTTATGAAATAAACACCTGTCATACCGTCCCTTTTATACTGGGGAGCCCAGAACTGCACCCAGTACTCCAGGTGCGGCCTCACCAAAGCTGAGCAGAGGGGCAGGATCCCCTCCCTCCACCTGCTGGCAACACTCCTCCTGATGCAGGCCAGGATCCCTTTGGCCTCCTTGGCCACGAGGGCACATTGCTGCCTCATGGGTAACTTGTTGTCAGCCAGGACTCCCAAATCCCTCTGCACAGACCAGCTGCTTTCCAGCAGGTCAACCCCTAATCTGTACTGGTGCCTGGGGTTATTCCTCCCCAGGTGCAGGACCCTGCAGTTGTCCTTGTTGAACCTCATGAAGTTCCTCTCTGCCCAACTCTCCATCCTGTCTATGGATGTTGACCACCCTCTGTATGTTGTACACCCTCTGTATGTTGACCACTGGAGTGTCGGCCACTTCACCCAGTTTGGTATCATCAGCAAACTTGCTCAGGGTGCACTCTGTGCCCTCGTCCAAGTCACTGATGAACAAGCTGAACAGCACCGGGCCCAGTGCTGATCCCTGACGGATACCACTGGCCACAGGCCTCCAACTAGACTCGAACCCATTTATTACAACCCTCTGAGCTCTGCCATCCAGCCAGTTCTCAATCCACCTCACTGTCCACTAATTAGGGAATCTCTGTAGCTGCAATAAGGCTGATGTGAACTTCAAGAAGCTTTCATATTTTCTCTTTGTTATCTCTAATCATAAGAACTAATCTTTTCCTACGAAATCAATGTTTAAATTTTAAGTAACTTGCATGCAATGAGACATGATGCAAAACTAGGACAGAATAGGTAGACATCATGTTGTCTCAGGGTTCATGATTCGGTCTTAGCCCTCTGGGTACAGATCATATTTCAGGATATTTGAATAACAGCGTAAAAAATCAGTTTCCTTTATAGCTAAATGAACTATGAATTAAATTTGTTATCAGATGACCAGTAGCTGCTAAGCATTTTCCAGCTGAGTAAGCTAATAAACCTATTTACTCTTTCTGCATGAGAAAGCCCATTAGCTGCAGATGCCTTCAGCAATATTCTTTGACATATAGAAGGTCATTCTCCTTTCATTGTCTTCATATCTTTATAGTTTAATGGTTAGCAAAAAGAACAGCTGCATTAATACATGTTGTATTGAGTAGCTAATTAGTAATTTAAAACTGCAGTTGTAGGATTTTTATCCCTTTAACCTCATTCTGATGGATTAGTGCTTCATATGCAGTTACTCTGAAAATTCTTAATTTAAACTGAAATCACCTGTAGTAATTTAAATTGTCCAAGAGGATTTATTAAAATGTGGCAGTAAAATACCTTGCACATCAAAGGCCTCTTCTTGCTCTTGTTCTTCTATCGTTATCCAGCATTTGAATGTTTGCTTTCAAAAACTTTGTCAAGTGGTGGATCAGGCAGAAGATAATGGCAGGCAGCAGAAGCTAATGGGTGATGTGATTTAGTGCACGTCCTGACGGGTGCCGCACAATTTCCCCTTCCAAGACATGATGGCAAGACAGGTTTGCTTTTGTAATACATTTTTTCAGGAACGGCTGCACCTTCTTAAGCTTCTGCACCTCTTCATTCTGGTAGGATTACCAGTATGAAAACGCATTATTATTTTTGTTATTATTATTGCTGTGTTTTCTTTAGTGATTTCAATTATAGCTACTACACTAGGTTTCTGTGCTCTGTTGCAAATCTTTCCCAGGAAGACACAGCCTGTTCACAGTGCAAGTTCATGTCACAAGAGACATCAACAGGAGACAAAAGAAAAGATGTCATTTTTGCTTTACAGGAATGATAAACTTCATGATGTTTCCTGTTGAATCTGTGGAGCATCACTTTTGGACCCATGAGTTGTTCTGCTTGATCAGAGTAGCAGTCATTTTAAATTTGTGTTCTACTGCAGGGAGTAAGAGATACCTGAAGGAAAAGAATATATTCCCACTCATTCCAAATAGAAAATGCTCTATTGCATGCTCTTTTGCCTTCTAGGGAGTTTACATCCTGCCTAGTAATGTCCAATTGTTCCTATCATTGCCTCACTTTTCAATTTTATTTCTTGATTTTTTATTATTATTATTATGCAATGGAAGCTCTTCGAGCTTCTAAGAAGGATTTAAATGGCTGCTTACATTTCCTTATGATTCTCAGTTTCACTTCATGCTTCCATTTGCTTGGAATGGTTTTAGAGTTTCTACAGTTCTGCTACAGGCTGGTGTATCTTTCTCTAATCACTTGTACTGTGCAGATAGCAAGCACTGATAGACAATTATTTTTACTAATATGTTAATAATATTTAGTTGATTTTTTTATGATTTATGAAAGATACTGGAAGATGTTCAGGTGAAATGACATTAAATACCTATTTTACTTCAGTCATTCTTCTGTGTACTTCAGAGATACTCAACTATAAAGATTTTATCAGGAAAAACAAATTAGTATAAAGTTACTTCAGCACCTAATTAAAACTGTCATGAATAGTATAAACTATCATATCAACTGAGAAAGACTTTTTCCATCAGATGATGTTCCTAGTTGAGGGTGAGTTCTTGAAGATGTATGGCTGATTACATTCCTTATTTTGGCTCAGTCAGTACTGGTCTTTGCTATATACTGCCAAATCTCTATCTTACCCGGCCTCCGTTTCTCTCTTCTTTGCGCTCTTCCGTCTTTGGCTTTTCTGTAATGGATAGGCTCACTTTCCTTCTAGCTATCTCACAGCTTTTGGCATAGTTGCTTTCACTGCAGCTAAAACTAAATCCATGCTCTTTTTCTGTGTTCAGTTAGGCTAGAAAAGATTCGCCTTTTTGTTTTAGTAGGATTTAAGTAGTTGCTCTTGGTCAGGTCCTTAAGCTGGTCTTTCTCAGTTCTGCATATATAAGGAAGTTAAAAGTTCTTATTGCATGAGAAATGGTCTGCTAAACACCTTCAAAGTTCTTTTTTTCTTCAAAGCCCTGAAGTATCATTTCAATTGTGCAAATGTTTGGGAGTTTGAAGAACTTTTATATAAACAACCTTATATAGAAACTCATAGGACCAGATCATTGTAACAGTTCTATTGACTTCCATAGTCCTTAATTCACCTCCACAGAGAACCTGGCCAAGAACCTCTTGGCTTCTCAGTGCAGCATTTGAGGATTTATATTATTAGAGTTTTTTTTCCCAACCATACTGTACTCTGATCCATCCAGCTATCCAGGATTCTCTTTATTTTCTGAATATGGTGATCAAGATGCCATTAAGTAATTCCTCAGTCTGTCTACACTCGCAGTAGGAAACAATCCCAGAACCTTCATGGAGAATATCAAACAGCTGATAAAATCATCTCTCTGTGCTGAAGGAGTGTAACTATAGTAGAAAAAAAACAGTTGAGATCAAGAAGATAGAAAAAAAATCACAAAGTCTGATAAAAAAATACATATTAAGAATGAGAATAAAGCTTTGAACTGAGGCATACTGGCTATGATATTTTCTGTCAGTCTTTCCAAAGAACCTCTGTCTTTTACTCTTGATTTTCATGTAGACAAATGTGCTGGTGCATATTTATTGTTTTATTTAGGTATACACAGTTTTATAACTCTTGAAGTAATAGTTTTTATAAGAATCCTATTCAACAAAAAAATTGAAAAAGAAAAAGAAAGATTCTGAGATTCTGGGTCTTGAATTAATGAGGCCTCTGCAGTGGGTCTACCTTCAGCTTTTGCTCTTTGCCTTAACTGCCTGCCTAATGGGCACCTCTCTGGTGCCAGAAGCCTCTGAGAGCTGGGAGCCTCTGTCATCCCCTTGCACAGCAGCAAAGTTTTTTCAGTTCCTTCTTGATCATTAGGGAAATGCTCTTTCCTTGGATGTCCACCTGGGCTCCCCGTGAGTCCTACCACCTTGAGGCATGGCTATGCCATAGCTTCTCGGATTGCTAAACCCTCTCTCTCTGTTCATACCGTGCTGGAAGGCTCTCTCCTGCAAGGTGTGTTTGTGCTCCTCTGGGGAGGAGCAGTCCTACCTTCGTTTCGGGTAATCCCCCAGTTCATCGGCAGCCTCAGGAAAAGGCAAATGTGCATCTCAGTCACGGCCTTTTGAAAAACTGTAACCTCACATACCGCAGACAGATAAATCAGATATTGTCTGTCACAGTCAAACACGTTTTTCAAAAGCATTTAGAAGACACTGTTTGGGGATCAGGCTCTAGAATTAGAAATCATACCTTGTTCCTTTTTCTGCAATCCATACATTTCTAGGCAGTCCTAGTTTGTCCTACTGTGAATATTGTATTCATATCTTCTGATTCAAATTTAGTTTGTCAAGCTTAGACAATTACTTTGCTCTTAGAATTTAGGGGAATAGTATGCCATTCCTCCATGAGCAAGTGCCTGAGTGCCACATATAGGCAACAGAGAGAGGCCAGTGTCCCTGAAGACCATCAGAAGGATTTCTCCTCTCTGTTGACACTGTAGTGCTTACTTTGTGAGGAATGATTCACTAGGTATAAATTAGGGAGCTATTCAGTGTTTAGTTTTCCCAGAGGACTAATTTGAACTCAAGCCAGCCCTCCTTATGTGAAGCCTTATTCTTGTCCCCATGCCACTTGCTCAGTTGGACAGATGCAGCTGTTCCCGAGGCTGTGGTCTGAGGACTGATGTTAAACTAATTACTGAGCTCATCACTCCCCAAGTACTTTCTCTTTAACCTTGAAAATTTCAGGGACGTGATTTACCATGCAGACCTGCAAACATCTGCCTGCCCCTCTTTCCTTCATTACAGTGCAAGACCAGAGACCCAATGTAGCTGTTGCTGCTGCTCTCCCCAGGCCTCTGCTAGTTCTTAGAATACAGCAAAACCCCCCAGCCTCAACCTTACCACCCCCTGCCAACTTTGCTCTGTTTTAGTTAGAAAACTAGAATTTCACCTGGAATTTCTGTGCTTCTGAAATGCTTCTCTATGCAGTTTCCTGAGTGAGCTGGTTCCACTATCCCTGTTGTTCGTAGATCCAGCGGCAAAGTCCTTTCCAGTCAGTAGCATCCCAACTTTCATATGCCTCAGGAGCAGCAGGAGGAGGCAGCTGAAATATGGCTAACTGGAACCATGACATTTAGGAGCGGCATCTGAATTCTTAGCTCAGGGGTGTTAACTGACATAATAGGAAATCAAAAATAGGATTGTTGAATTTAACTTATAAAATACAATATTAGGGGAAATGGGTTGCATGGGTTAGCATCCCCGAATGAGATGATAGGGGATATTCTCTTGGCTGACGCAAGCCCCTTCCAAGCCAGAATTCTAGAAGAGAAAGTGAATTCTCTTGATTTCTTCCACTCCCGTCTCCTTTCAGTCTTGTTAACCATTCCTCAATCATTTGCTTGTTTTTCTCTTATCATTTCAGATTCAGGTCTATAATGAATAACATGCAGCCAGAACTTCCATAAAGAGAAGAAACCCCCTCAAACTATATTTGTCTTCTTACTCCAGCTTTGCAGTGACTTAACTTATTTCAGGTTTACCAAATACAGTTTTTTTTTTGGTTTTTTTTTGTTTTTTTTTTTTGGTTAGCCTTAGATTTAGAGCCTCTGTAACACTCCCAAACTTCACAGAGTCTTGAGGTATTTAATAAATCAAAGTCACCTTCCTTGGGAACTATGAAACTTTCAGAAGAAAACTAGCAATAGTGATGTGCCTGTGAACAAAATGATTGTGTTAGAATACGTTTATCACTTAAAGCCCATAAAAGAACAAATCAGGGCTTTATTTCCATAGCCTACCTATAAACAAGGAATAAATGGCAGTTTTATGATCTCTTAGAAGGTAGGTTTAAACTTACAAAAGAAAATGCAGAAATTGTGTATGGACAAAGTCCTCTGTATGTCTATTACTTTTCCTGTGATATTAAAGTTTTTAGCCAATATGGTGCTCTTTTCAGCTTCATGTCGTTTTGACTTTAATGATGAGTTGCAAGTAAGCATCATGTTTTTATTATTATTATTGGGTGCTTCAGTTAGTTTGATACTTGCAGTGCTTGCCACAATTATTCTCTCTTCTCCTAAATTATGATATTTCATTTCCTTTGTCACTCATTTCTTTCAGTTTGGTCTAATCTGAATCAGCACAGGAACCATATGAATATGTATTCTACCAAGTATCATGAGATATTCTATGTGCTTTAAGGGACCTTTTAAACTTATTTTTCTTTTCATTTTTAAGCTATCTATATTGCATTGAGATTTCTCTTCTGTTGACAGCCTGGAAAATAAATAGTTCTATTGTTGACTGATTGACAAGGAGCAGTCTAATATTTGTTCACAATATTACTATATGTCCCTGTAATAAAGAGAATCTATGTTTGTAGAAAAACAGGTCTATGAGAGAACTGCACAGAATGCTCTTCTATCCCCTTCCCCAAAGCAGGACTGGTGATACCTTAACAGATACCTAGGCCTAACAGTAGGCCTAACCTACTTTTCAATGCTTCAAAAGGCATTAATATCCCTAGCAGATCTGTTTCTCTGCTTCACTGTCTTTGCAGTTAGAAGGTTCAGCTAATGTTTACCTAGGGTCTTTGTATTTCAGAAAACAACTCATTCTTTTGTGCGCATGACAGATGAGATAAATTATTTCTTTCCTTTTGGCAACTGCATTTCATGTACTCAAAGACTGATACTGTCCCATGTCAGTCCTATCTTCTTTAGACCTAAAAGCTCTCTTTCAGTCCTTTCTCACAGCTTATGTTTTCTAGACTTCAGATGAATCTCTTCTCTGGACTCTCATCCCTGTCAAAACCACATACAGCTGAGGCCCTACCTACGCTGAATCTGGAGGGAGGAGACCTTCCTATGTCTTGCAGCCCTTTGTTTATACATCCCACCAGGAGGTTTACTTTTTCCACAGTAGCTTGATACAGTGGACTTAAATTTAGTTTGTGATTCACTATAATAGCAGATTATTTTCTGTAGAATAGCCTCATGGCAATGTTTTTCTCTATCTCTTGTCATGCAATTTATTATTTCCTCTTAAGTTCAGCATTTTGCACTTGCCCTTTACTGAATGAAATCCTATATCTTGTTTATATTTTTCACAAGGAATTTCTTCAGTTTGTCAAGATAATTTTGAATCCTGTCCTCATGTTGTTCCAATTCTGGGTCATCTATAAATTAAATAATAATAATAATATGTCATTATCCATTATTCAGTATTGAATAGAAATATTCCTTTTTGACTATGGACCATTGACTGATTTCCATGCACTCAATCTAAAGTAATTTAATTTAGAATATGTCTCTCAACTTGTAGATGACATTGATGATGTCATGTGAGACAGTGTCAAATGCCTTAGGAAAGTCAATGTATGGGATATGTAATGCTTATCCCCACATAACAGAATGTATCGTGTTGCAAAACAAGTCATTACTGTTTCTTTGTGACAGAGACTAGCTGTTGCCTGCTATTCATTTCTTTTTGTCTTCCAAGTGCTTATAGATCTTTTATTTAAGTACTGGTTCCAGAATCCCACCAGGATTTCTAATTAATACATGTCTGTCTAGCCCTTCACCACTTTTTTTTTTTCTTTGTTTTAAGATTAAAGCACTACATTTGCCCTTGCAAGTCTTTTAGTTCCTCGTCCATCATCCCCAAGATCTGATGTAACATAATATTCTGAGTGAAAATTATGTTCTGCCACAGCAGCAGATTGGTAGCCCTCTGCTCCAGATGTGTATCATTCATTACATTGGGCTCTGCTCAGCTTCAGTTGGTCACTGCAGCCCACAAGGAGCACACGTTGCAAATTAGATCCTGAAACAGGATTAAAATTCTTTGAACTGAAAGCAAAACAGTGCTCTAAAGCTAGCAACTCTCTTGCTGTCTTCCAGCTACATGTAAATGTGCTTTGATTACTTGTTGCACAAGTTTTCCTGAAACTGAAATTGAGCAATACACAAACATTAGTCTAATTGTTTTCAGACCTGCCTTCAGATGAAATAAGTCACCCTGGGGAAATGTATTTTTCTGTATTGAACATAGAGGGAGTCTGAACATACAGCTTATACTAAAAATCTAACTTTTTTATTAGCTAAATGCAGATATGCTTAACTAAATTAGCAAGCCAATAGTGTAAATGGAAATAGGCTAACAGCTCCATTCCATATCTTGTATTGTTGTTTTTGTGCACTGTATTGCAAAGGAGAACTTTAACCCATCTCTGAAACTTGGGAAGGCCAACCTTTTCTATGATATAAAAAATGAGAACTTTCTGTGTAAGTCTTAAGATTCAGAGAACTCCCAGCCTATTGCTGAATGTAATTAAATGTTCCAATTTAATTTTTTTGAGTTATTTTTAATTCCACCCCCTACTTTAAATAAAGGGTTATGCACCAAATTACCAGATATAATTCTGAAGTCTTCCCTCACAGTTAGAGTGTGAGACAGTATATATCAATTATACTAATGGAGATCAATGTGATTACACCTTTTTGAAGAATTATATATATATATAAATAATAATAATATATAATAATTATTAAAATATTAATACTTTATATATATATAAAGTTATACACTTTTTCTTTTGACCAATGTAGAACAAGATTACTGGACAGAAAATTTAAGGGAAAAATGAAGACTTTTTTTTTTTTTTTCTTGAATCATTTTGTTCCTTGAGCTTGGGGTTTAGGTTTGACAGAATATTTGCATGGCCTGTCAGTAATTGTATGCTCTTGATCTGATTTTTTCAGATCTTATGTCTAATGAAATCTGTAATCAAGTAATCGACTGTCTGAAATGAATCCCTCTGCAAGTGATCAGACATGCTGAGGCCTCTTTGTGTTGGAATGCCCAAAGATTATTTTCCGTATTCTCTGAGGAAAGAGCAGATCCACCTCGAGGTGTATATACAATACAAAACATTGTGAAAAATTCTGAAGCCTGATGAGGAAGAAATTAGGGCAATTCCGATCCTCTGCTTGGATCTATCCCCGTGTGGTTGTTGCCAAAAGCCTTGTGGGAGCATCAGCGTGCATAGGGGCTATTTGGTCCCCAGAGGACCAAATTCACAAGCAATTGGAGGTTAACCAAGTAGCACAGTCTAGCAACTGTGGTTGCAGTTGCACAAAGAAGTCATTAATTTGGTTGATGGACTCTGTCCTCTAGACAAAAGTGCCAAGCTGTGGCGTTCAGAAAGAATGGAGCTTCAGTTTGATCCTCTAATCCTGCTACTCTCCAGCCCTTTGATCTGTACATCTTTGTCTTACATGAGGCACAGAGAGGCTAACTCTGAGGTGACATCTGCTAAAGGTATGGGAGAGGTGGAAGAGGGCAGAAGGAAGCTGAGATAGAGCCAGAATTAGTTTTGTGATGAAGCAACGCGAGAAGAAAAGTGATGAGTTGTCAATATCCTCATAGCTATTGGAGAAAGGAAATTTTGGATGCAATTTGTGTGAGGAGAAAAGAAAGGAGCCAAGGACTAGAAAAGACCTAAGAAGGAAGAGGAATTTCAAAGGCCTAATGGGTCTGGGGAGGACCCCAGAAATGGGGAGGAACCGAAGGTGCTCATCTGTGGGAGCCCTAGGGACAGGATCAAACTGCATGTAACGTTGGGGCACTAGCGGTTTAGAACATATTTGAGCTTGTTTGGTTTTTGTGTCTGTGTTTATTTTATTTTATTTAACAGAACTGAATCTAATGAAGAAACTTTGGGCCGCTATGGTAGGGATATCTTAGAAAACTTAGCAAAGCTTATGAAACTTAGCAAATTCTTAACACTAAAGAACATGTTTGGGCAAAACACTGTTTGAATTTATTTTAAAAAAATTGAAAGCTGCAAGTTTTCTTCAGAGCACAGAGGTTTTTGGAAAACATGTCTTGCAGTGTTGTCTCAGAAAATAAAGGGAAAAAAAGAGGAAAAAGGTAAAAAAACTCACAAACATTTAAGGTTAATCATATCTTTTCTAAGATTTTAAAGCCAATTCTGAGAAACTGTGTTGCCTGAGGCTGCTGACTTCAATTTGGTCTCATCATTAATCTTTCTTACATTGTGTATGTCGTATTCAGTTGCAGTAAGACAATTCAACTAAGAAATGTGAAAGATTGATATTATCCTTTTCCCTCTACATCAGTGCAATAGTGTTTCTAACACAGTAAACATTGCTGCCATTCGAGAAAATAATGCCACTGATAGTAAGTGCTTGGAAACAGTCTGATGTTTCTGAATGTTTTTGAACACAAGTAGTAAAAATTACATGCTTTATTATATTATTAGGTTATTATTTCAGATTACATACTAAGATTGACATAAAGACTAAAATTGGAAATTGTTTTTACTTGTTTCTTGACTATTTTTTTTTCTTTTTGCAGTATAACCAATGTTTCTGACAGGCACAATATAAAATAAAATGACAAAGCAGTGGTACCAAGGTCAATTAAAATTGCCAATAGAAGTAAGCTGTACCATCCTTAACTTTAAGAGGTTTTATGATGGTTTTGTAAATTGCAGATTTTATTTTAGTTTATTAATGGCAGATCTCTGGAGGTTTTTTTAAGGGCTGGCATGATATGAAAGTTAATGTTGCGTGGAATTTCATATTCATAATATGCCCAGAAAAAAAATGCATTGTTTTTACAAAGCTTTACCAAATATAGGAAGTAGATCTAAGTTAGTCACAAATCATGCACAAAAAAATCAGGCTGCTAAATAAAATAAATTGTAGAAGTCATAGTATTAGATATGCTAAGATAAGAAAGGACATCTTTGTCATTTGCAAAGGGTGAGATCAAGTTTCACACTGTAGACTAGATTCAGCCTTCAAAATAAAAATGGTTTAGACTATTCTGATAAATCTTTTCCTTCTATTGTTGATTTTGAGAACTCAAGTCTATCCCAGAGAACAAAGCCGTTTCCATGACACTGTCTATGGAAAAGCCTTCCAAGGCCATAGTGGAATTGGGCAGAGTAAAAGGGACCCCTGGCAATTTGGTCGCTTGCCTCTCTGCATATGGGGCCCAGAGTTAATTTCTTGCTCACAGATACCTAACCTGGTGTCATAGTTGAACCTTTTGCTGTGTTTTACCTGTGCTTTCAAGTATTTTATTTTAACGATCAAAAGAGCCATGTCTAAGATGTAGCTTATTGATAAACAGTTGTTATTTCATTGGATATTGAAAGCCTGTAAAAGGAAAAACTTCTGACAGTGAACGATATTCCGCGCTAGAGCAATTACACTGATTTCATCAGGAAATAATTTTTCTTCTCGAATTATATGGCATGTGGAAAGTGTTGAAACCACACTTGCCCCAAACTGTGCTGACAGAGCGTGCAGCCAGCCCAGCGGAGCAGTCAAATCTGGAGATGCCCATAGGCAAAAGCCAGTGGAGCCTCAGCTTTGTTCCCCTGTGCATAAAAGTTTTAATTACATTATCATGAATCTTTCCCCATTAAACCATCCTCTTGTTTCGTAGCCTATTCCTTTTGAATTCAGTGAAGTTCTTCCCCTTATGAAGTTGAAGGGGGTCTCGGGATCGTTTCTGACACCTTGCTGGAAACATTGCTGAAAACACAGATGACGTCTTAGGTCACAGCTTCAGAAGCTGGACGGTGTTCAAGGGATGAGACACGAGTGACCCAGCCTTATGGTCATTTTCTGCCATCTTGTGTCACCTCTAAGTTGTTGACCCATTCCTGTGATCTTTTTCAAAATAGCCATTGCCACTGTGGTTGTGGGAAGGGGTAAGTTTTTTTTCTTTGCTTGCTTGCTTTTTACAAAGGCCTTTTCTCAGGAAAAGCAAACAAAAAAGATATTCAAGTAAAGCAACAGCTTGGCACCATGAGGCCCAGGGCCCTGAAGCACCGCAGTTATGCTCTGACTTCGGACTACAGCTTTGACTTTGGGCTACAGTGAGTCATCTTGAAACGCCGCCTGCCGCGAACGTGCCCCTGCAACTCGCTGACCTGGCGTCTGCGTGGAGCCAGCGGGGCCCCTGCGAGGAGCTCCCCAGGCCTCCTCTCTCTAGCAGCCATGAGCAGAGATGTCTGGGCCATCCCTCACCCCGCGGCCCCGAAGCTGCGCTGAGGTGATGACTCCTCCGACTCGTCACTGCTTCCTCTGTCCACCTGACCTGCTCATATGTTTGTTTCTTCCTTGCACAGAGACTGGGGACAGGGCCTTTCGTGTTCCCAAGTTCAGTGATCTGTAGCGTTGACATAGTTCTTATCTCTATCCATGCCCACATGCTGTTGTGGGAGCACAAGTACATCTTCTGCCTCTCTCTCCCCTTTTCCCTAACAAAATCATGTTGATGATACAATTAATAAGAGTTTCTTGAACATTTCTCCCCTTAGAGTTGTCTTGAATAATCCTATGTCAGAACCTATCTATGTCTGGAATACTGTGATGTGATGGGACAGAAGGGATATCTGCACCTGATGCTCTTCTTATTCACGTCACTGCTGCAAAAACTCAATAAAAGCAGGTCTGTGGCTCAAAGTTGTCAAAGATTTAATTAATTTTAACACGGTCTCTTCAGATATTGCCACAGGCTTGAGAAGGTTTAGCTAAACAGAAAGTTTGAAGAGACAGTGAGCAGTAAAGAGAAAGTAAACAAAACAGCAGTCACCGTTTTATTGCAGCATAATGTTTTAACATCCATGTTGATTAGATTCAAATCATTAAGAAAAACCTTATTTAATTTTCAGAGTACACAAAGCTGTTGTCAAAACACTGATTTCGCAAACTAAGGTCCACATGAGAGATAATGTAACACTTTGATTTCATTCGTGGGCATATAAGAGAAACAGTCTCTGGAAAGATAGTTTTTCTCATAGAAATAAAAAGTCCAAGTGTTTGTTGATCTGACATAAACTTTAAACGTCCTAAAGAGTATGCATTTTAAACTGCAAAATGATCTGGTTTAGCTTCAATGCTTTAAATACCTTGAGATTTATGTAATTATTCTTTCAGATACCTTGGATGCAGAATTAATATCAAATGGCATTATTTACATTCGTGAAATCTTAGCATGATCAGTGATTTAAAAACTGTTTTAACATTGGCTTATTAGACTTCATATTTCTTTTTTTCATCAAACATGACATTTTGCAATTTTGTTCATAAATGTAGTTTCACTAAAATCATGAGTCAATACGTTTGTATTTCCTTCTTTTTTTAAAAAAAAAGTTTTCCTATCACAATTGATAGGAATCAATAAGCTCAATGCACAGAATACACTTTATACGTTTTCTATTTTTTCCTGTATCTGTATTTTTTCTATATTTTCTGTATTTTTTCTCTAATACAGTTCACATTTATCTGTTGACTAATGTATTTTCTTTTTGGATTGATGTAACACTTAAGTCCTTGTCTGTCTGTCTTAAACTTTCATCAAAGCATCCAAGCACCAAAAAATCCTGCCAGTGTATTTTTTTTTGAATTTTAGGTTTTCAGTCCAGTACCATGTACTGCTTTTTTTTTTTTTTTTTTTCTTATTGCTTTCAGCCCTTCTTAAGTTTTTTAGTTTTTAGGAGGTTGAAGGTTTTATATCATCTGGTATAGAGAAGTTCCTTTAGCACTGCACTGTCTCTCTTGTATGCCAGTTTTGGAGGTCATGAAATGTACAGTACACTGCCAAATCTTGCCTTCTCTCTGCTTCCTTGCCTATATTTGTATGCTTTTTTTTATTTTTTTTTCTTTAAATACTTAGGTAGATGCTGCATTTTTTTATGTTAGATTTCTTTGCAACTTTCATGTACTGAGAAGACTCATCTTGTCTAATATAACAAGAATTGTCCTAATATTTAGTAAGTCACTGAGTCAGCTTTGGCATATAAAGCTCAGCTTGGCACTTTACATGCTGATATATAAAAATCATACTCAGTCTTTTTGAAACCAACTAGGGCATCAAAGATTGCTTAGTAATAGATGCTCAGTTGTAGCTGATAAAAGAAAAAAGTCAGAAGAATGAGTATGGAAAAATATCTGTGGCCTGGCCACAGCAGAAGATAATCAATGAAAGACCAGATCAAGCTGAGCACAAACTTGAAAGCAATCTGATATGAGCTAGAGGAAGGAAAGTTGATGCTGAGGTGAAAATGAGAGGAAAATTGCCTTTTTGTTTAGAAATGCTTGCTGATTCAGGAGTTTATCTTTATATGAATTTCAGTGCAATAAAAATCTCTAAAAGCAGAGGAAGTGTGAGAGGAAAAGGGCCCATTCAGGGAAAAATAAAAGGGAAAGAATAAGATAGATTGAAGAAATCTGTCAACAAGAAGTGGCTTCCAAAAGGCATGTCAGAACCTTTGACATGAATAGCAGTATGTCATGGCACAGTCAAATTTCACGGTATTTCTTGCCTTTTTCATGCAGAAAGCAGATTTAGAAAGAGACTGAGATAAAACTGAGATGATATATTACTTTGCAGACTACTTTTCAGGTAGTAGAATGATCTTTTTTTTGAGCTAGCAAACCTCAGTTTACAACACTCCTGACTCTGCCCAGTGTTTGGTTCCAGAATTTCATCAGAAGTCTTAACAAATGTCTCAACATTTGCTTAAAAAAGAAGTTCTTTTTTTTTTTTAACTTAGCGTATTTTTTTTTTTATTAGTTTAGTATATTTAGCATGTTTTTACTCTATTGATTGTTAGCATATTTTTACTCTATTTCTTTTTGGTAAAGAAAAACTGATAATTTGGTATTTTTGAGAGTCATGAGATCACAGAATCATAGAATCATAGAATGCTTAATGTTGGAAGGGACCTCTAGAGATCATCTAGTCCAACCCCCCTGCACACGCAGGGTCACCTACAGCAGGTG
>VZSV01000073.1:947000-978463 GCA_013398735.1 Nothocercus julius
AAAAAAAAAAAAAAAAAAAAAACAGTTTTATTGCGGTAGGCTGGAAGCACAGTGGAAGCGCAGTGGCTGGATAAGTAGCGCAGATCCAAGTGTAGGCAAAAGGGCTGTGTAAGAACTGTCTCCACAGCAAAACGAGTTATTTAGTGAATAATGTACGTCATTTCTGCAGCTGAAAGTTCCCCCCTCTAGAGGTTAATGCAGACTAATATTTAGCTGTTGCTAGTTTACCTTCTGGCAGTAGTTTTGGATAGTTAGACCTGAAATCTGGGCACTGCCAAATCCAATAGTAGGTATCATATGCTGATACTCTTCCCTGTATTAACTGACAAAGCCACATTAGTAACTTCTGATGAGCACAAACCATGCGAAATCTTTAGGCACCGAAGCTGTCAACTCTCTTTACTCTCTTCTTCGTGAGCAAGCTTTTTACTTCTCTCCCTTCACCTCCCCATTTTTACAAGGAGACGGATCTCACTCTTCTCTCCTCGTTTAAAGGAAGGATAAGCCCCGCAGAGCTCGTGGTCCATGTGTTCGGCGCATCCACAGCAGCTTCTGCATTCTGCTGCCCAGCAATGGGCTTTTAGTGAAAGCAGGCTGCATCTGGCTGTGAATGTTTAGCAAACCAGAGGCATTCATTTCCTGCTTACAGCGTTTCTTAAGCACGTAGATGCAGGCAGGAATCATGTATCCTCAGAGGAGCATCATTTAGCATTCGTTTAGCTTCTTCTAACCTTTCTAAGCAAGTATCTGTTGCCAGAGATGGTCTGGTATTTCATCATCTCACTGACATTGCCAGGGAGAGCCCTTAATGTTACATGTTAATGTTACATGTGCTCTGTGCCTTAAATACATTTTTTCCAGTGTACCTCCCAAACTGTCCCATGCCCCTAGCTCTGCCAAGGCAGGCCAGCAGTGGAGTTTTGCTGCGAGCTCAGCAGTGGACGTACCACGCGGGTGGAAGACGCAGATCGAATCGTGGATTCTGCAGTATGGACTGTTTTCGAAATGGAACCGGGCCTGGAGGCAAGACCTAGACAGGACTTCACATTTGTAATGCTAGCCAAATCAGTGCTAAGAAAAAATAATTAGCTTATTGGCATGAAAAGCCTTTACGGTCTCCAAAGCCTGTTTTGCATGGAGCTAATGAAATGATTGTGGTGTACCAGAGATGGTGCCTGCTGAGATGTGCATCCTCCTTCCCTTTTTAAAAATCGTACTATGTAATATAACTAGAAGTTATCCTTATCTTCAAATCATTGTGTTTTTTTTTTTTTTTTTTTTTCCTATTTAAATCAATGAGTATGATTCAGGTATGCACTGCATGCACATAATTCATTGATAATTTCTACTGTGGACATGGTAGTTATTTTGCCTTAATAAGAGGATGGAAATGATTCACTTGTATGTCCTCCATTTTCATCTCATACTCCTGCTCTTTGCTCAGAAAATTTTATGTACGAAAATGAAAAGAAATGAAGCCTAATCAGGGCAGTTCGTTAGATAAGTGGAATGTAGGGAAATTGGATTCCAGCTGACCAGATTTATTTAATTGAAAATCATCCCAAGAAAGTGCAAAGTCTTCTGAATGATAACAGGAAATGTTGATTTTTCTGTTGCTCTTTGAATCCATAGAAGAGTAGAAGAAATCTTGTGGCAGAGGCTGAATACCCGAGTTGTTTAAGTCACAGCAAAGGTTTCTTTCCATTATAACTGCAATAGTTGTACACATTGAAGTCTAGCAGGAAAATGCTGCAGACTGTATTTATCTTTATACGGTAAACTTTACATTGCTTGCCTATATGCTGTCAGGCTATGTCATTCTTTGTGAAAAGGTATTGATGGAACTGGGGCGTGTGGATCATGATTTGTGCGTTCAATATACCATAAACTCTTCTTGTTTCAGCTAGCAATGTGGGTCTAATTTTATTTCACAATTCACACAGGAGGCATGCTAGGAAAACAAACTACCTTGCTTTCACCTAATGTAGAACTACTTGCAAAGAAATAAACATATCCACAATTTACATAATTAGTTTAACATGTAGTGTTATGTAATATTACTTTTTATGTTGAGACAAGCACCAAATTAATTCTCATTAGATTATCTTCATTAGCTGCAGAATAGCAGTTCTGCTGCAAGACACAGGGTGTGCACACCTTTCAGAAGTAGCTGTCTACTTTTATTTGCGTGTTTGTTTGTTTTTAAAAGTAGTTGTCCCAGTGCCTGAGTAGGTATTGTGCTGCTTCTCTCGGAAGAGCTATATTTTTTTCCTGTTCTTGTATTTTAAGGCTTTGTGCCAGGAGTCCTACCTGAGAAAGATGGTGCTTACTTCATGAGTTAGCTGTGCTCACTGGTGTTTTTTTGGGTTCACAGCTGCCTTTTGGTGAAAGGTGCTGAAACTTATTTTTTGCCCTGCTTGTAGCTCATGCTAAAGCTTGGTAGGACAGAGCATGAGACCCTACACATTTGAGATGTTAGGTGACGTGTTGTGTTCACTGCCTTGGATTTTGGAAAGCAATTCTCTCAAGTAAATTCATCACATTTTGCGCTATGTTTTCCCTCATGTTCACTTACAACACTGAGCATATTTTCAGTGCTCAGGAAATTTATCTCATTTGAACAGTTATGAATTATTAAAGGCAAGCACACGTTCCTCCTGCCTTCCAGTAGGAGAAGTTGTATATCAAGGGATTCAGTGGTAAATATTTTCCCACCATGATTAATTTTCAGACTCAATAACGGTGTTAGAGGAAGTTCAAGATTCCTGTGACATCAGCAAATAACTGGGAACGTTTTATTTGCAGTTAGCTGCAATCAGGAAAGAAAGATGCAGCAGTTTAAAAATGGCACCAAAAAAAAAAAAAAAAATTAACGAATTGCTTAGATTGCCCAGATACCATTAACCATTATCCAGGCAGTGCTCATAAATACGTTCAATTTATATAACTGTTGATAAAGCTCCTGCTTGCACATGCTAGGGTGCAGTGGTCAGGGACCACTGGTTAGGGAGCTGCTTGGTGCTGCTCCTGTCCCTCTCCCATCCTGCTTGGAGACGATGGGAAGGAGACGAGCTGGAGGGTCGCACACTCTTCCCTGTCCTGTTGAGTCCAGTCGGGAGCCCACGGGCTGCTCGGAGCCCATCAGGACTCAGTTTCTGCTATAGCCGTGTCACTAAGCGACCTACGTGTCAGTAGACTACATGAAAAAAAATTGGTTTTCTTTTTGATCCATATGTCTGGGAATGAGCTCTTCCCCTCAGTAATCCAGTAGCAATGCCAGCTGCAGTCATGCCCATATTTATTGCAGTTAAATAGCAGTTTTAGAAGAGGCGGCTGATTTCAAAGTGAATCTCTGAGCATGACTCCTCAGAGGTACTAAGGGTGTCACTGTCTGCCAAGAACCTGGATTTTCCGATGCAGAAATTGTGCCTTCTGGTCCCAGTGCAAGCCTGGTGCCATAAGGGGCACCGGGCACCGGGGAAGATCCCACCTGGGCTTTTCGGGCTCTGCAGAGGTACTGCAGCTCTTCTAAAGAACAGTTTTGAAACAGCTAACTTTTGAAAAAATTCTGAAGAACAAATACTATGAAAGATTGAGTGAGGTCTGTTATGTGTTAAAGTTGAGAAAAAAAAAATCTTAAAATGTTATAATTTAAAAAAAGCAAATTCTGCAAATTCCTGATTATTGCTCTTATATAGAGTATAAGAATGAATGCTTTTATATTAAAGAAATGAACTTTTGAAAGCATAGTTTTGGAAGAAAATTAATGTAAAATCTCAATTTAACCGTTACGTGTCTGCCTTAGATCTATACTAGTAAAGTAAAATAGCTTCTTGTAACGTTCAAGACTTTCAGCTTCAAATCCTATTTTACATTTTGATAAGACTGTGGAGAGAAAAGTTCCATAATGTAATGCTGAAGATGCTATTTTTGCTCAAGAAATTTGATCCAAATTCACTAATGATAATGAGATTTTTGGTGTCAGTTAATTTTTTTTTAATGAATTTAGTGTTATAAATTATTTATTTCATTGTTTTAATTTCATGTTTGGATTCTCTAGTAGGGCAGACACTTCCAGGTAAGGTGGCAGTTGGATTCTATTGTGCTATTTGTGTCTCTAATGCTGAGTTTCTCCAGCTTACTTTTTTGGGTTATAATTTAATTAGTGTGGTTCTCCCAACATTTCATGACCTGTCAAAATGGTGCCATTACTTTAGCATCTTTAATATTAAACAAACCAAGCAGGTAAAAGCATCAATGTAAATATCAAATCGTACAGAAAATATTTCAGGTTAATTCAAACTGGCATGTGATTTTCTAAGATGTGATTTTCTAAGAAGACCGAGTTTCTGATTCTTTTTCTTGAAATATATAGCAAACAGATTTTGAACAGTAAGAGAATATTTTTCAATATAGAATCAAATAAGAATGAGAAGATAATTATGTTCTCTTGCTTCTACTGTATGCATTTATCTCTTATGCTGCATCAAAATTAACATTATAAATAGTCCCCTTGTTGATTAATTAAAAACTTAATGTTCTTACTGCTGTCTTTAATAAATTCAAATATCTTTGAGTTGGGAATTTTTCAGCAGATAAATTTGATGCTCAGTCATCATATGAACTCCTGTGTTTTTGTAATCAATTTTGGCACAATAGGAATATAAATGAGCGCTCTGCGTAATAAGTGAATCTCTTCTGTTCCACAAACATCCAGATGCTTTCCTGTATTTAAAACTGTCTTTTGAATAATGTTTTAAATAAACTAGACTGAGTTGTGAAAAATGAAACATAGTTTAAGCATCCCAAAGATTTAAAGAGATTTAACCAAAATTTTTGATCACCTTTGTCATCTTTATATACCTTATATCACTAAAATTTATGATCACCTTTATATTACAACAGTGTTGGACTTATGTATAAAATAATAATAATCTTTTAATACAACAGTCCTCCTTCAATTGTACTTTGAAACAGTCTTTTTTACAAGTTCTTAAAGGGTAGATTTATTTGAGTTTTCTCAAATGTTAGTGCATTGGGTAGGGGTGGGCATTGATACGCTGTAAGAATCTCAGTAGAACAAAGGACTTAATAGAAGATTAAAAGTGCATTTTCGTGAAATTTCCTGGTAGTGCTCTCAGAGCCCTTCTGTTCTCAAAGCACAGCAACACACCAGGAGATGCCTCTCTGAGAAGTCAACACGCTGTGAGTGCAGGTTTTACCATTGCCATCCCAGGGCAGGAGACTCTTGCTCTGAGTAGTCTGGGCTGAGTAAGAATGCTCATGGGATAACATACTGCATAAGGTGACCATCTTGTAAATATGGTCTTCATGATCGGCATAAAATTCTCTGCTGCCAAATATATACATGTATCACTGAGCTAGAAATTGAGAAGCAGCATCAGTATAACTTTTTTTTTTTCCTTTTTTTAATATTAAACATACTTCTGTGGTACTAGGTATTCTTATCATGATATATCTCAATCTTATTTTGAAGTATAGGAGTCTTAGCAAAATGATCCTAAGTGATACTGAAAACAGAGCCTCGGGACTAAAATGCATCATACAGAATTATCGGAAAGAGAAACTGTCTTTATTCTACATGTAAAATGTCCTGAATAGACCAAATATATTCCAAGTCAATTTAATTGAATGTCCCATTGGTTAGTATTGAAAGAGATCTCTCTGAGTCTAACTCACTATCAAAGTGATGAAGGAGAATAGCATGTGCATCTGCTAAGAAGAAAAGCCTGGAAATATGGATTTGGCTTAAATAGATTTAAATTTGGAGACTCACAGAACTAGCCATGCTGTTCTGCACCTCACCGAAGTCACTAGAGGAACCATGTCTCCCTTACTCCTTTATTTAGCAGAGACATACCATTTTCTCACACAACAGTAATATCCTATCTTACCTAATGTGCTGTCAGCAGAATGTCTTGTGTCTAGCTTTACATACATTTAATAATTAAGTTATGACAGTATCTTGCTAAAATAGTGTAGATTGAATCATTACAACTGTAACTATATTAATGGCCAAAAGAGACACTTAGACATGGAAATCATAGACTGCTAAATCCATTTTGATACCTCTGTGCAAAAATGATAGCTCCAGTTAGACTAAAGCATGTTAATTTTCAGGAGGCAGCAGAAGAGATCAAAGGGTTATTCTGCCTCTTCAATAGCAATGAGTTAATTAGATTATATATGTCCAGATGACCTTAGCCTATTAACAAATTATTTGGATCTCATACAAACACAAAACAAACACAGAACAAGTTTAATTGAGATTTTTGCTTATCGAATTTTAGAATTAGTACTCTGTTTGAGACAATCCATCACGATTCATTATCAAGACCTCCAAAAGTAAGGCGATCCAGTAGATTTTATTCTGACCCTGTGTCAGTGGTCTGGCACTGTGTGAGACTCTGGCAAAGCCTGAAGCAGCTCCCTTGCTAAGCCCTGTAACTGTGTTAGTGCTGAGCTGGAGCTGATGCCAGGCCTCTTAGCTGGGTACACAGATCAAACTTAGCTCTGCACTGATCTGGCCACATAGCTCTCACACATCAGAGGTGGTCCACGTCCAGATGGTCTCAGGTCCAAACCAAGTAAGCTCACATTAGGGTAAGGCTGAGAAAATTGGTAAATTTTGGAAAGAGGAAAAGTGCTTGCCCCATCATCGTATCACCACTGGCCACTAGGTCAACTCCCCCTGGGTCTCGTCTATAGATCTCTGATACCTCAGAGATAGATCAGTATATATACACCATAAGAAAATAACCAGCTGATTGTATGTCAAGATGAAAATAAATTCTTTATAACCCTTGCAGTTGACCAGCTGAAACCCTAAAGTATGAGATTTGATTATAGTCATTGTCTTAATGCAGAGCTGCAAGTGTTATGGGCATGTTGAGAACTTCCAGAAGCTGGATTAAAGCACCTCTTTTACAATGATATCTAATCTCGTCCTAAAGCTCCAAGCGATGGCGAGTCCACCGGCTCCCCTGGTAAGCCATTCCAATATTTAATTACCCTCAGTGCTAGGAAATTGCAATGTTGTGGAAAGGTTGAATTTGTCTAACTTCAGCTTCCAGCCTTCCTTTTGCAATGCTTTTGTCGGTAAGACTGAAAAGTGTCCATTTTTCAGATACGTTTTCTGAATAAGTCTCTAGGAAAGTTTGGTTTTCATTGACCTATTGGAAAGCCATGTGCCCAGAAGTTTGTGCACTTTTTTTGAGCTATGCCACCTGACCTAATGAAGTTACTGACTTCGCCTGAAAATCTTGTATCATTCAGATCTTTAGACTATCGCTATTAAAACATCCTTACTACTACTCAGCACTTACAGATAGCAATCGAGGCACTTCACAAATTTTATGTTGATAATTTGGATATGTTGTACTCTTTAAGACTTTAAAGGTTGGTTTTCTGACTGTTGAATCTCTGGCTCTAAATCTCTATATCTCATTAGCTCTATTATTTACAAAGCTATGAGAACTAGAGAGAATATTCATGTAGAAATTTTCCAAATGCTCTGTATAGAAGCAAAGTCATTCCTTCCGTGTACTTAACACCTTCTTTCCCACTTCCTCTTTTTACATATTTAACAAATGCTTTTAGCTACAGTTCTAAACTGACAACTTAAGCTCAAGCAGTTTTCTGTATCAAGCAATTGAGTCGGTGATCCCAAAATATGCCTGATGGAAGAGGAATGAAAGGCTTTTCCTCAGTTTCATATGGCTAACATCACACACATTTTGTGTGAAATCCAACTTATTCCAATCTGCTCATGCCCAAGTAGACTTCTAACTTTGGGTCATTGCTACTGTAGACATTGAGGAGGAATTGCCAGCATGTGTCTGTAGGGAGCAGAATGAATAGTGACAGCAACTTCAAAGCATGTAATGCTATGAAATTTTCTCCAGATTTTTAGGAGGACTCCCTCTAAAGAAAGGTGATGTTGGCAATTTGCTGTAACAGAAAGCTTTTTCTCAGCGTTGTCACCTAACGACTTTGATTTACTTAGGTACTCTCACTGTTCCTTCCTTATCCTGTCAATGCCTTTATAGCATAACCCTGAGAGATCTGATTTCCAGTATTATGCATGCATATGTAAATATGCAACAAAATTGGCCAGGTTATAATGACCTCATGTTTTTCCATAGATGCTTGCTTCCCAGAAGGGAACCTCCCATACTGTAGTTCCAGTCTATGTATTTTTTTTTTTCCCAGATGTTCCAAGGTTTATATTTGTCTGCTTTAAAATGCTTTTTGACAAGCTATGACTAATTATCAAGAATATTCCTATTTTCTGTGATGGTAGCTTGTCCAAAGCAATTATTTTCTTTCCTTATGACATTTTTTTCTGGGTAGTGCAAAAGAAACAGTCTCCAAAGACTTTAATACAAAAAATATCCTTCAAGTAAGGACTAAAGTCTTTGGATAAATGCATACACTGAAGTGGATAGAAAGGTCAGAATGAAGGATCCCTGATTCCTGGGGAGTATCTTTAGGAGTCAACTGCTTAACTCATTTTCTTTCTTTGGCAATAATGGCTCATGCACTTCTTCTCTGTGCAATAACCCAGCTTCGTAGAACGGACAGAGAACAGTTCCATCACGTTTACCCTTGCAAACACAGGCAAGAGCAGTTTCTCTTGAGAAGCTGAGGGACTCCACACATTTTCTTGGCAAGTACTGTCCCTTTATAGCAAAAAAAAAAGAAAAAAAGAACAAAGAAGAACAAAAAAACATGCCACGACTTCTTCCCCAGTATTCCTAACTGTAACGCAGTATCACTTCTGCTTTTATGTATTCAGATGTAAGCTTAGTCGGAATTGCAAAGGTAGCAAGGCACTTACTATTGTTACACTGAATTATGCCCCAGCTCAAACATAGCCCAATGCCACTGTCTTGTGTTGCCTCATTTAAGAGGTCAGGAATGTGCATTCATTGCACAGTTGCTCCATAGAGATGTTTGGAGGGGAGTTTATACCGACTGTCTGGGTTGCTTTCCACATGTTATGAAAGCAGCTTCAAATTCCTATTACAGATCACATAAGTATTAATTTAGTGCCACCTGAGTTAGGAATCTACAGTAGCCAATCCAAATGCACCTTCTACCTCTCTGTTTTATCTTCTTTTAATTCCGTTTTACTGTCAGCTCTGGAATCTCCTGTCCTTTCCTTACAAGCACCCAGAACTAAGGTGCCCAAACTCTTTTCACAAGATCTACAGACTTTTCTTCTTTGCATGAATAACAAATACTTTTTTATTGTGGTTTATCTAACCAAGCTTGAAATTGTGTGAAATATCTCAGGGATAAGTTTATGGCTAGGTTTATTCAGAACTTTAACTGTTCTTCATTGTGAACAATGTAATTCTTGCCTTCAACTTCAAAATGTTCTTTTGGTTGTTGTTTCTGAAAATCCTGGTCATGTTTTTTCCCAAATCAAGGTCATGTGAAAAGAAGTCAAGTGCTGAGGGTAGACTGAAATAGTCTGTAGTTAAAACTATGTGGAAATTGCACTCCCAAGTCTTCATATAGTAGGTCAAGTTATGATAGGAATTTGGCATAAGTGGTACGTTTCAAGAGAAAGAGGGTCTCAAATGCTAATGAAGAGTAATCCCGTAATGTATACTCTAATTCCCATGTATTTCTAATGAAGGTGGTTGGCTGGTGATCTGCTCATTTTTCACAAGAAGTAACACTTCATTCATATAACAAGTATTAATTCACATGTTGGTTAATCATCCACTGTACTGTGCATGTTTCTATTTACAGATCTACCAAGCTAAGAACTTAAATGGATATATTACTCATTGCATCAGTACTAGGGCTTTGTAGCTGCAACCACAGTTTATTTGAAAGTGTCAGCTCAGCCATATTATTTGCCGTTACGGTAGCACTGAGCAAGGAGCAGGAGTACATCTTGTCTCATTTATCCTTTTTCTCTGCATTTGCCAAAAGCATGTTTAGGATTGGGGTGAATATTAACAAAGAATGGATCTTTTAGAACAAATAGCACTGAATGGAATTTAATCCAAGATTATCAACAACAGAATATCAAAGTTCAATGTTATTTGATTAGAGGTGACAGATCTTTAAAGAACAAATTTAGAGAAATTATTATTTCACAGATGCTTTGGGCTAGCTGTCCTCTTGACTTTTTTCCAAGAAATGGATTTTTTCTAACCTTTCTGCTGAAGTTTAGTGCCATTCTTTTTTAGTAGATCTAGCTCAAAAAGAGCGAAATATTTCAATTCAGGCTGAGTACAGTCTTGATAAAAAAAAAAAAAAAAAACATAAAGTGAGGGCAATGAAGGCAATAGGGGCATGGAGTATAATGGGGCAGTAAACAGAAGGAAAATATTGGCACTCACAGTTGAGCTCCCTTTGTGCTTCTTGCTCTGCAAAATTCAATAGACAGGATCACAAACAAGAAATAAGTGTTCTTTCATCTATTACACTTTATCCAGCATAGGTCTTATCTGGCTTCTCTTTTAATAATAATTTTATAGGTCTATTAACTCCTTATACCTCTGTGTTTGCTCCTTCACTTTCTTGCCTCCAGTGAAAACTGTGAGGTGAAAGCTTTTATTTACCCTATACTCCTGTGGCCTTCTGAGTCTTAAGTAGAGTTTAACAGCACATATTCTTCTGTTCAAAATATCAGGCTACCAGGTAACCCTTCAGGTGAAAAATTAGAAATTCCATATCAAAATGAAAAGTTTGAGAGGTGAATTTGCACTGGGAAGGGGAAGATTTAAGAATAAAACTCAAAAAGCTTCAAAGGGGTTGAAATTTATTTTGTGGACATTTTTATTGTGTCTGAGGTCTTTCAGACTCCTGGTCCCAAATAGCTCACGAGCATCCCAACTGAGCTGAGGTAGAGCCATTTGCCATAGACAGTTGAGCCATGGAGACCGCCCATGCCAGGGGCCGCCTGGCTTTGCTGGGGCTGGGATGAAGGCAGGGAGCACGGGGCAGCAGGGCTGTGCTGCCCCAGCGTGTACACTGTCACAGAGCAGCAAAGACAGGAAAAGAGACAAAAAAGGGGTAATCTTGCCCTGCAGTGGCATGGGGTTTATTCCAGTATTTAAAATTTTGATTTCTATATTCTCAGTTTTGATTGTTCACTTTCCATGTAAATATATGCTAAAAAAAAAGAGATTGAAAGGTTATGAAGGCTTCCCAAAAATAAGGTAATTTCAGACTTAGAAGGGACTATTTACTCCTCTGTTGAAATAATGCATTTTACAGAGGCATGTGATGATGATCCTTGCCACTTCTGCCCTTTTGGATTACTTGGTTTCACTGCTTTAGGTCTTCACTGTGTTTTATATTTGTTGGGCAAGAACTGTTACATGCAGCCATTGGTACAGATTTACAGATGACTACGTTTCATTTCTTAGATATTTATATAACATTTTTCTGGACGGACAACAAATTGACCATGAGGCAGCAGGGTGCCTGGCCAAGAAGGTCAATGGGATCCTGGGGTTCATTAAGAAGAGCGTCTCCAGCAGGTCGAGGGAGGGGATCCTGCCCCTCCATTCAGCCCTGGTGAGGCCACACCTGGAGTGCTGTGTCCAGTTCTGGGCTCCCCAGTACAAGAGGGACGTGGAACTACTAAAGAGAGTCCAGTGCAGGGCTACGAAGATGATCAGGGGTCTGGAACCTTATGAGAAAAAGCTGAGAGAGATGGGCCTGTTTAGCCTGAAGAAGAGAAGGCTGAGAGGTCGAGACCCGACCAATGTATATATATGCCTTCAAGGAGGTATTTATGGGAGAAGAGGAGGAGGATGGGGCCGGCCTCTTTTCAGTGGTGGCTGCTGATAGCACTAGAGGAAACGGCCACAAACTGAAACACCAGAAGTTCCACAGGAACTTAAGGAAAAATTTCTTGACAGTGAGGGTGACAGAGCCCTGGAACAGGCTGCCCAGGGAGGTTGTGGAGTCTCCTTCTCTGGAGATCTTCCAAACCCGCTTGGACGCAGTCCTGAGCCACATGCTGTAGGTGACCGTGCGTGTGCAGGGGGGTTGGAGTAGCTGATCTCTAGAGGTCCAACTTTTCAACCTTAATGATTCTATGATTGTATGATTTTATGAGATCTGCACAATTCTTAATCAGGTTTAATGTCGAGTTAACATTTTAATTTTTATTTGTGCTTCTAATTCACATAATCACAGAATTCTTTTTTTTTTTTTGATATTTTATTAATTATTGTTGTTAAGTGCTCCGGGATACTTCGTGGAAAGGGTACAGGATGAATTAGAGTAATTATATGTTTCATTCATTATCAGCACAGAGAATTAAAAGGAAATAAAATTTAAAAAAAAAAAGGAAATGGAAATATCTTTGATTTACAAATGTATGAATTCATGACTTGTTTCCCTTTTTAATTAAACATTTTCTTCCTAGAAAAATCTGAAACAGAATTATTTGGGAGCTGCAAGGGCAACAGTAATTATTATATCGGTCTTGCCAAATTATCCCGAACATTCTATTAAGGCAATGATTTTTCTAAACTGTCATTCAACTACTCTTGCTCCACATTTAGCCTGTGATGCTGCTGGAAATTGTTGTGAACCTATTACACTGTGAAACATCTTAAATTGCCTGAGCACTTCATAATGTTGGGGAAAACAGGTCAAATAAAGACTCTGAAATGTTAAAGTCTTCAAAGATAAATTTATTCAGAAGTTTTAAACTAATTTTATACTCCACAAGAACTCTTATGAAGAAAGATATTAAATTGGAATTATAGCTGAAGGCAAATCCTTAAGGAGGATAATTTAGCTTATGAATTGAAAAGTGGACAACCATGTTGGCTCAAGGCATAAATTTGACATTAATCTGCCAGAGTGTAGAGTTTTTATAGATTCTGACATATCTATGAAGTATTGTGTATAATAATTGAGCTTCCCATTGTAGTTACTATTAAAACCTATCTAGTTCTAATTTTGCACTGGGTGTTACATTTCTTCGGAAAGAAACTGACTGTTTTCTTTAGTATGCTGTCATAGTAAGTAGAAGTAAGAAGTAAGTAAGAAGAATAGTCTTAAAGTTGAGACAGAAGTCCAGAAGTCTGGCAATCAGAAGTGAAAGCTTGACTTCTTGTGATATTTGGCTCCTCGCTTAACACCACTCTCCTTTAATTTCCTCATTTTAATAACATGGATGAAATGCAGCCTTTGTCAGAGGTAAATTTGTGAAGTGTTTTAAAGTATTCAGAT
Organism: Nothocercus julius; assembly: GCA_013398735.1. NCBI lineage: Eukaryota > Metazoa > Chordata > Aves > Tinamiformes > Tinamidae > Nothocercus > Nothocercus julius. The sequence continues at coordinate 960,240 of VZSV01000073.1, forward strand.
GGCTGCTGCTTAAAATAGGCAAGTAAGGAATATTGCATTGATGACGATTCTAATTAACCACAACTGCTGAATGCTGCCTTTTCCTTCTGTATTTAGACTAACCTAACGCTATACCTAGGATATTTTACACAATAAGTAATATATATTCCTATGTTTTTCTATTCTAAATGTCTATATGTCTGTATGACTATTCTACGTGTCTATTTTCCAGACACAATACGAATGATGATCCTTACGATCCTCTATGGCCAATTTAGTGTTTAAGAAAGAACTCTTTGTGAATGTTGATTGTTTGTGTAAACAGTTAGATATTTTTTAAATAATACTGCTATATGGTTGTTGTAATTGATTTTTTTAAAGTTTGCTTTCTCAAAAATAATACCATCTCAGAATATTTTTTTAAAATTTGCAAGTTTATTTTTGACATTTACATTGGGTTAGGGATTTGGATTTTTCACTTCTCTTGAAGGTTACCAAATCAATTGCAAGGGCAAGAGGTGTTCAGATGACTTGCCAGAAACCAACAGAATCTATGTAGAAGTTTAGCGTATTACATAGATCAAGAAGCAGATATTTCAGTCCTATTACAAGATGTTTAACAAAAATAAATCATACTTTCATTCTTCTGAAGTTATTAAACGGGACTACTCAAAATTAAAATGTTGCATACTATCTCTGCTATTTCAAAATTTACTTGACAAGATACCTAACTTGACTTAGACATTTTTTTTCTCAGTTTCAGATAGTTCTAGAAATGTTTACTAATCCTGATGTCAGTCCAGAAGTAATCGGGAGAAACAGGGATGCAACAGCTAGTATTTTTCCACTGTTTTGTTTCTCTCTGAATTAACATGGTTGTGATTCTTATCACCAGAAATTTGGATGTGGTAGTGTGAGATTTGTCTATCAAGATCAGTGACTTGTGTAAGTGTGTATCTGATTTTGCTGCAAGACTAGGCAGTGCTAATTAATGTGGAGATGGCTTTTTTCCAGTCTTAGTGGTTAACACTTCATCAGTTTTTTTGCAGAACCAAGATATTTACTATTTTATCCGGTTTGATAAGCACAATCAACCTGCCTGGTGGCTCAGGACCTTGAAATTGCCAAGCTCAAATCTATGAGAGGGGACTGAAGAATTTGAACCGTAAGACAATAAAATGTTGATGCCTATTTAAGCAGCATAACCCAATGCTCATTTATTGTACATGTTCAGCTGCATGAGAAAAAGTGCTCTTGAGTAATGGCTGTGCAGGGTGGAATGCTTTCTCCATATGAGCTGAACACTTCAGGCTTCATCAGAGTCCTAGATCATACGTGCTTTGTTGATATGAGTAAAATAATAGGCAGGTTCTGCATACCTGTTTCAATGGATGTAAAAATAAGTAGATTATCCCTCTTTGTCATAGCATCATTGTCTGGAAACAGGTACAACTTGCATTGGTGTTGCAAAAATAACTAGCTTGTTTCTTTTTAAATGTTTTTGAGCTGAAGTTCCTAAGTGGTGTATATTACATCTCACACCTGCATCCTTTAATTGCCAGTGCCAAATCTGCACGTAACCTACCAACAGGACAGGGGACTGAACTCCAGCACCGCGGCTGCTTTTCTAACTACCTGTCCCAGTTCCTGTCTTTGGTGCACAGCTCAGCTCAGCAAAATGGGAAATAAATTCAGTCAGATAAACTCTCTGCATGCTGATGTCATGTGTAATTAATTCAGGGCTGTTTAACGACTCAGTGCTTTTGCCTTCCATATATTTGGGCAGGAAGGAAGATCCGTGAAGAGATAGGTGCCTTAGAGTTCTTGCCAGGGGCTCAGAACAGCAAAACCTCAGGGGTCAAGCCAGCACTTCGTTCAAGAGTGTATCGTATATAGCGGGCAATGCAGCTTGCTTTCAAAAGCACCAGTTACCCATGAAGAGGTGGTGATTCACTGGCTGACATGGATTAATGTTCGCCTCTGGAAGGAATTTTTGTAATCTCACTGAGAAGATATTGCACGATATCATTGTCTGAAAGGAAAGGATTGCAGGCTGGCACTGTCAGCAGATAAAAATGTATGTTGCTTCTCCGCAGACTTTCCATTTAGATTGAACCAAAGTGTAAAAATTCAGCAAAACTGAGTGAGAATATCAGTTCTGGTATCTCGTATAGGGCATCTTTCAAAACTTTTTCATAGACACTTTGTTTTTTGGTGATTGTTGAAAACTACAGAGCCAGATGTTTTCAGAAGGACTTGAAAGTGTTTCAGATTATACTGAGCTTCACAGAGGGTTGGGAAAGCAAAGATACATGACGATGGGAGAGTGTCAGCAGTGTGTTAAGCTGTTAGCTGTGTGTAGGTGCAATCCAAGAGACTTAACAGGTGTTGCAGAGATGTTTTGCTGACTCTGTGCTGCAGAGAATCTTATTCTGGTAACTGAGAGGAGGAAGGAGAGAAGGAGGGAATCTGCCAGCAAAGCAGCTGCTTCTGCAGATCCTAGAAGGAGTCAGACTGAGGTAGATGCGGGCCACCTTCAGGTGGCTTTTTCTGGAGCTCCTGCACTGCCAGCAGAGCTAAATTTGTGCACGATGGGTTAGCGATGGTAGAAAATCCCATGAAATACAGGTCAGAAGAAGCCTTTAATCAGTAGACATCTTAAGTGAAAGCTTTACTTTCCTCAGGATGTTTCTAATGTCTTCTCACCACGTCAGATTCTTAGGAAAAAAATGAATTTATATTTATAAACTGCAATGACAATAAAATCCCTAGAATGGAAAGCAGCTATGTTAGCTAAAATATGTTGCCTGTTGCTATGGGAACCGTAGCTCACAAATTTTTATATAAGTGCTTGAGATGATAGAATTTTTATGACATCTTATTGTAATAGAACAATATTAATACTTCGTCCAGCATCAGATTTTTGCTTTGTTAATGATAGCATTGGACACTAATCCCCAAGAGCAAACGCTGAGATGATATATCATTTCAAACAAATACCTTTCATAATCATTAACTAAGTAGTTTACAAATTGCAACATAATCAGGGAGACATCACCCTTAAGTCTGTTTTATATCCCCATTGCTGATGGTTTAAATATGTGTAGTTACAGAAAAATGAAATTCAGGCTAAGCAAATATTGCTTATTTTGAATGTTGCAATTAAGACTCTACTTACCTCCTTTCTGCATCCTCTTCTGCATCATTTTTCTGTTAAAAGCTGCAGAGGTAACCAAAAATAATGAATGCTAAAATAGGTTTAAGAATTGTAGCCCATGCCCTTATGAGTTTTAGCCAAAATCTAATTTCATATTATATCTTATACAATATTCTAACTGAATCCAGCCTAAAAAGTAACATTTTTTCCCTTCAGAGAATTACTGACATTCTTGTAACACACTTTCCACACCATGCAAGATGGATCCTCTGTAACTGTTCATTTCTTATTCAATAAAAAGTACTATGATTGTCCCAACTACAGAAACTGGAATTTGAAACCCGTATTTTTCCTCATGACATTATTTTATGAAATTATGTAGTCACTAAATAAACAGAGATTTATCTATCTGTGAGACCAGAAATAAGTCAAGAAAAAGATATTTCTCTGGAAAACTGTATTTATGTTTCAGCATGTAATCCAAGTAAAATAGATAAATATTATGAGAAGAAAGCAATTATTTAGGATTATAGAGATGCATTCACTAATATATTTAAGCTATAAATACAGAATGCATTTCTTCCTTAAAAAGCATCCTATTTTTCATTCATCTCATAATGTGGGATAACTCCATTAAATAGAGCAGAGCAGTTATCTTCTTTAAAACTCTTCCATTTCCATTTGTTGGGACAATTTGGCCTTTCGGTTCAGATCTGTTGTCTCCATCTCAGAAGCATTTTGTGGGTCATTTCTGGGATCTATCTTAATGTATTCTGCTAATGGCAACAGGAAAAATTAAACAGTGACAAAACCGTGTTTCTCCTTGCTGTCCTCCTTGGCAGACTCATTCTTCAGCCCCGTCACCCCTCTCGCACCGACCTGCTCTGCAGGGCAAGCGTAGTAGGTCGGGGGACCTGGTGCCCAATGTCACCACTGCCCCCACAGCTGGAGCTGCACAGACCCAGGCTCTGACCCCTCGATGCCAGGTGGGCAGCCACGCAGTGGCAGGCCCATCGCACCCCTGCCGCAGGGAATATCCCAAGGGTTAAGACAGGCTGGCACCTTCCCCAGAGGCAGTTTGGAGTCAGGTGTCTCCTTCTGCCCACCACGGGTGTTTCCTCCATGGCCATCGCATGGCTGAGGTTTCCCTCCGTGAGGCGTCGCAGCGCGGTGGGGCCGCTCGCCTCTCCTCCAGGTTGCCGTGGCTCTTTCAAGGCTAACTGAGCTCTGACACAGCAGCAGCCAGGGAGGGGATGCAGCGCTCGTCTCTGCCCGGGCACTGCGGCGAGAGCCGCCTCAGCCCCGCGCTCTCCTGCTTGTGGAGCGTCCTAGTGATGCTGCAAGGTCTTCCCCAGGGTGATCCTTCTAAAGAAGGAAAGAAGGAAAGAAAAAAACATAAAAGCCCTCCCCGCACCACCTCTCAAGTGATGATCCTTGAGTCATCAGCGTCCTTTGGGTTAAATAAGTTCTGTCATCAGGAATTTTTCTGCAGCTGCATCCGTTTTCTAGTCTTTCCTGAAACCTTTCTATTCTGTTCTGATTTTTCTTAGTTGTGCTTTGGTATCATTCAAGATAAGAAAATGATTTCATTATTAAAAAAAAAAAAACACTTTATTGCCCCATTTAAGTCAATGGCAGAACTCCTAGGTCAGGATTTGCTGGATGTACTAGCTGGCCACTGCCAAGGTGAAATATAACTGGGTTTGCTGATCATCACACCTTTTAATGGCATTAGTGAACTTTATGGGTAGATAGATAGATAGATGTCAGATTACTTAGTCCTTATTAACTGTGAAAAGTTAGGTAAAATGTGTGCTTGTTTCTAAGATCCTAGCTTGTGTCTGTGTTTTCTCAATCTCTCCTCCTGTATTTCAGTCCTTAGCCTTTAAAATATTGCATACAGTATGTGTGATCTTTTGCAAACCTCTCCAACACAATATGTTATGCAATTACAAGTATATGTACAATAGGAATTATGGAGATTATAATGCAAATGATTCAAGGGTTTGTTCGTATGTCTTCAAAGACATCTTTTTTATTCACTGAGAAAAACGTACAATTTATATAAAAGCAACTTTCTTACATGGATAATAAAAACTTACTCTGTTTGCACAAGAATTATGTAATATAGCAGAATAGTTTTCTTGAAACAAAATAATGCTAAAAGATTTTTTTAGGTTATTTTTTGTGTGGCTGAAGTCCAGTTATTTTTTCCATCAGTGCTGGTTGTGGAAAGTATGCTAGGTAAGGTTTTGCGTGTGTTAGCACAAGGTGCATGTGTAAACTATTGCTGCCTGCAACTGTTCTCATGGTAGCCTGTGTATTCTAAAACTTTCTAAAAAGTAAGAAGAAAAATGGAAGCTTTTTGAACCTGCACTGGTTCCGTATCATCCTTAGTAAAAGTCCCTTTTGGATTCCTGTGACATCTTGTTCTCAAACATTGATAGTTCAGTTAGTTAATCCCTGTATATGATACCACAGGTTTGCCTATATTTTCATCAACTTGGGTTGGAAGTGAATGTGAACGTAGCTGGGGGAATTCACTGTGCCTAACTCGGAGCAACTAATTCCTGCGGCAAGATGGGTCCCTTACGTTAGTCATAGGAGAACTAGAGCCTGTGGCAGTGCTGTGGATGCTGGAAGGTCTCACTGCAGAGTTTGCAGCTCTGGATGGGAGCCCCAGGCCGGACACAGCCACGCGTGGACGCGAGAGCTGGGAGAGCACCAGCCTTCATCCCACAGGTGGCTTGGCTGGGAGAGAGCCCCAGCGGGCTCTGCGCAGGTATGGAGCTGGCGAGCAGGTACGGAGGTGGTCCGCGTGCTCCCTCCCGTGCTGCGTCGGCGCCCTTGCACACGTGAGTCACCATCTGGAGGGATCTGGGCGAGGAATCCTCAAAATAGGTACTACAGAGTCTTCTTAGTAACTGCAGTCTAGAATGGAGTTTCAGATTTGATTTGCTTACTAATGCACTTTTTTTTTTTTCTAGGGAATGAAACATAGATAGATACATAGATAGATAGATACATAGATAGCAAGGAAGAAGAAGAAAGAAAGAAAAGAAAAAGAAAATCAAGCCTTGTTGAATCATCCCAGATAACTACTCAATTCGCCAAGTCAGGGACAACATGATCTGGGGTAAAAGTGAGAAGCTGATGGGGCAAGAAATCCATAGGAGTTAGTTGGCAGAGCTGTAGGTTTCCCCTGCAGGTATTCAAGGGAGGTTTGTGCTGTTGAGTGCCAAATTGGGGAACTCAGAAGAGCTCAGTTTGGAAGAGGAGATAGTAGGGAAGTCCTCTGGTTCCAAGTAGGATGACTAGTGCATCTGCTATATATGAGCATCACACTCAAGCATAGTTGTCTGAGGGACTGTTTTTCTGTGTCAGAGACATAAAACAAAAATGTTGGAAAAAATGGAATTTTTTATATAGAAGTAATCTTTGGCTTTACTTTTAGAAAAAGAAAGATCCGTCTGGGATTTAATGAGATTTTTCTGTTCGTTATTGCTAAGGAATTTCACTTGTGCTGTTGGAACTTTGACATAGTTTTGTTGTATATTAAGCATCCGATTCTACATTTGAATTTTTAATGTGATGTTCATCTCACCTGACTGTAAGTGTTTATACTGTAAGTGTCTATGCTAAAGCTAGTTACCCTAGCCTCACTTTACAATAAATGGAGAGAAAGAGGCACTTTCAGGATATGATTCATCTGACCTATTTTAGATGTCTGTTTTAAGATTAGATGAATAGCACATTAAAAGTACTTTATCTCCACATTGACGCTATATGGACTCAAGACTGCTCAAATTCATTTAAGCAGATGAATGTTCCTTCTGTTGACTCAGATAATCATACAAGAAAAGTTGAAGAAGTGAGTTTGAAGTAGTTGAAAATATGCCAATATTTTGGTCTAAAATTCTAGTCAAGTAGCATAAACCTCTTTATTGCAGCTTTGGTGAATGATAATCAAAATGTTTTTTTCCATCAGCTGCTGAACTAGTACTATATTAAGTTTGTAGCAAGTCTTAATGAATGTGGATAATTGATGAGCAGCATAACCTACACAAAATGAGTTGTTATTTAGACAAACAGAAATACTGTAGTCTAATTTCCTATGAACTTCTGTGTGTTCATCGCCTTATTCCGTCCCCTCTTCCTATGTAACATGCCATACAGTAGCAATGCTGTTGCTAACCTGGACGTGCACAGCCCCGTCTGGCTGATCCGTGTGTGCCAGATGCCAGCTTTGCTCTCCTGGCTGGGTTCTGCCTCAGTGGAGACACTAATTTGCCTTCTCTCCTTTACTCATTTTCTCTTTTCCATAAATTATCTCTGGGAATTCTGTTTGTCTTTTAAATAGTCCCTTCAGTTCACAGCTAGTGCGAGGGAAAGGGCCAACTACCAGGTAAGCGGACAGCTCGACTACGTAAGTCAGACCTTCCTAATAACCTAATAATAAAAGTACAGATAAGGCATATATAAATACAAGGATATTAATTAAAGTGCTGTGCAGACAACTGATAGCGGTTGCTATGGAATATGCTGTGGAATATGAAGCGCAGATATCCCTAAATTAAAATTTGCTTGAATGCTAAATCCATGTAACACGGTGCCATGAGTGTGCGTCCATACCGTTCAGGGACTAGACCTGTCCGTACAAACCTTCCTGGCTGAGTCCGCAGCGTAGCAAATCCCTGGTTGGCATAACTTACCCATTGCAAAGTGAGCAGCCCGTGTTTGAGGTATCATTATGAAGACGCATTGCCAGTGAAGGAGCCTGGGGTAGAGACAGGATTGTACGAGCACCAGAAACCCAAAGTCACGGGAGGAAAAGCTCACTTTGATGCAGCGCTGTGTCACGCTCACACAAATTGGGACTGAGCAGGGCAGACGCAGCCACGTGCCCAGAGCAGTGCAAGGATCTTGTCTCTGTTACCCTCTGCTCCGAACGCTTCTCAAGTGACTCCCAACTAGAGGTTTGCTAATTGAGCAGGCAGCTGGATTTCTCTTCCATGAACATCTCATTGGGCTTTTCACAGCTGCTTCATGATTTTCATGATCTTTTTGCATAACAAATTTTAGCCAAACAGATATTTGTGCCTTTCAGTGCAACAAATTTGGCAGGTCCTTAGAGGGATAAATAGACACAGCAATATTAAAATAAATAAATAAAAAAAAAAGGTCAACTTGAGCTGGATGAGGCTGGCTTTCTCACTGTAATTCATCTTCATGATATATATCTGTATTTGTAGTCATGCATGAATTCAGTCTGCTCAGGCTCTCAGCTGGTCATTCATGAGCAAGTTGCATGCCAAAACCATGTAGCCGTAATTAGTGTGATACAGTAAGGAGCTAATAAAGACCTGCTGAGAACTGAGACGAAGCTCAGTGCTGCGCTAATGACAACTTGCATGGCTATTGCATAGAAGTTGGCTCACGTAATCATCACAGCCTGTCTTTCTGTGAAAAGCTGTATAGAAGCCCTCAGTACTGGTGATCTCATGCTGCATTTTGCATGCAATTTATGTGAAGGAAGAGCTGAATGAGACATTAGGTTAAATAGTAAGCCTTGGAGGAGCACAAGATTCAGAAGAAAAAAAAAAGCATTAAAGATTATGATAATTTTGAACAGAACCTCTTTAAATTTGATCTTTAAGACTGACTAGAGTGCCACTTCAAATGCTTTTTTAAAAACTGGGCTTTGTATCCAGCTGCCGGGAGACGAGAAGTCTCCTGAGTACTTCTACAGCTCTAATCATGATGCTGTGCTTTTGAGGCATCTTTTTGCTGATCCTGGCTAAAAAGGTCAGACTGTTCATGTAACATTCATTACTTTGACCTGGCAGCATCAGGCATCTGTGGCAGATAGATCCTAGTGGGGAACTATTATTCTCTGAACCTGAGCTTCTTATAATTTTCTATGTCCTGGGCTTTGAATTTGCTGATATTCTAACAAAAAGGTTTTCCTATTAAAAACGACACGGACTATACTCCAAACATATCAATAAGGTGGTGATGTGGGGTGGGAATAGAAGAGCAGGAATTGACTGCCAGCAGTGATTTGTATGTAACTATTGCATATTAGAAACACCAGCACCTGGGATTTTGTGTTGTTCCTTTTTAAAGTTTTATTATTTATTTATTTATGGAATCAGGCCTGTCCCGAAGGCATAGGGAAGTGCTCCTAATATGTAAAGCATCCGGCTGAATGAGAACTCGCATTAGACACTTTACTTCTATTCGTCTCCATAGAAACTGAATGTTCAAATGTGTTAAGTTATTTTTGTCTTTGGAGTCTTTATGTACCTCAGAATTTGGACATGTGCTCAGAGGGAAAATCTGTGAGATCTCAGTTAAATTGTGCTGCTTAACTACCATCAGCAGGTGAATGAGATATGTTCGAATGACTGATGTAGCAAAAATAATAAACTCTGGAAAGAAATTCAGGACTCTTTAACATAAATGAACTCTTCCTAATGTTTTATAAATTTGAAAGATCTGTACAGCGAAATATATCCTATCTGTAATAGCCGATGCTCTGCTGCTCTTCCCCTTTGAAATCCAGCCGAAAGGCGGAAAGCCACTGAGGGATCGATACAGCTGTGTGAAATTTAATCTCAGCTGGGTTTTTTTTTTTTTTTTTTTTTCTTCTCAGTAGAGACATTTCACTTCCTCCAAACTAAGGGGAAACACCACTGCCGTTGAATTAAAACTCACTTTATTTGGCTTTTTAATGTGGAGTTTTATTTAAGAAAAACTGTAATCCAAAGACGTAGCGCTCGCAAAGAGAAGATTCACAGGGAATGGTTTTATTCAATCCTGTGATTTAGGAGAAAAGCCAGCATTTATTTTCAGTCTTATAATTTGGATATAGAATATACCTGAAACTGAATTGCTAGATGGTGGGGAAAGATAGCTTTTGTCAGTGCTGAAGTGCTAAATATTGTTAGTAAAATGCTCTTTACTACTTCCTCGTAGGTATCAAGAATCACTCTCTTTATAATTAATATATGTTTTTTGCACTAAAGACAATTATAGTGAGTGATGGTAAAAAACAGCAAACAATAAACAAAAACAAATTCAAGATGAAGCCATATTTGTTATGTCGTATAAGAGTTAACATTTCCTGGTTCTGTGTTGTAAGTCAGAAAGGCAAAGGGAGGCAAAGTAAAGAGAAACCATAGGAAGTGCAGGGAAGGTGACACCTAGAACACGGCATTAGGCAGAAGGAATACCACGCAGAGCCAGAAAATTGTCAACATACAACAGAGAACAAGCTTGATATTTATACAGATGCTGTGACAAGAGCACAAGCACACATTATATCTCCATAGAAAAGAACTTTGCTGCCTCCAAGCTACCACACAGTAGAGTCTCTAATTTCTCTTCAAAGGCTTCTGGTTAACTAAAGTGCAGTCACACACTTTGTCTGCAAGTAATAAAAATCCATGGAGTGCTAAAAAGGAATGTTTTAAGGAAAACAAGGTAAGCAGCGCTTCATGGAGAGGCACACTGGAATGCAGGTGAGATAGCAGAGGAAATGAGTACAGTAAGCTTTTATGTTGCAGGGAGCTGTGTACACTCACAGACATGTCCTTTAATTGCATGGCATTGTCAAAAAATGCCATATTTTATAGACTAAATCCAGTTCTACAAGGATATATCTTTTAGGGTATAAAAAGTCATTTTTAAAGGCCAAGTAAATTTGTGTTATCAAATGAGCATAAGGCAATCTGTTTAATAAATGTACTAAGCAAAGAATGCGTGCTACAAATGGAGTGCTATTTCTATGCAGAGAACAGACAGCAAATCACCTAAAACAGATGCTAGCAAATATCTTGTTAGCTAGAAAATATCTGGTTTATGAGTATGCTGTACTTTCATTGTTGCAGTGTCAGACTTGCAAAATTATGTCTTTTTTTAAGAATGACAAATATGCCCCCCTATTTTGCTGAAGTGTGAAGTGAAGTAGGCCTGATGCTAAGCAAAAATACGAAAGAACAACTCTACTCACTCATGACAAAAGATGGGCAGAGGTTGATGTAGTAAGCAACAGGCCTAAGACTTTTGTAATCCACAATATCAATATATGTGGTATTACATTTTTCTATCAGCAAAATATTAAAATAAAGAATCACAAAATATTTTAAATTGGACAGGACCTCTGTAGAACATCTGGTTTAGCTCCCGTTCTAGGCACAGCCAAACTGGAACAGCTTCTTGGGGCCTTGTAGAGTCAAGTTCTGAATATATCCGAGGATGGAGATCTCTCCAGCCTCAGTCTGGGAAACCTGCTCCAATCTTTGACTCTCGAGGGTGCAGTGTTGACCAACCCTCAATGTGGTGTCCATGAGAAACCACACATCCTTTTCTGCAAAGGTGCCTTCTAGCCAGTTAGCTAACAACATCTGCCATGGCATGGATCATTCCATCCCAGGTGCAGGACTTAGCATTTGCCTTGAACACTGTGAGGTTTTTGTCTCTATATCCTGTCTGAGTTCTTCTGAATAGCAGTTCTGTCCTCCAGCATATTGACTGTTCCCCCAAATCTGATACCACGGTTTATCCCCTCACCCTAACATTAATTACAATGTTAACCAGTATTGCCCCTGTTTTGATCCCTGGAGATGCAAGTAGTAACCTGTCACCAGATGGACTTTGTAGTGATGTTCACAACACTACGAGCCAGAGGTCCAAATAATTTTCTATCCATTTTAAGGATACAGTTCACCTATCCATGATATATCTCACCAACTGGAGTACAGAATCTATGGCTACGGATATATGAATGAGTATTAATTATATCAATGTTATGTATGATATTTGTGCATGTTAATGCATTGCAATTTTGATATTTTGAGGGAAAACAGTATGTTTCCAGTACATTATTAGTATTTAGTCAGCACATTGAGATGTTTCTGTCCATGCAGCTGTTTCTACCTCAACCACAAAGTGTCTTTGGTATTGGACATTTTGGATACTGATATTATTTATTCTGGGTTCAAGTACTGTTTCAGATGAACTAATAAGAGAATATATTTAGAAGCAGTGTTATGTGGGTAAATCTCTACAGCCTGATCCCAAGAATATTGAAATCACTGAAAACAGTCCAATCAACATACCTTGGTTTTATGTGGGACTCGCTGAACTCCCAGGTCTGAATCTCTTATAGTAATGAATCAAGTGCAATTACATCACTGAGGAACTGATGAGAAGAACAGCAAATACAAAAGGAAACATCTTAAATATGAATAACAGTAGTTTAAACCTTGATCTGTAAAACTGTCTGTTTCACAAAAAGATTTCAGTACAGATGTTATCATCTCATACCAAATTCCACAGTGGCTGCGGGAGTGATGGTTTGGGCCAGGATGCCAAACAAGACACTCAAAAGAATTTTGGAAACACATGGGGTTATTTAAAATCAGCATAATAAAAAGTATCAAGATAGATTAGTATTCTTGAAATGTACACTTATCTCAGTGCAGAGAGAGTAAGTGGTACTATAGCTCTTCAGATATAGTGAAAAAAATGAAAAGATATATAAATACATGCACACAGAGATAAGCTCTGGTGATTTGAAAAAGATTCCAGAACTACAGTTTTGCCCTGTGGCTACTGCTGTTTGGGGGAATCATTTTTCCCTTACTCATCAAATTGAAACCTCTCACAGCAACTTTCAGTCCTACAGAGCTCTATGTACAGAAGGAAACTAAACACTAAACTTTGGATTATGTACAATCTAAAAACTATGTGTGCTTGTGCACCTTCACCTAGAACTTGGAGCTTTTTGAGCAGTGTAGAATTAGATATGCTTCTGGAAATTATTGAGTGACATACGAATACCTACCTGTATGTCCTAGGGCAAATTGTTCTTGTTTCTAAAGACATGCTGTATTTTGGATTTATCCACGTTCTTCTAGGGTTATCATTCATTTGCCAACCTCCAACCAGCTTTCTGCACCGGAATGTGAGCTCAATAACTCAAAGCTATTTCATATTTTTAGTACTTACATGTCATCTGTACAATTTAATATTCTGGTTTTGAAGTATTGTATGCCCTTGCAGAAGGATCGAGTCAATAATGTAATCTTTCCATGTTAATTCTGGTGTTACAGTAAAATCTTCATTTTTTTCAAATGTTACAGTTCTCTTCACCATTTGAAAATTCTCTTAAGAAAAAACACTGTTGCAGCAGAGGGATGATGGACGGTGCTATTTTTCTAGAGAAATTCTGCATTAAGTGAAGGTCATTGTAACAATATTGAATTGAGGAAATCTGTGTCAGTTTACTCATATCAGCTTGGCTAACAGTCAACATTTTCATGAACTGATGATGAGGGCACTGCATGGTCATGAGAAAGAGCTGCCTCTCTCCATCCTCTTTGCTGCCAGCCAGAAAAAGCCAGCTGAATAACAGTAGTACAAGATATCTGAGGAATATAATGAAGGCTATTACCTGCCCAGCCTTGCCAATTTTATTATCCTAGAGTTATTGCAGTTCCTCCTTTCCAGAAGCATCATTTGTGTTGTTACTGATAGTATGTGTTTCGATTGCAGTAGCTCCACCTGACCCTGGTAGAAAATCATTCTTTGTGTTCAATGGACAGCAAAATAAGGGAGGGAGAAAAAAAGCACTTTTTTTTTTAGTGTTTAATAATTTCTGTATCCTACACTAGACAAACTTTGGCAAAAAAAAAAAAAAAAAGAAAAGAAAGAAAAAAAAAAGAAATGGGTAATTCTCGTATCCACTGTCTTTTATTTCAGTTGTACAAAAGGTGCATTGAAAGTTCATGTTGTACACTAGCCTTTTGGGATCTTGATCAGACCTTCAGATATAAGTAATAACTCTGAGTGTGTCCTCTTGAGACTAAGTTAAACCTCTTTGTGTAATATTGTGCAGCTAATGGGAAATATATCTTTACACAGCTTTTGAAGCTGTTATTCATGCTAAATCAATCAGAAGACTGCAGCAGAGAAAGAAGTTGTATGTGACATGTTTGTGTTTTGTCGTTCTTAATATGCTTTATACATGCATTATTGATGGGGAAAAAAGTGAAGATGTTTTAGGCAAGTGCACTTTTTTCCTTTAAACTGTCACAATTGCTTTAATCTTTTTGGATTTCCAATTTTACATGAAGTCTGAGTGAAAGCTGAAGATACGTTACTAAATAATTGACAGGCCATATGAGATCTGATCCAGGGTAATGAACACCTCTTAAAAACTGAAATGCTGCTTTTCCACTGAAGTAAATAGGGAATTGCACACAAAGTGCAGAAAGAAGAGTGAAGTGAAAGGGATTTTTGTAGAAATATGCCCTTTATTTTGAAACCCTACAGATTTGCAGATTTCATTTCATTTCTTTCTGCTTCAAGTTTAGACAAATTCCAAGACAGCCCTGAATTTATTATATTTGTTTTCATAATGCACTTTGGATTCTCCAGACTTTCCAGAGGTTCCCTATTTGGGCTTTAGCCAGAGAGACTGGTAGGTAGGTAGGGAGGAAGGGTAAAATATTTTTGTGTTATATTAAAATTAATGGGGTGACTTAGCTTTGACTTCAGTGAAACTGCTTGTCCTCCTGAGCATTTTGTGCAGCATGCGCAGCATGGTCCTGATCCTCAGTCATAATTTCCCATAACCTGTTCCTGACTTTTGTAGAATTCAAAAGATTGATTTTTACCCTTTTATTTCTAGTCTTTTTATATTGTCTTCAGAGAGAAATTTCTTCTACAGAGTGTGAGGAGGAATAAAGCCATTAACTGGAAATATGAGGAGGAGAAAATAAATACATGGTGGGGGGAGTCTAGATACTTTCCTCAATTGCAGAAAAAATCATAGCAAAAGTTATAGCCCTCATTTATAACATTTGCCCTTATCTCTCTCTCTCTGTCTCCTTTCAATTCCTTTGAAATAAATCCTAAGAATTCACATGTAAAATACAGTGAAAGTGTCTCAGAATCAGTTGAGAAGTTGGGGCATAATGGTAGTATCCAAGACCCCCTTGCTCCTCACCTTTTTAACTAGTAAACTGAGATACTTAATATTGCCTGTTTCTGGCTGGCAGCCAGTTTTTAATCAATGATGTCAATATAGTACTTGTTCCTGTCTTCTCATTTTCCCCAATTTGTGATGTGACAGCTTATCAAATGCCTGGGTGAAATACAGACAGATTGCTTTCATCACCTTTCTATCATCTATTTTCTTGGTCACCCTTTCAAAGAACTTGCTTGGATTTGTCTAGCAAATAAATCTTCGTTGGAGTTTGGGATTTTTTTTCTGCCTGTCATCCTCTAAGCAGTGCACCCTTATTTTCCCTAATGATTAATATGAGTGTTTTGCACTGAGAATACGTCTAACGGGTCTCTAGCTGCCTTTCTCATTCCTGCGCCTTTCTTGAATAGCGAGGCTAATATAGCTAACCCTTTGCAAGCTGCTAGGCTTTAAGACCACGGGCTGAAGCCTGTGGCACTTAACTTCTGGAGGCCCAGAGGGATTACTGTGTAATATCAAGAAAACGCAAAGAAAAAAAAAAAATCTGTTCAAGTCTACTGATGCGCTTTTAAGCTGACATCTCACCTGCTAGTAACCTGTCCAGGGAAAGCCTGGGGACCTCCTGCTTGCAATTTCAATCTGTTAACTGTGTTACTCAGCTGATTGCACACTGCTGGGCTTTGTAAGCGTAACCTAGAGAAATCAAATGCTAGGCTCTCCTTTTGAAAGGTTTAAGTAAATAATAAAGACTAAAGGCAGGGCTGTTTCCTGAGGGGTGATTTGGGCTGTCAATCTTCTGTATGCCACTAGATGCAGGGGCAGATTCTCAAATGGCGACCCTCAGCATGGCAAACCCTCCACTCTGCAGGTGTCCACTTCGAGACCTCTGGACTGGAGATGGTCAGTTCATCTGAGGCTGGTACGTGCTGGGGGATTCAGAGCGGGAAATGGAAAGAGTATATGATGCTGCCAACCAGCCCCTGTTGTTCGTGATGAAGGTTTCCGCCTTTGCATGGAAGTGGAAAGTGGCTGTGGGAGTGTGTTTGGTGAGGAGCCCGGTGGTGCTGGTGCGCGTTGTCAGGGGTTTCTGTAGAGCATCAAGCCTTCATGGAAATTCAGAGAGAAATCAGGCATCAGGCATCAGGCTGGTGAACTTGAGACTAGCAGAGCTCAGGTGGATGTCAGATGTCTAGTGACCCACTGATCCCTTTCCAAAAAGTATAATCACTTCAGTATAGACACCAGGGGAGTTTTATGACCAAACAAAAAGCTACTAGTGAAGCGCAGAAGATGCTGTATAATTTCTGGATCTCTCCTAGCATCTGATTATATTAATTTCCATACTTACTTGCCTTAATCTTGTATATAATTGCTAAAATCTAGGTCCCACCAAGCGGCACACAGAGTGATGCTCATTAAATTAAACAGAATTCATACTCATTAAATGAGTTTGTTTCATTTTGTACAACTGACATTTTATTGACGAACTTGACCTCGAGGACTTTTTTTTCTGATAAATGTTTACTTCAATCAAGTAAGACCATTAGGCAAAAGTCAGAAAAGTTCACTGTTAGCTTAATGCAGGACTTGGGTAAAAATCACTAGCGCTGAAATACTGCCTATTATCCCGCGCAAGGACAGCAGGACATATAACCTCCTTAGGTAGGGATCCATAACAACGAAGACTTAGTATTATTTCTTTGACATTATGCAAATATATACATTGTACTAATGAAAGGTATGACTTTAAAATTAATTCTATAATATAGTTCAAGTATGTGGATCATAAAATAACTCCCATAGCACAGAGTCACCAATCAGAATGAATCTATTAATTTCTACCCTTTTGTAAGTTGAGAACAAGATTTTTTTTTCTATTATTTTATCCTTTGATTATCCTTGTATTTCAACTTGTAGAGAAGGACAAAATTTAATATTTCTCCTTAGATTTGAATTTAAATACAGATATGAGCTAGCTTAATTAATCATCAATGCGTATGACTAAACTGTAGGACACCCACTGAACCAATTAAAAGATAGCGCCATTAAAGCAACTTGGCCATATATATAGGTACAGTATAGGGAGAAAAGACGTGGTCATTGGCCCACAGAGAGATAAGAGAGTCAGTGGCCACAAGATAAGATGCGCGGGGTGGATCAGCGTGCACTGTCTTGTCCAGGGACTGCGTCCTGGGTTGCCAAGCCGGTCCCCAAAGAAGATGAGAGCTGGAGGTTCTGTATTTAAACCGAGTGCACTACATTCCTGTAAACATTATAATGTAATTTATGTTTAAAAAGGAATAGCTGGAAGCTACATGTTTTTTTCATTATAAAACTTTGTGAATTGCAGTATCTGGATAGACCAAAGCCTACCATCTATGTCCAGATCCCGAGCTGTGTCTCAACCTGTGTAAATCCAAACCATTACTTTGTTGTTTCAATGCTGGAGCTAAAATCTCCCTATATTCCTATGGGGTTTGGCAATAATCTTTTTAAAAGCTTTAAAAAGTTGGGGGATGGAGGCAGTAAGAAGGGCAAAGGGATTAATTGCCCTGTGCACATTTTGTTTTTAAGTAACAACTCTGCACTGCTCTGGTGTCCCTATATGTAGCCAGTGAAAAAAGTAAAGTGACCTTCACGTATTTGTACACGTTGCTCCTGTGTCACTGCAGCATGACAAGATCTACTGTGGTGCTGAAGGATAAAACTGAGCAGCATCTTCCATTGCTAATTAATGATAAGCGTTTCCTCTGCAAATTCTCCCTGTTTTACAGAGACAGGAAGGATTCTGCAGAAATCTAGTTGCTAAATAAATATACAAAACAAGGATAAAAAGTCTGTGCTCCATTCACTCATGAAAGGCGCATTGAGATCACATATTTAACAGCACTGACACAAGGTGACTTTATATCAGGTATAAAAAAAATATATATTATTTAATTGAAGCAACTGTTAATTCTGCTTCAGCGAACGCTTCAGCCATGGATCCCCAGGGAATTTCCATCCCCCCGCCCCGGCCCAAAGGGTCGGGAGCGGCTGCAAGTGAGGCCTGGCTGGCTGTGGTGCTCCGCAGCAGAGAGGCCGCACACGAAG
>VZSV01000073.1:988480-1109739 GCA_013398735.1 Nothocercus julius
TATATATGTACAGGAATCTTCCATCTAATCCTACCTGATAAAAGCTAAAACTTTCTGCAACTTCCAGGTGCACAGTTTGCAGCCCATGGTCTGCATAAAACTCTGCACGTGGATTTTTTTTTTCCAGCTTTCTGATTGCTCAAGCTTACATAACTTAAGCCTTCATTTTTTAATCATTTCAAGTTTTCCATTAATGCTCTTTTCTTTCCTATCTGTCTTTCCCTTCCACTTTGGTCATTGTCATCATCTTGGTTTTATTTGTTTGTTTGTTTCCTTTTTTTTTTTTTTATAATGAAAGAAGAGGTCTTTTAGTATGAGATAATTCTGTAGTACCCAGAGCAACATTCTCTCCTCTCCTGGATTACCCTTCATGCATTTCTATACCTTACAGAGCACCATTAACTTATTTTGTCTTGCCTTTAAGGCTTTATAGTTTACCTTGTCCTTTTTTACCTGTTATCTGTAGTGAGGTAACACCCCAAGCCTTGTATCGTGGCACTTGTTCATTAAGCACCTTACAAATGCCGAAAACCCCCTCCCTGTCACAACCATGTCACAGGCGGAATAGCCCAAGGGAGGCGGGATGTGAAGCCGGCAGAGTAATGCTCAAAAACTGAAAACTCAGTTCCAGATATTTCATTGGAGTGTAATCTGTGTGAGTCATGAAGAGGAGTTATCAATAGAAATATCATAATAGGAGGGGAGAAAGAGTAATAAAATGAAGAAATGAAAACAGAAGGGGAGTAAAAACAGTCTGTAAACTGACCCCATTTTCTCTCGCTTAGTTCGTTTTTAATGCACAGTGATGGAAAGTAGCATGTAAATATTACTGCAAATCAGTAGTGACTCAGATTAGGGGATAGTCGGAAACATAATTTGAGATCAAAGAAAGCCTGAATAGAAAAGACCTATTGTTTGTCTGCTGAGTCATTTCTAATGCAGAGTATTATCTCCACAGACTGTTTTTCCATTGACTTAGTTACTTGAAAAACAAGTTCAGCAGAATTTTGAACTTTTGAAAAGTTGTCTTCTGTGTTTGTGTTTGTTTTCCCACAAAGTTGGCTTTGCGTATAGAAAATAAGACAGTTGGCATACCTGGAGACAGAGTCTCAGAACTTTGACTGTGCAGCAAACTGAATTCTATTTTTATTGCTAATGATTAAAAGCGGAAAATCAAAAAGCAGGTGATAACATCACCTACTGCAACTTTGTAACTCACACATAGCAATGCAAAAGCCACCAAAATGTAAATAAGGTCACATTAATTCAGTAAACAGAAGTCGTTGCCGTTCATTTTGGCCAAAAAGATATTTTTTTATGCCAAGTAGAAACTTAATAGAAATAGAAACTTAAAAATAAAAGTTTCTAATTTTTGTTAAGTTACATTTTTATCTTAAGCTTTTAGATTGATCATTGAGTTGGAAAGTCGTGGCTGTTGTCCGCAGTTAGATTTTTAACAGGAGGGAAGGATAATAGCTAGTCTTTAAGTAGACAGCAAGACACATAAAATGTGACACATAAAATAAGACCCTCTGCTCCTTAAATCCGGCTGCATTGAGTTACATATACTTCTACACCCTGGGCACATGACTGTCCATTTGTCTTGTTCTTGACTGTGAAAGGAGATAGACATCACTGCACTCTGCTATGGTACACAGATATTTTTGTACACAGTAAAGAGATAAACTAGTATCTCACTTATGCAGTGAGTCATCAGTCATCAGATTCAGCTGATTAATGCCCAAAGAAGAATCATTTTTAGCTTCTTTGGTTCTTAAACTTATAATTTTAAAAGATATCCTTACTATATTCTGCATTCCTCCCTTCTGTTTTCCTTCAGAAATCTTTTTTTTTTTTCTTTTTTTTTTTTCTCAGGAGGGGCATTTTCTTCCCTTTTTTTCCAATGTGCTACATTATTTAAAACATAAAACTATTACTTTAGAGATTAAAAGTCATTTCAGGCAGGATTTTGACATCCTGTTTAATTCCAATACAATGTAAAAAGTGACAAATTTGAAATTCTTCAACTTTAAGAATTCTTCCATGATGCTGGGTGGTTTTGCTGGTCCCATAGCTGCAACTCCCACCTGGCTGGGTCACCAGGTTGTGGCCACCATCATAAGGAGCAGAGGGACATGGCCAAGAGGAAATAAATTGGTTTCCCATGCTGAGTTCAGGTGAAGTTTTGTTGGGACCTGATGTCTATACAAAATATTTTGACTCCAATGTACTGGAGCCAGAAAGTTTTGGATATTTTTCCGAGCAGCGTTGGTATTAACAAGTTTCCTTTTTAGGTACTGCCATGAGAAAGGCCTAATTTTATGTGTTTTTGATAGTTATGAACTATTTCTTTTTTAGCAGCTCATGAACTAGCTTTTACTTCATACATTATCCTTTTAAAATATTTTTCAAACAAACGTTGGCTTTTCACTCATTTCAACGAATCCAGTCAAAATAATGTTCTGTTCTAGTTTTCCTGATATTAACATTTTCTCACCAGTGGTATGTGCAGAACCAGGTCCTGCAATAAACCTGCCGACTTTCTGGGTACATTGGGATGTCATGTGTTGTATGGGATGCAGACAAATGAAACAAAAATGGATGTAAGATCAATGAAGAGAAACAAAATAGTGCTTTGATAGCTGATTAGAATATCTGGTACATGTTTAGATAAATAAATACTGATATAAAAATTCAGTTTTAATGTCAGAGAATGTTAATTGCTTACAGTTTAATGAGGAAATTAATTAAGGCACAGCACAAGTACAAAGTAAGAATGCGTCTTGTTTTTCTCAGTAGATAATCCATAGCTTTGAAGTACTGAGAAAAGCCAAGCTTCCGACATGCATGTCTTTTTATAAGACCGAATGTAAAGGTGAGCTGCGAACTTATTGAGAAAAAAAAATAACTTCAAAAAGGACCTATCAAGAATAATTTGGAACCATGGAGAATAATACATGTGTAAAAAAAAAAAATAAGGAAGTCAGTGAAGAGAGGGGCATCTGTAGTCCCAGCAATATAAACAGGCTTGACATGTAAATAGGGTGATAAAAGACCCTTCCAATCTTATGAGAGGTTAGCTCCCTACTTTTTGACCTCATGGCCAAGGATAAAATCAGGCAAAATATATAATTTCTTGATGTGAATTATCAATAATAGGAGAAAAATAGTCTTAGCCTGAAATGTGGGGTCACAGTGAGAAAGACCATGACCCTAAGGATCAGGGAGACCATAACAGTGTCATGTATATACTCCACAGTTGGCTATTTTAGATATCCTAGCTAGGAAGGGTTGTATTTATCTGTTGTAAATGTGATGCTCCTCTTAGTTTACTGTCTAGAGATTTTCCCAGTATCCATTTGGCAAACAACGAGTAAGTTTCTACCATTGTGCCCATGAAATTTATATATTATAGTCTGATCAGTCTTGGTATAAGGAAATTTTATTTTTCAGCCAAATACTTACTTTCCTTTCCATGGATGTATTGTATTCCTGTTAATTATAGTCAAGTGGATAAAAGAAAAGTGGAGGGGGACAACCAAAGGAAGCATCAGTGGGTATCTGGGAAAGAGTCACAGAGATTCTGTTTACAGAATACATTCCATATAATATAAACAGCAAAATACAAATCTACGAGACTTACTCACAGATTGTATTATGGACTGAAATGGTATCTTTTTTTATTCATGCTGCAACATGTTCTGTTTAGTCTTAGAAGCATCTTCAGGGCAATGCAGATTCATATAAATGGAAATAAATGTATATGCAAATTAATCTTGGATTCACTACAATTTGACAGTGCAGACATACATTGCCACTTCATTCATAGCCATTTATATGGTACTAACAGTAGGTTAGTGATTTCCAGAAGTCTTTTGTAGGTATCATCACAATGTTTATTTATCAGTTACATGAATTGAGTCATTATCTATGGAAGAGTTAATTTCTTGATCTTCCTGTTTGTTACACTGAAATGTCTGTTTCTTTATTGTTTGTATTGTTCTTTTTAATGTTTTTGCTCATTCTTGATGTTACTGTGTTTCACAAAGAAAAAAAAAAAAAAAAGAAAGAAAAAATCTTTGTCTGCAGTGTTTCCAGATCAAGCTGCCCTAATTTTCATTTGGAGTTTCTTGCTGTCCTAGACTGTGCCCTTTCTTCATGCATTATTTTAAATGCTAGCAATTTTACTACTAAGCGGTAGTAAATTGCTGTTACAACTTGATTGTAGAATAATTGCAATGCTAATTTTCCCATTACTTACGTATTAAGTCTAGTGTTGTATATCAGGAGACCATGAGCTGACTAATGCACAGATGTAGAGGAGATGCTGTAAACTTAGAACATCCAAATTTGCTATCCAAAAGCCCAAGAGGAGCAAATATCAGGAGAAATGTCTGCAACATGCAGCCTAACCTGCAGTTTCTCAAACATCATACTGGCTCTGTGTTGGGAGTTTTTTAGTTGTCTCTTGTTCATTATTTATAACTTTCTATCAGAGTTTTGGGAAGAAGAGCTCTATGCCCAAGTGAGAAAACTAAAGGAAAATAGCTGGAGAACTTCAGAGGCTTCTGGGTCTGCTCAGGCTGTTTCCTTGGCCCAGAGCACCAAAGCAGATAGTGAAACACCCTGCCATGCTGTACGGGATCGTATCATCCTATCTTCCCTGGACATGTTTACACTTCAGTTGAGGGTGATTTTAGTTGATTATCATAGAATCATGGAATGCTTAAGGTTGGAAGGGACCTCTAGAGATCATCTAGTCCAACCCCCCTGCACACGCAGGATCACCTACAGCATGTGGCTCAGGACTGCGTCCAAGCGGGTTGGGAAGATCTCCAGAGAAGGAGACTCCACAACCTCTCTGGGCAGCCTGTTCCAGGGCTCTGTCACCCTCACTGTCAAGAAATTTTTCCTTAAGTTCCTGTGGAACTTTTGGTGCTTCAGTTTGTGGCCGTTTCCTCTAGCCCTGTCAGCGGCCACCACTGAGAAGAGGCTGCCCCATCCTCCTCACTGCCTCCCTTGAGGTCCTCATAGACACTGCTCAGGTCTCCTCTCAGCCTTCTCTTCTCCAGGCTGAACAGGCCCAGCTCTCTCAGCCTTTAGCTCCACCACTCATAGCAGCAAAGGTGCTGTGGTTTTGGCTTCAGTGAAAGCTTTCCCCAGGACTCTGTGTGTATTCTTGATGATTGAAACCTGAGCTGCTATTGCTTAGCAGCTGTCTGTTTCTAACCAAATTAAGGTTATTTATGTTATAATCGTTCTTTATAGAAAACATATGATATGGAGCAAGTGTGAGTGTATGTGTGCCAGAATGCATGGCTGAGGGAGATGGACATAAGCAGCTAATCAACACATGGGAGAGCAGGAAAGCTACAGAAATGAGATTAACGGCATAACATCCAGGAGTCCCTGCTTTCACTATCTATATTATGCAGGAAACCTTTGCCAATCAAATAATGTGAATTCTAGCACAATATTTAAAGTCTGTCTACACAAGTAAAAGTATCCCACCAAACTATCTTCAGTTCCATTTTTTCAAAAGGTGCCAAGCTTTAGTTGCCGATAATTCCCTTTTACCCATAAATCTAAAAATTTTAGAAAATCATCAATGAAGAGAAGACTCTCTTCTCCCATTTGCATTTTACAGAGTGAATTGTAAAGCAATATCCTCCTATTTATGCATTCGAAGCCTGCATTTGATGATAATGCAGAATAAGTGCAGAGGATATGCAGTTACTTGTGTTCTTTGGGAGACTAAAAATTTGCTTGGTATGCTTTTCTCTTGAAGAGAAAAGAATTTTTCACTATCACAGGAATTTTCAGAATTGCGAGTTTTCAGAATTGGAACAAAATCATAACAAATTTGAAAGTTCCTTTCTTATTTTTTTCCTCATGAGAAATAAAAGAGAGGCATGGCAACTGGTGGCAGTATGGGAAACTGAAATACATTCTTCTCCTTTTTATAATTTAGGTATGTCAGTTTACTAGATTTTTGAACAGCTGGATCAGTCTCCCTAATGAATATTTACTCATTTAAACTAATTTGAACAACTCCAGCCAGGAAAAAAAAAAAAAAAAGAAAGAAAAAGAAGATAATGCCAGAAGATCAAGATTCTTTTACTTCGTATAGCTCTACTTATTGATCCCTTAAGGAATAAGTCCCACATGGAATTTTCTCATGAAGGCCACGAAGGTGGGATATATACAAGGAGGCAAGCCCAGCACATGCTTTGAGCAAGGGATCGCTCTTGTGTGTACAGTGCAGAGCACAGCCACTGGCCCTGCAAGAGGTAATCGTGCACGCTGATGTCCTGTAGGAGATAATTTCATGCTTAAGACTACGGGAGCAGCACACAGCTTTAACCTGCTAAAAGCTTTTGGCACTAGAAAGTCATTTCTATGCGGCTGATGTCATTTTGCTGTAATTAGTTTTAGCTGCTGCCACTTTCAGTCATGTTCTAACAATCATGTATAAAAATGTGGTGCATTTTCAGTCACTTTGGCATTTTTCTTTGCTCTTACTCAAAATAAAGTTTAACCAACTGAAGGTCTTGTGTGAACAGACTGCATAATTCTACTCAAATTAGCTTTTTGCTCCAAGTCCAGAGAATGAATGCAAAAAGTTGTATTACTGACAAAATAAAATCATTAGTAATCATTAAAGCAGCAGTCAAATGCAGGCGGCATTACAGCTGCATAAAAAATGGAACTGGAAGTCAAACATTACTACTAATCACTGCCATTGTCCTGAAAAAGCAGAAATTAAGCACTGATTTAAACCCATTTGAAAATCCATTACTGAGAGACCAAATTGCTGAAAGTGTGGAGGTCTTACTCATGGATTTCTATAGAACAAAAACAGCCTTGCATTTTGAAACACTCGCTAGTGTCCTTAAGAAATGCAAGACCAATAGGAACCAAGCGTAGGAACCATGTCCAATTACGCAGGTGAGTAATGGTTGTGCAGAGCAGGATTCCCAGCGCTGTCTTGCTGATGTGGCTTGACTCTGGTACGGTGAGAAGCTGAGGAGCTG
This sequence comes from Nothocercus julius, assembly GCA_013398735.1. Classification (NCBI taxonomy): domain Eukaryota; kingdom Metazoa; phylum Chordata; class Aves; order Tinamiformes; family Tinamidae; genus Nothocercus; species Nothocercus julius. Next base: position 995,515 of record VZSV01000073.1, read on the forward strand.
ACAGGTCATTTTATTCCCCTTGCCCTTTCATTCGGAGACAACAAAGAGTAGGTAAAAGTTTTTTAGTGATGGGCACCTTTCCTCTGGGAATGGACAGACTTTGCTAATTCATTTTCAGCCACTGAGTGTGTCACCACCAGCCCAGGCTTGATTGAGCAATGCATCAGAAATGAAAATCTCAATATTCCATTTGCAGCTCCCCGACCTTTCTGGTGGCCCCATTTATGGCTTTGAATAAACAAAGACATGGGGAAGCCAAATGCGCCTAACAGCAATTACTTGTTTTTCTTTTGTAATATAAGCTTCAAGACTCTTACACAACCCCTTTTCTCTTCTTCCCCTGAAAAGGAATCCTTTAAAAGCATCCATAGCTAAGAAACTGCATGAATGTTTATAGCATCATAGCAAATAGCAAATGTTTATGGATGTCCCAATTATTAAAGTAAGTTTGTGACAAGGACTGATGGCCGTTGAAAGACATTGCGTTGAAGATAACATTGCTGTCCAACAAATAGCGGTAAAATTGATGATGGGTTGATGCCATGTATGCTAAACACCTGTGATTATCAGATCAAAGCAAGGGCCTTGCCCACCATTAACTTACTTTAGCTTAACAAGTTAACATGTCTGCTGAGGAGACGGAACGGAACTTGCTTATGCTGTTATTTTGTTAGCAAATATGAGCTAATCCCAGGTAGTGTTACCCCCAAACTGTGGTTTGGCTAATCTGATTCACCTTAACAGGATAGTCCCACCAGAGCTGATATGCTGAAGCGTGTCAGACCTTCAATATCTCATCAGGTGTCTAAGCCTGTATCTTTAAACGCATTTTTTTCCTTGAATTTGCCAGCTGTATGAGGTCCTCCAAAGAGCAAGCTGGGTGTAATCCTGGTCGTGCATTGTCAGCAGGGCAGGAAAAGGCCGAGCTGACATCTGTCCAAAGTGCATCGTGTATTACAGATATGGGAATAGAAAGAGCCCAGTAAAATACGTAATATCAGTGACTTTGGCTTTGCGCGGGTATAGGGGTTTGCTCCTGTCCTAATCTTAATAAGAAATTCAGCAGGCAAACACTGAAGAAGATCGGAAGATCTGAAACCTATCCATCTTCCTTATGTGACTCAGACAGGGCTAGCAATACCTAAATGTGGAAGAAATTTAGATTTGCCCCCAGGGTAGGAGTTACAAATGCAGATAGGGAGGTAACCTGAAAAATAGCATCTTTGTGGAGAGCGCAAAAACGTGCGTCCTCTTTCTCAATTCCTTTGAAGCTCATCACATCATTAAACCTGGCTTAATGCCATTTGGCTTTGGGCCCTGAGCTGAGGAAGGGGGAGCGCAGCCTGGCTGCCCAGCTCTCCTGGGTCCCTAGCGTGGGCGGCGCGTGAGCCACGGCTCCCTTTTTCTCCCCACTGGCAGCAGAAGACCAGGCTGGCCCAGGCTCCCAAGTGCCTCAGTGAAAAGGTGCCAGGAAATGAAAATTCATCTCTTTAGGTGAGATCAGCCCAGCTAACTTGAGGATTAAGCCTCAACGCTGAGGAGCTGGCCAAGCATTTGTGCAAAATCCTCATCTTTGATTCTGCCCAGCTTCAATACACAGCTCATCTTTTTGTCTTCCAATTGCACTGCCCACGTGTGGAGCTGATTCTCCCTTGCTTTCAGTGCTGCTTGTGTTGTGGGGAAAACCCGAATAATCCATCAGCTGCGCAGTGTAGTAACGTGGCACAGCCAGCACCAGAAAGGTCTGCCCCAACCCCAGTAAAACTGGATTTAAAATATAAAGTGTCTGTGTATCCTAAATAATCACATAAATTCTTCCTGTATTACACAGTTTCTAGAGCAACTGGAGAGACCTGAGGAGGGTTGCACGCAATGTGTAGTGTGCTGGAGGTGCAGTAGTGAGAGCTCCCTGCAAAGAGCCTTTTCTTTGTAAAGTGCAACCTTCCAAAAGCTGAAAGTGTTTATGGGGAAAGAACAGTTCCAAACAAATACCCGCTTTAAGGAAAAAAACAAAATGTTGAAGCACCCCGTTTTGACTTTTTCAAAAGCTCCGTTTTCCAGCTTGAATGTCTGTTGCTTCACATTTCATGTAACTTGTTTTGAAAAAGATGATGCACAATGGAATTATTAACCAGTGACATGTTACTTGCACCTCCTTTTTAGTGTGGCTGAGGTTGGATATACAGGAGAGAGGGAAGGAAGAATAGAAAATTAATTAAATTTTGGGGGGAAGTGCTAAAAGGAAAAAATAGGGGGAAAAAAAACTGTGATGGAAAAAAAAGAGAGATATGGGAAAAGGGAATTATTTACCTAAGAGAATGATGGAAGGAGTCAAATGAGAGATGAGGATTTGCATTGCAACAGCACTGAGAGGGGGTGGAGGTAATGACCAATCACTAGAAAAGAGAGTGAGTTTGAGGGATCCGTTTGAGGCACTGATGATAACTATTGGGAAAGTACAGGACAATGAGGTACCCAAGTCTATCAGCCCATTACAGTTGCTGTAGTGCCTGGACTCATTTATTTCAGATATTGCTATTTTTTCAGAAAGAAAAATGTCTCTTTTAAAAGATACCTTCCTTCCCCATCTGCTTAAATTGCCAAAGAAACTGCATGTTATATTCTATGTAATTGTCATATTTATCATATTTACCAAATTAAAACTGTTTTAATTAAAAAAAATAAAAATAAAAACTATGAGCTATCAGTCACACCACCCCAGTAGTTACATGTTCAGAGAAATCCTCACCAAAATTGGCTTGGATTTTACAAAGTATGAACAAACGTATTTGAGCTCTCCTTCTGCTCCCATTTCCCCCATTTGTGTTCAGGATAACCCATGCTCATCCCATCTCTGGTAATATAGAGCTTCGTCATCCAGTGTCAAAGGGCCTTACTAAGGGCTTACACAGCTGCAACTACTGATAGCTAATTTCAGTTTTCACTGGAACTGCAGACTGTGCCCTCATTCCCCAGCAGGGTCAGAGTTTTTTCACACTAAATTTCTCCTACTTTGGTAAACCAGTGATTACAGTGACTCATCATATAGCCCAGATCATAGTGACAAATTCAGTGGTCCTCTAATGTTAAAAGATCCTATTTACTGAGCATCTGAAAGATAGGGATTGTACTCTAAGTAAATGAACATTCCTGTGGACCTTTTGCACTACTGTAAAACAAAGTTGTTAAAAACAGCATGCCATGACCTGCTAGTAATAACCATTGTAGTTTTTGTCTTTCTTACCAAACAGCACAGTAGGGACATAGCATTTCTCTAGTTTTAAGCTGAAAACTGAAATGTTACAAAACACATGTTGTCCTGTCAAGCATAATTTAATGTGTATTTTAAGGAGAGCATCTTAAAGATAAGTTTTTTTTTTTTTTTTTTTTCCTCAAAGTTCAGGCTAAGTATACTAAAAAGACTAATTGCTTCTACATTTTTCTTCTTAAAATTCCCATTCCTTTTTCCATGCTTATGCACAAAATAAGAAGAAATGCATGAGATACCTAAATCTACTTAGTAAGACAATGATGCTGGATTTTCCCTTCACAAACCAGGGAGAGCCAGGATATTTTATTACTAGTATTACTGGTATTTATTTATTTACTAGTCAGTTTATTACTGGTATTATTAGGAGTGGTGCTATCTCAAGTTTTTGACTTTTTCACTCCTTTCTCACTACTGAACTATGTCGTATAATTTTACTGGAATTCGTCCTCATTTTAGTCTCTCGTAAGTACTTTCTTTTTTTTTCATGTAATTTCTTCAAGTATTTTAATATACTGTGCATTTTACCTCCCTGGCACCAAAATGAAGTCTCAACAGCTGTGCAAAATCATTCAGACTGAATTCCTGACCTGCATTTTCTATTTACTCTCTGGCAAGACCCACGATTGAATTCTTGGACCTCCTCAGGTGTCTGCTGTGAAGGCAGCTGCCTGTCTGTCCACGAATGTCATGGTGGATAGAAGACAAATGCACAGAAAAGGCGGCTGTCATCTTCTACCTAGGGAGGGAAAGAAGGACAGATGCTGAAAAACTGTCAGGAAGAGCAGATTTTGCTCAGATAGCCAGAAATCTTTGGCTTACTGAATAAGGGTCATTATTCACAAACATTAGCTAATATAGTCTTTAATTTTCTCAGTCTTTTTAATATAAAAGATTTGGGATTTCTCTCACAGATCCTGAAAAGCTATAAAAGATATCCATGGCTCATTGAGGAGCTTGACTCAATCCTTCAGCTGTGAAAAATCAAGGAAGAAAGGACTTTTAGGAATTTCCTAGGCTGTTTGAAGCGCACAATCACACAGAGCCATGTCTGAATGCAGTGTGTTATTGCAGGTTGTCTCTTTTTGCTGGCAGACATTCGTTAATTTTGATAAGGAAAGAAAGAGCTATTTAACTAGACTGGTCCTTTATATTCCAGAATGACTGCAAAGCGAATCTACTCTAGCACTCTTCAACATTATTCAACACCTTTTGCATTTATTGCTTGAAGGAGAACAGGGAAGGGGGAGAACTTGCAGGTGTCTGGGGTAAAACAGATGAGGAAGCTCAGAAGGATTTCCAAGGAACGAGGCGATGCTGGCTGCCTGGAAAAAGCTGCTCTGGGGAACCAAAGCCTTTTAGGATGATCACCACAGCTTTGCTAAGGCAATCTGGTTTTTGTGGATGCCTTTCAGCTACCAATAGCTAAGAGGGGAGATTTGGTGCTGCCAAGACCAAGAGGACCCCCTGGCAGGATTGATGATGCCCCACAGTATATTTCATTTTTCACTTTTTTTTCGGAGATAAGACCTTAGGGACACAGCCAGCTTCCTTTGCATGATTTAAAAGGCTGTGTGCCTGGCGAGCTTCTCCAAGAGCTGAGGCCTGGTTTCACAGACCTAGAACCATGTTATATAAAAGCGGACAGAGAGAATGAAAGCAGAAGACAGAATTTCCTAAGTTTTGTTCTTCTGGAGGCAGGGGAAGTGTTGTTTGTCTGCTTTTAGCAGTCCTGGTGGTAACCTGAACAAAGTAAAATCCTGGGTCTCTTCAATATTTATTAGAAAAATATATAAAAGAAATGTTCTTATGTAAGAGGAAAGCCAAAGAAATTGTCTCTCTTGGGCACAACTTAAAATGAATAATGAATACTCTGATTTATGAAATGGGTGGGTGAAAATATTAAGGAAAAATAGAAAACAATGTAGGGAACAACACCATGCCACCGGGAAAAGCCCATGCACTGGAAAAACCCATATCACAAAGCTGTTTGCATTTCTGACTGCTGCATCTGGAAATGATGTAGCAGAACAGCAAACATCTGCAGAGAAGGATGAGAAGGGTGATGAGAGGTTTAGCATGGCTTCCTCATGATAAAAAACTGTATAGATTCCTCAGTTTGGAAAGGAGAAGACTGAGGCAGGGCTATGATTGATAGAGGTCTGCATAGTTAAAAACAATACAGACAAAGCAAATAGGAATCAGTTATTTTTCACAAAAGAAGAAATATGGGCACCTAATTACATTAGCAGGCATCCTGATAAACAAAACAAAACAAAACGGAAATTCTTTTCAAATAATGCATAATTAAATTGTGAGGTACTTTGGCAAAGGATGCTGTGGAGGTCATCAGTATAAATGGAGTCAGGGAAGATTAGATGAATCCACAGAGGATTGATCCACTGGTGGCTCTTAAAAAAAAAAAAAAAAGCCAAGATTAAACTTCCATGTCAGGAAGTCCCTTTTGTGCCATTTGCAGGGACCTGGAAAGGTATGCCAGGCAAAGATGATTCAATCTATGTATTTGTCCTGTACCCATCCATGTTCATCCCCACAACTTCCACTTTCGTCCAGTGCTAGAGCCAGCATACAGTGATAGATGGATCTTTGTTGGTGCTATCAGGGACATTTTTATGTGTGTATAGAAGTAACTGTGAGAACAGAAAGGAGGTGGTAGCTAGAAAAATAAAAGCAAATTAATTAAATAATATCTTCTTACCATTTACTGCTGTGCTTTTCAGACAGGTTTCTTGCAAAGGAAACCTCAATTACCTTAAATCTTCTAATATCATCTTTAATTTCTACTTCAATCAGAATTTACTTCAATCAGAATAATACCCATCCTGCTGTTCTTCTGTGTATTTATTGCTTATCATCATGCCATCAAAACATGGCACAAGAATATTCCACTATTCGACAGTATTGCCACCTAGGCTACATCTGCAGTAGTAAATTATAGAGCCAAGAAAAAGGCTTAAGGAATTTGATTATTTATAATTTTTGTTACAGAGGTGCTCGGCTTGGGTTTGACCTTGGCCAACAAATCTTCACTCTCTCAAACAATTCCCATGCTTGATTTGGGAATTAGCATTATTGGGACCGTTCCCATTGACAGTTTGGTTGGAGCCAGCCTGTTCCGGAGGGCATGACAAGACCATGTTGGCCTCATGGCCAGGGAGTAGCCCCTCCCCATACCCAATTTACAGTGTGGGTGTAGCAGATGGGAACTCTTGCAGATCAGGTGAAAAGAAGAAGAAAAAAAGAAAAGGGGGTAGGTCACACAAGTGGCCTTGGCCTCCTGGGACCTTTGCCGATTAGGTCTCTCCCAGGAAGGATGATGGGGCAGTGATGGTGCCCAGGCACACATGCCGTTGGTTGTTGCACGGAGATGAAGGCCAGCGCACTAGATTTTCTCCGGGATGCATGTCACACAGCAGATTGGGAGATCTTTAGGTAGGGCCAAAGATCACCTACAGGAAAAAACTTTAATTGGAAAGCAGGCAAATGGACTTCGAGATATAGAGACTGGATTTCAGGATCCCCACAGTTTCCTCCCTTTTTACCCAGTATGATTTCTAGTCTCGAAGAGGCAATTTGGTTTTCTCTGATCATGGTGTGATATGGTGAGAGCCTTGTATTCATACTCCGGACACATTTTATGCTTGGTAATTATGTGATCAAATAAAGTTGCACCTGCTGTTTAATCCAGACATTTTAGTGCCCGTGTTTTCTTTCATCTGTTGTCAGAGTTAATACGCCAGGTGCTATATAAGACACAAATAAAAGAACAATAGCTACCCTAGGGAGCTTACAGACTAAAAGAAAAACACACATATGGGCAAAATGCAGTGGGAGGTCCAGAGGAGGCTGCTCATAAATAAATTAAAATCCAATAAACTGAGATGTTCAATATCATTTTTTAGTTCACTTTCACTCAGCTCTTGCAATGGAGCAGGCAGTTAATTGATGATAACTCTTGCTGGTCTCATCCTTTTGAAGGATGAGAGCAACAGGTCCACTGAGATCAGAGGCTATTTTGTGGATGGATGGGTCATTGAAGTGTGACTAGGAGATGGAGACGGTGTATCTGTTTATTATAGGCTGAACAAATGGATAAGAAATGAGGGCCAGCATGAAAGCATATCTTGGTGCAAGACTTTGAAGGTGAACAGAAAGCATTTAAACTGACATATCTAACTCAAAGAACAGATCAAGAGGTTAAAACTGAGGTGATAAAATCTGATGGATAGATGAGGTAGTTATCAAGCTGAGGCAAAGAGCAATGCCAGATGGCTTCTGTGCAGTGACTGTCAAAATGCTCACTTAGACCACAGGAAAACAGTAGGGAGCAGGAAAGAAGAGAATATCTCCATTAGCCTGTACAGACATTTCACTTACCTGATCCAAAACATAAAATATATATCCCACTGATGCTTCAATCCAGTGCCAAACCCAGCTCAGACAACATGAAAATTGACCCCGAAGTTTAGCTGCATCTCCTTTACAAGGTATAATTCTGTGGCTATCCATGGTTTTATTTCAGCCTTGCAATCTATCTCCTATACACAGAAAATCTGGGTAGAAGGCATCAGGCTACCTCTGTGCTTGTTAACACATTGAAACCCTATAGACGTAGTAGCCTCAGGGCTGGATGAGCACTCTGGATTTGTCATGCTGGTTCCAGCTCAGCAGCCTTTCCTGGTATTTCCAAGCTTAAGTCTGGACAACTTTAGCTGAAAAAGCTTCTTATTGGAGTCTGAATATGATCTGAGCATTCTTGCCCTGGAATGCATGACAAATCTTTCAGTTTTAAAAGAAGAAAGGGAGATACTAGTTGCAAATGACAAAATGACAAAAGCAAGTTTGTGTTTTCTCCATTATGAATACCAGAGCTTTATCATACTACATGTACAGCTTCCACAGAAGCAGACATCTGCGTTTTTGAAGACTACCATTTATTGTGACCAGTTTTGCTTTTTATCTGGACTAGTGATAGTCTGAGGGACTTTTACTAGTAATTTTTTACCCTTTCTGCAGCCTATGTGTTTTTTTACATTATTTAGATCCTTAAATTGTAAATCATCCTGTTTTCATAATCTCACTTTTAATTGCACTTCATTGCCCATCAAAACATTGCACACTGAATCTACCATTTTCCTGTTACATCTACTGGTGTGAAACTTCCTAGCAGTACTGGGCTGTGGAAAAGCTGAAATACTATAGGGCTATGAGACGGAGGAGGTCAATGGCGTAACGGTGCCAGTGCAAGTATTTTATGTCACTTTAATTTTAGCGTGCACTGGAATTCTGTGATGAGCTGCCTGGCTTCATTACCATGAGATATGAAGGTTATTGCTCTGCTCATGAATGAAAGATATGCTTTTCATTTCTGTGGTCAATACAAAAATGATAATTCCCAGGAAAATTGTGGGCTGAACAAACAAAGACCATGTGTGCCTGTTGTTGAAGGAGTAATACGACTTTGAAGTACATCTCAACCTCAAACAAAGAGTCACTGAGACTTCGGATTCATTTATGCTTCATAAGTGGAGGATACAAAATTTGAATCTCTGAAAGGGCTGAAGGAAGTGACACGCCTTTTGAAAAGACTGTCTAAACAATGGGCTAGTGATGTGAATAGGTATAGACATAAAATATAAAGAAATAATAATTCTTTGTGCTTAGGAGGCAAGCTAATCACTAAGAGCTACTCATATCCCGCATTGCAGATTCATAAATCAAATCTATCACATAAGAATTTTAAATTCATCTGAAACGTTTGCAATTGACCCTATTCAAAATAGAATATAGCTCTTTTGCAGGATGGTAATTCTAACTTTCTTACACTCTTTATAGGCTTTTATAGACAACAGCCTCACTGACATTAACTAATGTGTTCATATAGGATAGCTATGAGAAAAAAAAGAATTGTATTTGTAATTTTACAACTGGATAATTGAGGTAAGAAGAGATTACTGAATGTCCAAATTGACACAGGAATCTTATGGCAAAATCCAAACCTGACTCATGAATCAAGTTACATGGCCTCTTTGTAAAAAAAAATCTCAAACACATAAATCCCTTAAAGATTTAGTGTATTTTAGTCTATCCCTAAAACTTTAGCCTATTTTGGGGAAGAATCTATGAGAACAATGCCAGCTTCTTGCAAAGGAAAAATCATTTTATGCATTTATTTTCTACAGATAATTTTATCAGAAATACAAGATTACTGTTTCAATGTAAGGCTTTATATTATGAAGGTATCAGTAACATCTCCAAACTATTTACACGAATCTAAAGGCTGCTTCAGAACAATTTTTGCTATGTCTTCCTCTTAATTCATTATTCCTATGCAGCAAAATTAGAGGCTCCACGTATGAGTTATACAATATAGGCAGATCATGTGGGCAAAATCTCCATGGAAACTGCCTAATTTGTGCTTTTATTTAATTAGAGTTGTCCATTACCTCTCCAAATGAAATTTAATTTGAATTCATATACCAGTCATTTTTAAAATTGTGTGTGACCACTTAACTAGATCTCTAGGAGGCTATAGTTTAGCAGAGTGAGTTTGCTTAACAAGTGAGTTTATAAACAAGATGTTTACTTGGCAGTTCATCTCAGCTTTTCTAAATACCTTTACATACTCAGAACTTATTTTCTATTCAGTATCTATGCTATACTATCCTTTGCTTTCAGTTCTTAACCTCAGGAAGTGTCAAACCATGAATGATTGTTTGAGAGCATCTACATGAGTATATTCAATCATTTCACTTGCTGTGAGATAATTGGAAAGAAATCCTAGTACAAATAAAAAGTGCAACCAAGACCAAGGAATATACAAAATGCATATATTTGTTAAATGGGGCATTCAAACAGGCAAAACGCTGTCTGTTGCAGGCTGAATTACAAAAAGCAGCTTCTCTGACACAGTGATGGAGTTACTCAGAAGAAGAGTTTAGGTTCTTCAGTTGTCTGAGAATGTCTGTCCTAGTATAACTCATCTCAGTTATTTAGAAGTCACGGGTCTTCACTCATGCACAGCAAAAACATGGGCTGCAATTCTTGATTTTGTCTTTCTCACATACAGTGAGAGACTATGGATCCCTCCATTCTTTCGCTCTCCTTCCGAGGGGGGCTGTACTTAGTAAGGAGTACAGCTAAGACTGTATATACTCAAATACCTTCCACTTGGTTGAGACATGAGGAGAAATGAAGATTAGGGCAAAAATATAGAAGAGGAAGTAAAAAAAAAAAAAAAAAAAAAGAAAGAACATTATCATGTACTTATATGGAACACTGTAATATTTTGTGTCCTTTTGTATGTATTGTCAAGCCATTCAATGTGACAAAGCAACACTGAAAAAAAATGATGCAAAATATGTTTAGAAAGGCATTTATGAGGATAAAAACACTGGCAAGGTGAAAAAGAGTGGTAAAATGAAAAAAAGAAAAAGGCATTCACAAAATGATAGGAAGAAAATGAAATAGCAAGTGGCAAAATATTGCAGATAACAGCACCTGCCCTACAGCATCACAGTATCAGGGATACTGAATGGTAAGAGGCATCACCGGGTGAATTTGAAAACTAGTGGGAAGCTTATGTCTGAGTATACATAAATAACAGAATTATTAAATAGCTACTTTGTTTCTGTCTTTTCAGAAGAAGAGGGTGGCGATCTGCTCAAGTCGGGCTTCAGTTTTCCAGGCTCGCCAGAGGAGGAGCTAGGTACAGATCCCGTCTCTCAGATACCTCGTACTGCTTGCACTCGCAGGGGCCGGATGCGGCGTGGGGGGGATGAGGCAGGAGGCTCACGGGTTCAGCCTTCCTCCAGTCGCAAAGCCCAGACCAAACAAGGCACCAGGCCGTGCTAATGAGAGTGGCCAAAAAAGCCCTCAACCCTTCCAGCCCTTCCAAGAAACTCTCAGCTGCTGTATCAGCTTAGAGAACCTCCAGCAGAAAGGCATCAGATACTGGTATCGCCTTGGCAACCCAGAATCTGAAAGAAGGGGTTCAAGCAAATTACCAACTTTCCCTCTTTTGTCTTTTCCCTTTTATCTTATTCTCCCGACAGCATAACAATTGTGGAGGGAGTTTCCAATGCTGCCTTCTAACTTAAAAAAAAGGAAAAAGAAACCAGAAATTCATATAGCCAATGAGTGAAATTTTAATACCTCTGTCTCCCAAAGCTATTAGTAAAATGTCCCACTGGCTTCAGTTTAGCCAGATTTATACCTTTTAGTCTGTGCAAAATTGAATTTCTGTTCTTGGAATTTCATATTCAGATTGTCACTGTTTTATGTGAAATCCATCAAAATTTTGTTTTATGTGCGATTTCTTTTGTGTGTTCCTTTTTTTTTTTTCTTTTGGAAGAGAAATATGAAAAATGATTTATGTGTGTTTTCTAGTTCAAGCTGCCTTTATTCAAGGTAAGGTTATTTAGAAGTTAATGTCTTTTTTTGTTTGTTTGTTTGTTTTTTCTTATACAAATGCTCAAGTTAACATATTGTAACAGTTTATTTTGTGTTATTATGGATATTTTTGTATTTTGGCAGGAATATTATAAACTCCTACCTTGACCTTCAGGTTGCACAGTGATAGGAAGATAAATAATAGTTGCTATATTAAGGGGAAAAAAAAGAAAAACAAAACAGTTTGAACAAAGAGCATGAATTCAGGCAGGGGATGTCATTGTATTTAAATCATATCTCAGAAAAGGCTTTTCTAATGCAACCAATGTGCCCATGACTGAATTACACTCAAGGAAGGAGATTCTGTAACCCCTAATTGTAAAGATATCTGTATCATGTTTGTCTAATGGATATTAAAAACTAAGAGGATGAAATCTAGGGGATAGATGCAGAATATGAGCCTGAAGGATACGTTAAGGAAGAGACTGGAGATCCTCTAGTAAGGATTACAAGCTTTGCAGTTTCTGCCTTCATTCTGCTTCACTTACAGCAGTGCAGGAGGGAGGATCTAATCAGACATGAAGTTCCCTCAGGATCCCAGAAATAAATGCTATGGAGGGGTCAATGAATGAGCTGCTTCTTGGACTTTTGTTCATTTTTGCCTTGCTCCTCTGTAGTACAGAGTTCAGATACCGTGGGCAAAATTCATCCCAGCTTCCACAGAAAAGTAGTTCAGATGTAGATGTCTGAACTGTAGGTGTCCAGATTTCCTGTAAAGTCAATGTAGAGTGATAGACATTTCTAGGACATAGCTGATCTGACCTACTTTAGAAGCCTAACTTAGGGTGAAGTAAATTAAGTTCTAGAAATATGTCAAAGTTGTTTTACTTACATTTGGCTGAGAAGGAACCCCTGCAAGATTTTTGAAGACAGAGCAAATCATGTTAGGCCAATAGCAGCACATGTTGCGCTGCGCTAGACGTGTAATGGAGCTGCATATGAAATAGGCAATGGAGGATCAATGCAAACATATATGCTAAGCTGGTCAATCATCCAGCATCCTGACTGTGAAAAAGCTGCAGGATTTTTCAACAGAAATCAGGAACAGGAAAACCAATAACAAGAATAAAGTCTCAACAACAATACAAAGAAACTAAGCTGTTTTAGTAAACTTCACAGGTTTCTGGACAGAGGACAGAACAAAAGATAACATGCTAAAGGCAGGGAAAGATCTATTCTTCTTCCTAAATTTTGGGTGCCTATTGGAATGATCCAAAAATAAATGCTAAACCTCCCTATATGATGAATAGAAATAATTTTCTTCTTTCCAGAAGAAAATCCTACTAGCCTCACTTGGCTGTCAAACTTCAGATGGTCAAAGTAGGTGGACTAGATCCCAACCATTATGTCAAAGCATATGACATATGCTTTATAGCATATAAAACATACTCTGCTTTATAGAGAATAACTGTAATAGAGTGATTGCAATAGAGTATACTATGGAAGATGGAAATTGTGAAAATATCTTTTAAAGATTTGGGATAGTCGGATGTTAGGTTCAGTGTAGACAAACTATAGTGACCACTGTACTAGTGATGCTAGTGATAGGCTACTAGTGACTCTATGGATAGCAGCAACCTCTCTGTCCGTCTGTCTGACTGTCCCATGGTGTTGTGGTCCTTTACTTGAAGACTTGAGTTCAAATCCGTGATCTGAACATGGACTTGAATTTCAGTCTTCCGTATCTTATCTTATTGCCCAAGATAAATGCTATTACATCTGTTTCAGTCTCCACTTTTTCCCACTATAATACACATATGAAGTTCGGTATTCATTGAAGAGAAACCTGAAACTGGATGGATGCTCTAGTCATTGCGTTATAAAATTGGGCTCTACCTCCTGCTGCCCCAGAGACTATGTAATTATTTTCTATGGGCTGCAATAGCAACCTGAGGAACTGGTAGAGATACCTGTTCTTGAAAACTCTCAGAAAGGGCTTTCCTTGAGAAGTACAGGTTCTAATAATTGCCCGAAGTAAAGGCAGGGCAGAGATTATATTCTTTAAGGTAGCTTTAACTACTGGGCCATTCATTATTTTAGTCTCTCATGCTTACTCACCCTCCCAAGGCACTTCCAGCTGTAGTCTCTCTGGTATTGAAAAATCTCTGGCTCCAGGCCCCTATTTATAAAATGGGTTTAATATTTCCTGTTGAGGTTTCAGGGCTTTGGTGGGAATTAATTAATGTTTGTGCAGTATTTCACCAGGGTAAAAGTGCTGAATAATCACTAAATAATATTAATACAATGATCTACTACCTTAATTGGGAAAAGGTATCAAGAGACAGGACTGATCTCAATTCTGTTGCATTATTGATTCCGTAAAAGTACTCATCAGTTAATAGAGGCAGAAATGCAATGGATTCTTTTAAAAAAGCTTGCCCAAGCATGCACACTTAGTGTGTGCTCAAGAGCAATATTTCATAGTTTTTCCATTACCATTTGTTTAACAGGTATCAGAGTGGTAAGTATTTTCACAGTTACAAGATTCACACTCTTGCCTTGATCTGCAACAACAAATTCTATTCTTTTCACTAGGAATGTATAAAATGAGCAACTTCACAAAGGTAGCAGGGCATGGTAATAAGAGCAAGAGGTCTGACATGCTGCATGATCTCAAGGAGCTCCCACTAAGTCTCTGGACCTGAAAATTGGAGTTCTGAAAGTTTTCTTCCATCTAGTAGTTGCAATTACTGGACAATGTAACCTATTAGGAAATGAGCCTTCTCTGCACTGTGCAGAGTGGAAACTCCTCACAGCCTTTTATCCTTTAGGCATGTGTGGGGCAGAGCAACAATTTGCTTTGCGTGTGAAAAATGAATAGTATAATCTTACCAAGAGACATATGGGAAATGTGCCATGCTTAAATATTACTGGAATAAATAAATAAAAAAAAATTTCAACAGGGACAAGATGAACTTTCCTTTAAGATTGATTAAGATTGCATTAATAAGTAATGCATATACAGAGCAAGCAGAAAAAACAGATTATTGACAAATTATTTTGAGTCCTTTCTGTAGGTAAGAAAGGCATCTATTTCAAATGAGTTTAACACTTGGCAACTTTTTGTGTGAGGCAGAGAGTGTCAGAGAATTTTCACTTAAAAGCTTTTCCTTTGACAAAAAAAACTGTCTTTTTTTCAAGAATGGGAAGGATATTGAGCTGTTGTGAGGGAAAGGGCTGAAGTTATTACTAACTAACCTGCCCCAGTTGCAAAGTAAACTGTGAGGGAGTTTAAGGGCAGGTTACAAAATGTTGGGGTTTTTTTCTTCGTAGTTATTGAAGGCATGCATTTGATTAATTGGTACTGTTCAAGTGTCAGACACTGGCTCATGGTTATTCAATCACTTTTGATTGCATGATCATGCTTTTATGACCTCAAGTGCTGGGAAGGAGAAAGGACATATTCCTTTCTGAAATTAAAAAATAAATAAAGACCTGACTTTCCAGTTCATCTGTCTTTCTACCTAATCATCTAGCCTTCCTCAGAGCAGCCAGTATCTCAACACTTACTGCACTTGTTAACAGATTGCAGCTCCATAACATGCACCTGACTGAAGAAATTTTCCCAAGCACAGACAAGAGTTGTCCGTACCTCAGCCCACCTTCCCTCAGGGCATCCAGTGGTGGGCTATTAACAGGCACAGTAGTAAATATTTTATCTTATATATTTTTCTGAGCAGAATATAAGCCCAGAAGCTGAATGTTTCCCTGCTTTTTGACACTCAGAGATACAGAAGTTCCTTTCATTCCTACAGTATGGAGAGCTGAGGCAGGGATATCCTGTAAGAGATATCCATAAAGGCTAACTTTAACCTAGAGAAGCAAGGTTTTGTTTTTCCTAGACAGCAGAAGCAACTGAGCCTGTGAGTGCCCTTTGCCATCATTTCCCAGAGCCTTACCCTGGAATTCATGGCCGGTCAGGAAATCTTGAATGAAGGTATCCCAAGTTACCTAACCTAACTACTGGACTGTCCTTCCATGCAATAAAAATACACAGATAGGATGGCCCAGTACACAAAGAACTCATTTAAACTTACAAGTGGCTTTAAAAACCCAAAGATGTCTCTTTATCACATTTGCTAATTGTGACTAGCTGGACAGATACTGGAGGGGAAAAAAAAAAAAAAAAAGCTTTTTTTTCTGCAAAGATTTGAGCACATTTCTAAATAATTTCACTTCAAGTTCTTCCTTGTGCCTATACCAAGGTATCGCAGTGTAGAAGTTTACTGATAAAATGGTTGAGAGCACAGAAAATGTTAATGGAATAATGGACCGTGTTTTTCAGAAAACCAATTTTGAACTTTAAATTCCTTATAGTTATGCTTGAGAGCTGATTTTGTGAATTACTCATTCGATCATGGAGCAAAATTATGTCATGTGGACTGAGTGTCCTATATAAACACACTAAATATCCTGAATTTTAATTATAAGTTACTGGCAACAAGGGCTTACTAACAATCTGCGGAGATGAAGCTATTTGTAAAAATTAAGCACCTCATAATGTCAGATAACTCTGCAAAAATCCCATTAGGCCCAAGGTCAATTCATAAACAGGGAAAGATATTTGTAGGATATAAGATTAATCAAATAGGTTATTTGTTATGAATTATTCATCTATTTCCACTACAGAATTCAAAGGGGTTTATGCATTAATTTCTTTGCCAAGAAGCAAAATATTTTTGGTTCAAACCATTTATGCATTCTGTTCTGACTGTGTAGCTGAAGAGGATCCTAAATTCAGGCGGGCAGGAATTGTTTTTTTTCCAAGCTGATAAACTTTGCCGGACCATTAGACCATATCTTGAATACTGACTTCACTATCTGCACTAGAACCTTTCCAAGGAAGAAAGAGAAGTGGGGAGAAGTTGAAAAAGCTTGAGTTGATTCACTCTCGGGATGCAGGATGCTAACAAAGGAGGGACTTTTCTCTCTCTCCCATGTCCCAGTGATCTCCTCAGAGCCTGAGGGACTGACTCAGCTGAACCTACTCATCTGAGCTCACCTTCTTCACCAAGTGTTTTCATGTATTGTCTCCTCTGAAAGGCATAAAATGTGCAGCCTTTAGAATGTATTCTCATGATAGGCAGCTTAACTGGTGTGCCTTAGGAAGTAAGTTACCGTGCCCTGCCACCCATGTCCCCTCTCGACTGCTGGGCCCCATCTGGAGCAAGGCAGCTTGTACAGGCAGAGCTGGAGGTCGGCAGGTACGTACAGCACGGCAGTACATGACCAAGGCTGCCTCTCACAGTGCCAACAACAGGGCCCACTGGTTCAGCTCGCCTTCGTGAGGGGGTTTGCACCAGGTTAACTACAGCAGCATAAGTACCAGCAAATATTGCCAGTATAGTCCAGACTTCTGAGTTCAGCTGTCACCTTTCATCGTGACTTTACTGTGCAATTCTATTTCTTTTTTTCTCTTTTTACAAAGTCATTCTCTTCATGCATAATCAGACAGCGGTATAATATGATGCCCTGTCTCAGACTTGCCATGGGTGTGCAGCATTTGCACCTGCCTCACTTCCCGAGGGCAGGGTTCATCATCTGGCCCTTTGCTGCCGCATGGGAAATCTGGGCGCTGTTGGTTGAAGGAAAAGGCAGGGAATATTTGCAGTGTTTCTCACGGAGGCAAAATTGAGCTGTCAGCCAAGCAGAAAAGAGACAGCACCCTGATTTGAAAAATTCCCAGTGTGTAGGTTATGGAAAGAGGGAGGTTTTCTGCCTGTTCCTATGGCAACAGGTTTGAAAGCGAACGTTTCACCAGACTGCTATTTCTTCCCTAGGAAAACCAGGATGAGACCTCCTCCATCTCAGTGGGTTGAGCTGAGCAGCAAAGTTCACCAAACAATGACCAAGCAGCAAGAGGTAGCACCAAGGGCGCACAGCCGAGCAGATAATGATGAATTCCACAAAGGAAAGGAAATAATTGTTTTGAATCAGAGCAAGCCTGAAACTTTGAAATTTGGGGTGAATCAAATGGCTCCAAAGAACTGAGGTTGAATCAAACAAACATCAAACTATTTTCTTCAATTTTCACAACAGCAGTATTGAATGTTAAAAAAAAAAAAAAAAGAAGAAAAAGAAAAAGAAAAAGAAAAGGGATTTTGAAGTAGAATAGTATTTTAAACAGAAGTCATTAGTTTTGTGTCTGCAATCAATGCTTTTGAGAATTAATTTTTAGGGTGTTTTTTCCCCACAAAGGACACTTTACAAAATGAGCAAAATCTTTGAAATATCCTGGAATCGCCATATACACAATTTTTAGGAATTAATAAAAGTAGTTTAGAGTTATATGATAAATATTTTTATTCAGATATAGTAATATTAGTTCTTGCAGTTCCCAAATTGGCACATGACTTGAAATAGTGAGAGATTCCCTCCTCTCCTAAACTGGTCCATTAAAACTGATATTGACAGTTGATACACTCGACCTCTCATCTTCTCAATACCTTCTTTTTTTCCCATAGTGAAATGCATTGATGAAAATCACTTTCAGTATTACATTGGATGGTAAATCACTGATACACCATCATAAATAAAAGGGAAATCCTGACTTTCAGAAATGATGAGCAAAAAAATTCCAGAAAGATGTTCAGAAATATCAACATTATTTCTTATGTTTTATTTTCAGTTAATAAAGAAAAGCACTTCTTATAAGGAAAGCCATTTTCAGGTGGGAGATTCAATAGTTTCATTTAGTTGTGAAACTAAATGTAAATGGTTTGGATCCTTGGGCTAACTGGTGGCCCCTCTGAAATCAGTGGCAGTACTTGGGCAGGATTAGCTCCACCCCTTGATTCCATCTTCTTCCTGACTTTGGGATATTCCCAGTGATTTATCCAGGCTTTCAGCACATTTACTCCATGACTTGTCTTTTTTTGCAATATACCCTATGGATTGGAGATTCTCCCCTTGAAGTGACAACAGGACTTGTCAATAAAGTTACTAAGAAGATTTTGCAGAAAGCATTTAGGATTAATGGCAGCCCAGGTGAAGTTAATAAGAGATTTGTAATTGCTTTCAGTGTGAATAGCATTCCTGAATATGTGGATTCCTGAATACCTCTGAGTTTGACTGTCCAATTGCTTTGGCTCTCTCTAATTACTGAGTTGCCTGGAAAATGCATAGTCAGATTCTCTCCTGAGAAAATGGTTGCACTTTTAATTATGCCAAGGGGTACTGATTCTCTCCTGCATTTGGCCTAATAACTGCAAGCTGTAAAATTTTAAATTTTCTCCTTTGGGAAAAATAATCTGTAAAAGCAGGTACAACAAGGAAAAAAAAAAAAAAAAAAAAGTTTGATAGCATTGGGATGTCTTTTCTAGCCTGCATGGGGAAGCATTATAAGTTTCTTACATATTTTTCAGTGATACTCACATACTCACATAGTGAAGCCCTGGCTGACTTCACACAGCTGCATTTCTCCAGAAGATTACAGGAAATAGCTTACATGTTGGTTGGATTAGGTCAGTCCAGTTCTGATACTTTATATTTTTGTCAAAAGCTTCACTGATCACAAGGATTCTGGGATAAAATGTTAGCCACAAATCAATCTGTGGACTTACCTCTGTCACCGCGCGGCCGCATAGGTGCACAGTGGCAACGCACTTTGAACTTGAAAAGCAGCACAAAGGGCTGTGTGTTACATGCCAGTCAATACCAGGACGTCGCACACTTCGAGCTGCTGGAAACTAATCCCACCTCACGCTGAGGGCTCCCCAGCCGCTGCTTTTCTCGGTGGTCGCACATTTGTGCTCTTTTTCTCTGAAGGCATCCTAGGTTTGTACCCCGAATGTTGCCCCAGCTCCCTCGTAGCAAACCCCTTTCTCCCTCTCGAGCAGGGTTTCTGGCTGCACCGCCATGCGTCTGACTGTCCTTATTTATCTGGGGGATAAATCTGCTGGGATGTCGGGCTGACAATCTGCTATGCTCTATTTGAAAGATGGATGGAGCTGGAGAAAGGAAGGTCTTGTGCTGACAGATTGTCGCAGGTAGAACAGTCTTGGCTTGAGGAATGTCACTTAATTTATCGTCTGTTAACATAAACTTTTAATTACCAACTTGGGTACTGAAAAACAGAATGGATATAAACAGTCAGATAGACACCCGGGGAGACATCTTCCCTCCCCTTTCCCTAGAGCGGCTTCACCTTGCACCTCTCCGCCTTCTTCCAAGCCTCCTCATCCTCCCTTCCCATGGTGAGGTGAGGGGTGGCCAGCTGGGGTCAGGGCTCAGGGTTTCTGCCTGTTGCTCCTGCTTCTTTTTGATCCTGTGCTCCAGCTGGGGCCTCTCCCAGGGCCGCAGTCCCTCGACATGGGTCCCTGCACCATGGCCACATTCCCTCAGGGTGTCCCTGCCCCCTGTGGGTCTCAGCGCCATGGCCACAGTCCATCAGGATGTCTCTGCCCCTTATTCCATCCTTCGAGTTTTCCAGCTTTCCGCCAACTTGGTGTGCTCTGGACACCGATTCTCCTCTAGGAACAGAACTTGCAGGTTCCCTTTTTTTGTGACAAAGGAGCCACACAGGCTTTATCCTATCCTTGGACACTGTGCTGGGCTATGTGGTCCCACTGAATTAAACATTTGGCCAGGTTTTAGCATTAGGCGCACGTTTCATGTCTTCTCTCTAACTTCAGATATTTATGATGTAGCTTTCTGCATCTGAACCTGTCATACCCAGCTTCCCCTGTTGTCAGCAGAGAAAAATAAGCTCTTGAAGGGTGGTATTCATCTGACATTTTTTAGACATACTTCAGCATGAGATGAATCACACGAGTTTCTCACACTCCAAAATAAAACCACATCCAGACTGCCTATTGGCAATTGTCATTGGCCTGTGTTTTTCCCAAATCATGCAATTGCATGGTTTGGAAGAGACTTGCTTGCACAGTAGGAACCTACAATGCCAACAGCCTTACTGTATGGACTGACCCTGTCCTCTAACCCGGCTCAGCCTGCTGGTATAACTCAGCCATACGTGCCCACTCCAAGGACCACGCAGCATCCTGAACAGGCAGAGGTATTTATTTGTCCTAGGTGCCTAAGTGTCGGAGCAAGCCTGGGATTCAAATGGTTACTCTCTCGCCATGGGCATTTAGCTGCTTGGGTTTAGTTCCTCAGAACTTCCAGCTTTTCTCCTTTGACCGCACAGGGAGAAATACCTGAACATGAATACCTTGTTGTGGTTGGCTCAAGAGAGCCAATTATGTATTTTAGAAGGGTTGCTACCCCTTATAGTTTAATATTTCAAGTAATCAGCCTGGGATTAGAGCGTAGTTTCTTAGTGTGATGCTTTTGCTGGGACATTAGATAGGAAGAATTTGCAGACAGGCAGTGCTGTATGCAGTGCAACCACATTCAGTCAGTGTAACAGAAGGTACAAAACATCTTCTACAACTGGACATTAAAATCAGATAGTCACCCACTCCCTGGATTTTTGTGTAAATTTTATATAAAGTGTTAAATTAATAAATAAGCAAGTTGGAAATCTCATTAAACCAGTTTAAGGCACTTCTAGAATGTCTTCCTTCCAGTTGGCAGGTTAGTCATTCTTCTCAATGTGTGAAAATGTTTACTTTCAAAGTTAGAATTAGGGAAAAAATAAAATAACAAGTTAATGAAGAAAAAGTGTTCATCTAATACTGGCTGCTGCAGTCCTTGGGCAAGGAGAGCCCCAGCTAAAACATTCTATTTGTGTATTTTTAATATTTAATATGCACTTATTTTGATTAATGTCCTTGTTGTTATGATACTTAATGTTTATAGGTGGGCTGTGAGGATATTTCTTCATGATGTGTTGCAGTGCTAATTATACTGAAACAGCACAGTGCAAAAACCTGATTTTCTGTACTACATCTTTTTCCAAGCTAGGTGTCTTTTTAGCACTCTATTGTATTGACTATCCAAAAGAGTTCTTTCTTCTCCAATGAAAACAGTGCAAATATTTCAACTGTGTAAGCAATTAGCGCACTGCTTTGTTAGAAGCGTAGCTGCCCTGCATCTCTTAGTCCAGTGACTGACTTCCTAGTGTTAGCTCATCTTCTTAGAAACATCCTGAGAGTCCCCTGAACACTAACAACAAAGAAAAGTGCACTTAAAATATGCTTATATACTATTTTTTTGGTGCAAACTCTGCCATGTACTGATAAAAAGCATATAAATATTAGCAGTGAATATCTACTAAATCTGTAGCCTGGCTACAGAAATATTTACAAAAGGGCTTTTAAGGTTAAAGCAATTTAAATGTGCAATTTAAAGTGAAAGCAAAGGGTTTTGCAAGAGAAAAAAAATAGAAGAAAAAATCATGCACCATTTAGGAGTTCCAGGAATTACTGTTATTTAATACTCCTGAAGCTTGTTTTCAATACAAAGCACACAAAAATATTTTTATTAAATATTTGAGGAGACATGCACTTGTTTTATATGACAGAGATATTTCCAGCGTTTTTCCATTGACTCCCTTTAGCAAAGAACAATGTTCCAGGAACTTAAGAGATGCACAGTCCTCATTTTTCATTGCTTAAAGGTTTTCAACCCTTTTGTGCATTAATATGAATGGATTTAATTAATCATTTCAAGCAATATTCTTAATCTTTGTACCTGTCTTTCTTCTCTTGATTGCTGACTTATACAAGAAAGAAGCTTGAATGCTCAAAAAATTATGACCAGTCCCTGAAAATAGGCAAACAAACATTTGCTTGAAATAAGAGAGCATATCAGAAAGTAAGGAGAAATAATCAGGAAAAAAAAAGTAAAAAAGGGTATGACACAACAGGGAAAGAAACACAATAGATAGAAAGGGATGCAGAAATCCTTGTAGCTGTCAAGGTTAAAGTTTGAGTTATATGTCTGTGCAGTGGTCTCAGGAAAGAACAGCTTTAAGGAGTTCTCAGAAATTTGAAATTACTGGATCCTGCCTGTCAAAGTGAAGTACGACTCTGCCAGCATGTGTCTGTGCTACTTCTTCCACAGTCTGCAGTATACTGCAGTATACTGACCTGGTAGCCATCAGAGCCAATGCAGAGATTCCATTTTGCTCTGATGGAACCTAAAAAGGCCAGTGATGTGCTCACATGTAACATACTATTCCTCCGTTCCCGATTCCTCTGACTACTTAGGGTTATCCTAAGGGGATTGTTTTTCTGACTGCCTGTAGGAATAGACTAAAATTTCTGTCCAGTCTAGCATTGGATCTTAACTAATCTAGAATCTTTCTTTTTTTACAGGTTCAGAAAAACCATTAAGATTAGGGCCTTAGAAGTTTATTGACCATCTTTTGGCCATTTTTTTCAATATTTGGCCACTTTTAGCCCCTTGCAAAGCATTGTTAGCTTAATTTAATTTTAAGGTAACAGATTTTACTTTGTTTTTCTGGCAGGCTAAAAGCCTGGTCTTTACACTGCTCTGGTATTATACAGTAATTCATTCAGCCATAGCTTGATTGTTTCTTTGAGCCCTGAACAGGTGTCCCAGGTAGGACAAGAGGTGGATGAGCTATCAACCCTAGGGAACTTAATAATTTTATATGACAATTTAAAAGTTTGAAGTTTTTGAGAGAAGAAGAAATAGTGGTGCCTAGGAGCTTAAGACAGATTTTGTGTTCCAAGCAGGACCCACACCTAATTGTAGTGATAAATTTAGATAATGCACACATAAGTAATTTGAGACTTATCTCAGTATCAGGTACTCTCTGTGGCAGAGAAATCTGGAAATTACATCTGAAAATTGCCTCTGTTTAAATTCAGTTTTAAATTATTTTGATTGTGCTTATTAAATGTCTATAGCAGTTTCTAACCGCTACATTTCAAACAATAAATTCAGAAATGCCACTAGGCACATGAATACTCAAAGACTGTGAAAGCAACTTACAGCAAATTGTAATTGTACTGGGCTAGAATCATAGGGAGTCATGAGAGATGGAAAGCTGTTGTGAAATTATCCACAGCAGCATGATCAAATCATACTCTCTCATGCTGCTAGGGATCTAACAAGACGAAAATGTTTGAAGCCTTCTGGGCTGTTTGATGTTGTGTGAGGCCAAAAGAAATGACCGGAGACTAGCAGTTCTGCTCCAGGGAGCTCACTTAAATGAACTTCTTGTTCCTGGCTAACTCTTTTATTCCTTCTGAATCTCTGCCATGCCCTTACTTTTTCTTTCCTTTTTTTTTTTTTTGGAAATACCTTGGTGGTTCATAACCCTAGTGCATGAGTTATGTTCATTCATAGACATGCAAGTTTGCGATGAAAAGGTTCAGGAGGTGACTTTAATTGTGGGGTCAGATGAAGGAGCCTCCTTTGACTTCTCCTTGGCTCACAGAATTGTGGAAACTAAAACCAGCAAATCCACAAGCACTTTGGGGAAAGCTGCCTGTATCCCAGCATGCTTTCCTGTAAAAGGTGACCAGAGCCTTCTATGCCTCACAGGACTGTTGTAAGAAATAATGAAATAATTTCTGTCAGATGCCTTGGAAACCCTTTATGGAAAGCACGGTCTAAGTTCAACACATGGACTATTATTATTCTCCTGATAATGTTTGGTAATATACTGGTTTAAGTACCATTAATTACAGTGCTACTTATGTGCCTGAATCACAATGCATGCTTATACTTTACTACTTCATCTATATGTAGTTGTGCTTTTAATTGGATAATCAAAATAATTTTATTTCAAATAAACATTTATCTTTCCTTTCTGGAACAAGCTCTACATAGGGTATTATATGCTAAATAGTACAACAGCCTAAGTAAGGAACACGGATAAGTTTTCTTTTTCATATGAAGATAGCCAAGAATTAAGTAAAAGAAACTGTCATAAAAGCAAAACAGAAGCAGAACACAGACATCAGTTTCACACTATGACAAAGCTTGGAGATGAAATTTGGATCCTTAGATTCATCTACAACTTTAGTGAGGCAGGTCTGCATCGAGGATGCATCTATTGTTTATCAATTCAATGATACGGTGTTTTTATTTTTTTATAATATCATGTGGATTTCTATTAAAATTAAGATGTAATAAGTTTTTCTAAGCACCTTTCACCACAGGTAATTTAGGTTATAAGACTGCTGATGATAAAGACTTTCCATAAATTTCATTCCATATTGTAATTCTTTAAAAATTTACTATTTTAATAAAATTAGAGAGACATAGATATTGCTTTGTTTCATGACCCCATATGGGTGTTGTGTTTTGATCAGTAGTGGGAACATGACTTAGGAGAGTTTTCACATAAGCTTAGGAACTCTTCAAATTGCTCTTGACTACTGTGTTATTTCTAGAAGCCGGTCTCAAGGTTATATTGTTATATATGAGCATATACTTTCTAGATTTTTTTTTTTTTTTGAAACCTGTTTTAATCTGTACTTTCAAATTACTTAGGATCCCAAGAGCAAGTCTGTAGAAAGACTTTGCTAAGTGTGTTGTAAGCACAAATACATATGCGTCTGTATGATCCTCTGAAGAATTGTCTTGTATTCTATATCTGTGTCTGCTTTTGAAATGTTTGTGTAAATAAACAAATTTAAGAGGAAAAATGAAAGCCCAAATCAAATTGAAGCATTTCTGTTGTTTTTTTTTTTCAGTTTTTTGTTTGTAGCATTTGACAGCTGCAAGAAATTGCATAAGAGAAATAAAATCAAAGGTTTGATTATCAAAATCTTCACTTCTAAGCTACCTTTATTTCATAGTCACTTCTTTTTAATAACTACATCTTGGCACACCCAATAAAAAGGAACTAATAACAGAGTATACAAAAACCTGTAGGCTGTACCTTGAGATACTTGTTTTATGAGGAATAACAGAGAATGGTTAGATAAATATCTTTTGTTTGGAACAGAAGCATGAATGGAAAAAACTGCCTAATAGAAGAAGTATGGCAATGGCCACAATCCAGCTGTAACAGAAGTTAAAGTAGCAAGAAATTCTTATTCATAAACTGTTTAATATTACAAAAAAAAAGCTTGATTTCAGCATGCTCATTTTTCTATCTGTGCTGCATATTATTTATGTTTATAAACAGTAAAATTGGGGCTTTGTAGCTGAAATCATTTAATAAAAAAAAAAACTCACTTTATAATAAGACAATGCATTTTTCCATGGAGAAAGGATCCATGAAGGTTAAGATATCCAACTGAGAAACCACAGAAATAGAACTAGACCAATGTAACTGAAGTGACTAACCACAAAGCTTGGCATAGCAATTCCAAAGAGCAATAATAAACAGAACACTTTAATGTATTCATTAAATGTATTTGAGTAAATTTGCATAATGAGTAACTTTATAAAATTGTAGAGCTGCTAGCAGACAATTTTGCAAACAAGAAGCGTCTTGCATTCACCTCATGAATTGCTCAAAGCAAGCAATTTTAACCAGTTTTAATCTGGCAAATCCAATCCCATAAATGGAAAGCAACACTACTGAGTTTATAAGAAAAATACAGTTCAGTCTTGCAATATACTTGGATTTTGTAAGTCAGTCTTTAATTAGACATAACATAGGTTTTGTTATGTTCTCCTGACAGACCAGCAGTACTCATGGTCGCCTTCTCAGCACTTCAATGAAGAAAGATACTCTCCTGCTTCGAGGAATATGAAAGGATTATCTGGTAGTCGCAACCAACCACAGTTATGTTCCGCTCATACCTGTGGCTTAGCATCCCCTGAAGATTGTGAACACACCCACGACCACATCCACCATGGGCAGGAGCCGAGGCAATCCTATCTTCTCAGCCCCACGGAGAGCTGTCCGATGGACCACCATCGTTGCTCACCACGCAGCTCCATCCATTCTGAGTGCATGATGATGCCCATGGTAATGGGCGATCACATGTCAAGTAGCACTTTCCCCAGAATGCACTACAGCTCACATTACGACACAAGAGACGACTGCGCCATGTCTCACGGTAACCCCAAGATTAACCGCATTCCTGCAAACCTTTTGGACCAATTTGAGAAACAGCTTCCCCTTCACCGGGATGGGTTTCACACTTTACAGTATCAGAGAACCTCAACCGCTGCAGAGCAACGCAGCGAGAGCCCAGGAAGAATACGCCATCTTGTTCATTCCGTCCAGAAACTTTTTACTAAGTCTCATTCTCTGGAAGGATCATCCAAGGGAAACGTTAATGGGACAAAGGGAGACAGTCGAGGGGATGACCATCATCATGGGCACCATTCCAAGCATAGCAAAAGGAGTAAAAGTAAGGAGCGAAAACCAGAGAGCAAGCATAAGTCTGGAATGAGCAGCTGGTGGAGCTCCGACGATAATTTGGACAGTGATAGCACTTACCGAACCCCCAGTGTGGTAAATAGGCACCATGCGGATCATATATCCCATTGCTACCCGGAAGCACTCCAGGGCCATTTTGGGGATCTCTCATTGAAGACTTCCAAAAGTAATAATGATGTGAAATGTTCAGCTTGTGAAGGGCTAGCAATGACCCCTGACAGTAAATATATGAAAAGGAGTTCTTGGTCCACACTTACAGTAAGTCAGGCTAAAGAAGCTTATCGCAAATCATCACTTAACTTAGATAAGCCTCTGGTTCATCAGGAAATCAAACCTTCCTTGAGGCCGTGCCATTACCTTCAGGTAAGAAGAAGATTTTCATAATATTTTAAGTGGAAAAAGCTTAACAATTTACGCAATAAAGTCATAGTAAAAAATGCAAAGGTCATCCACATATGTTCCTTAAACAAAAACAGGACTGTTCACACAATGTAGCTATTCCATGAAAATGTAGTCTTTGCTTATGGGGCACATTAAAAATTAAATGAAACGGGTGTACAGTAGTTTAAGGTCAGTGAATGTTTTTCACCTTTGGCATTTCCACTAAAAATCTTGACAAATCCATACCTCACATTGCAAAGGGGTAGTTCTCCAAGCAGTTTGGAGCTAGAATAAATGTATCAAATACAACTGTAAGTGAAAGATTTTAAAAAGAGACTATCGAGACTGTCTGGAATCCCACTTTTATGTTCTTTTATTCCTTGTGTACAGGTTGTTTTAAGTAACAGGAAACTAGTATACTCAGTTGGCTTGTCTTGATGACAACTACTCATAAACTTGTCAGTGGGTCACCTAAAATCATATTGAACTCAGCCTCTTCTGAGGCTCACTGAGCTCACTGAGTTACATTTGTAACTTTTCACAGGAAGATAAATATTTCAGGTCTAATACTATTTAGGGTGTTCTGTGGTCTTGTTTTCTTTTTTCTTTCTTTGTTTTCTTTGTTATCACTGCAACTAGTTCTAAAGATGCTCCCATCCTCACCTACATTTAAATTCTTATAGTTACTGCCACTTGCCACAACAGCATCATGCTGGTGAAGCCAGTTATGATGGTGGACTTATGTGCTCTGGATCTTGAAGTGATATAGGTATAAAAAAATAGCTTCCCAAATAATTTTTAGATATTTACATAACTTAGGTTATCTGCTTGCAGCACAGCCCCATAATAAGCTGCATCCACACATCAGGGTGCGCAGCGACCTGCAGTGTAAGCAGAGCAGAAAGGAACCTGGGAAGGTAGCTCGTCCAGTTGGCATTGCCACCAGTTGCCGCTAGGAAGAACATATTATGGAAGCATTCCCTTAGGAATCTCCAAAAAGCGCAGCCTGTAAAGCCCACTGTTCTCAGCACCTTATCTTCATTTTATATATATATATATATATATGTATATATATTTTTTTAGGTAATGAACTTCACCCTCTGTAAAGCTTTCTTGTTCCTCACATTAACACATGCAAATCTCCACTTCAGATTTACATATTTAGAGATCTTCAGTTCCTGGTGTGCTCTCCATAAGCCAGCAGACACAGAATAACAACCATTCTACTTCTGTGCAGAGCCCTCTTGCTCTCTGAGCGATAGGGGAACAGTAGTAATGAGTTACAGGTGAAGAGCTGAATCTTTCCAAATGCAAGTACAGCCATCCAGGATCAATCTTCCCTACTCTAATATGGGAAAATTCATCATTTCTGAGAAGGAAAAATAAAGAAGTTGCAACACTTCTCTCATTACCATACAAACTGATTCCAATTTTAGGCTGACAGCTATAGCAGTTTATCATATTAAGTACCATTCTCATATATGTAAAGCAGCCTGCACTCTTCTGAAAGTATTTGATCCAACTCAGTGAGCCGGAGCTGAAAGCACTTCCAGGGCAGAGCTCCAACAAAATTTCTATTCTGGAATCTGAGATACTGCTCTTGCAGTAAGGAAAAATTAAGTTATTGTTACCTTTTCCCTTGTGTACAGAGGCCACTGGGTCCTTTACATCTCTGTTCAGTTTTGCGCTTTCCTCCCTGTCACACTTCCTTGTTTCTTCTTCTTTATGTCTCTTTTTTCTTTGCAGAAGCCACCAGTTTTTTTACTTTTCATGCCGCTCCTCTTTACTCCCCAGTTATATTAGTGTGCCCAAGTGGATGTGAAGCACTGAGTTCACAAACTGACCTGGTTGTCAGTCAGTAAGCTCTAGGCTAAGAGCCCCGCAGGAGGCCAAGGCCCAGGAACAGGAAAGCATATTTCTTTCAGAAATCTTTGTTTCAGTCATTTGGTGAATCTGGGATGTTTGAGAGGAAGTTTCTTCCAGTGATTAATGTTCCAGCTTAAAATCTAGGAGGTGGTGCAAATTTAAGCTTCTATACCAGGGACTTCCTCTGCAATCTTCCTTTTTAAGCCTCTCTGAAAATGGCATAGTAGCAGTTCCCTAATTCACAGAGATGCTACAGTGCGAATATGTTAAGACTTAAGTACTCCATTACTGCAGTAAAGAATGTATAGTAGTGCCTGAAATACCTGCAATGCTGTGTTATGAACATTCTTATTACAAAGGTTTTAAATTAAATGTAGGTTCTGTAGAATCTGAACGTACTATTCCGAGCATGGATATCCTTCAGATGGAGAGGATCACTTATTCACCAGCCCAAGATCAGCAAACAAATGAGGGATCCCATTCTGCCAATGTCATAACTAAACACATAGTTTTGAAACATCTGCTTTGACTGATGCTGTGGTGTGACCCTGTAATCACTGAAACCAGAGATGTGAGACCTGTTATTACCTCTGCCATGAACTTCCTCTCTGACCCAGCAAATGTAATTTGTTAATCACTGCACACTTCAATTACTCTATCAGCAAAACTGAGGAAGGATATTTAACTTTTTTTACAGCAGTAAAAGACGCATCAGTAAATAATGATTGGATGAAAATAATCTCTAAATCCAGAAAGTGAAAAAGATAAGAGAAAGGATCCCTAGCCAGGAGGGATAGATATTCCAGAATATGTGAAAATTGAAGTGTTCAAGGGATTATGAAGTTGATTATGCAGCAGCATATTTCCCTAAGGTGCACAAATGAACAGATTAGCATAAAACCCCTAAGTGCTTTGTAGAATCGCTGTTTCTATAACATTAGAACACATTATATTAAAAGGCATTTGTCCTGAGTGGTATTTCCTTATCAGCTATATGTTTTCTTAAATCTTTTTTAAAGCAAACGTTTGAAATTACAGTCCTTCAAAGATTTTACATATGTGCATATACCCCATCACAATAAAAACCACTACGTTTAATGGTTTATACATTATTATTATAAATTAATATTTATTATTACTATTATGCTACCTATATATATAAGGACTCACTGGACCCAAATCTGTGTACCATCCACTGGTCTTCCTCTTTTTATTTTTCTCTTAACATCTGTAAAAGTTACTACTGTTCCTGTTTTCCACTGGAGAACTGTGGTGTAGAGCATCCCAAACTGGAGGCGCATCTCAGTGCCTTGGGCCTGTGCTTGAAACCATGTTTTCTGTATCTTGCTTATGGAGTTCCACTTTGTCTTGCATAGTAATTCCTGAGCTGCTTTTTCCTTACCATTGAAACTTTGAAGAGTACACAAAGAGAGATTTAAAAAAATGAGCTTTTCCAAAATTCATGGAGAACTCAAGAGACCTTGTTCTAGCATTGATGGTCATCTGGCCCAAAGGGGACAATTTCAGAGAACAATTGAGTTCATAAAAAATAAAGCTCTATATGATAGTGTTTGTTTTTATGATCCAAAGGGATCAGTTTTCACTATCAGATTAGCTTTGTATCGGTCCTACTACAGTGATGGTGATGGGAATGTGCAGAGGGGAAGGGTGGGACAGGCCCTTTGGGCTCCAGATAGTCATGAAATCAGCTTAAGTGTAGTGTGAACCTATACTCCTCTGGTATCACTACGCTTTGCTTTGCAACATTGATAGCATTTACCAGACACTTGTGATTGATTAGCAATGATTTTTATCTATGGTTCTGTAAATTCTATTTTTGAGGGCAAACAAATTGAGCTCCAAATGCACCTCTGGACACCAAACACTTCGGTCACCTAACTCAGCACGAAAATGTCGGTCGCACATACAGAATAAGTGTACATTTATATAGCTCTCACTACAGTGCCATGCTTTCCATGTCATTTTACTTTTACATGTAAGATATGTTAAGAAAAAAAGCTCATGAGTTATGAGGTCTCCTTTATCATCTTCATCAGTTATTTTGGGTAATCACGTTTAATGCATATACAGTGCAACGACTATTTGACTAATTTTACTGTTTCCATGAGTCCTTTTGAGGAGCAAAGTTTTTCAAGAGGAAAAATGCATATGAACTCAATAGCTGTACTAAACTTATGACCATGGAGGCATCACTTACAGCTTCCAATACTGAAATATGTGTGAATGCAATGACAGGGAAAGGATTCAGACAACAGACCGAAAGGCAGGTGAGAACAGAGCACTCACCATCACTAAAGCTCTGGAGCACAGCGCTATGTGTCACTGATTAATATTCCTCCCTCAACCATTCAACAGCCTGTGAAGCAGCAAGCGATCGAGGTAAACATACCACAAGGTACAGTGAATGAATCAGCACTAAAAAGGAAAAGAGCATGTTGTCTAAAAATGGCTCCAGCCCCCTCCTGTCTTCCTGGGGCATTTAAGTACTAGCGTCATCCGTTACAGCACTGGCAGTGCTAAGCATGTAGGTAATAATGTTAGCTGTGTACTCGGCTGAATGAAAGAGAAGTAGCAGAGCTGGTTTCTTAAAAAAGAACAGAAATCAGTAGCATCACCAAGGGTCTGTGCTGGTTTAAGCTATGCCAGCATGGAGAAGAGCTTTGAGGACAAGCTAATGGAGTTATAGGCCTTAATCGTAGCTTGCGTATTTTGAAGGGGGCTCTGCTGGGGACGTGAGAGCACCTAGGCTGGCGTGCGAGGGACACGCACGGCTGCCTTGCAAGGGTGGTTTTCACCACCAGGCACCTTCTCCAGCACCGCATCTTTGTGAAAGTGGGTTACACCTGTTGATTGACAAAATAAACGCGTGAGCTACGGAAACTATGTGCAGTACTCTGCCAACTGACAGGCGCTCCCGAGTTAGGTGTTAGCAGCAGTGTTGCTCTACTGGCACCTGTGGCTCTTAGGTCCCCGCTACGTAGAGACGCTGTGGCTTGGGAGCTGTTGTAGGGAGGTGGGGAGCACCTCTCATTTCCGTCCTGTCAGAGCATTTTTGTCTTTCGCTCTGTAATTCTGTGATGAATGGTCTGGAGAGCCTTGCCCCAACTCAGGTGAGCCATGCTAAGGTGACAGCTCAGAATTTCCTTAATATCTAAAGGCGCAAAGGCAACGACACTTCCCGAGCATAGGTGGCAGCCCTCCTGCCTCCGCAGGTTGCCCAGCGGGAGCCCGGCCAGCCCAACTCACCCGGAGCGAGGCCCGTGCAGGGCCCAGCAGCACCCGCGGCGCCTAGGCCGGGGCTGCCCGCGGGGGCACCCGGCTGGAGGCAGCGAAGCCCCGGCGGCCCTCGGGCGGGCAGCCTGGTGTGCGCAGAGGAGCCGGGCCCGAGGGCTCAGAGAGTCTGCTGCACTTCCCACAACTTAGTATTTTTTTTAACCATATAAAAAATTGCTTCTTTTCTCTATGATCCCAGGTCAGGTCCCTTAAATTATTCAGAAGGTCGTGTGCTTGGGGGGGTTTTCTATCAGGTGAGACAGTCTCAGAGGATGCAAAGAAAAGCAGAGGAGCCTTCTGCTACCCAGAGCAGCAATCTGGAATTTTCTCTGATGGCTGTGTCAGACCTTTCCCTTAATACATTTTTTTTTTTTTTTTTTCACTTTTTCTGCAACTGGTTCCATCTTGTGGGGTTTGCACGTGGAACGCATACGGCAGGTCTCCCAATAGGATCCACAGAATTGGCTGACCTCAAGTGTTTTAACGTGGTGTAAGTGTCTGGAGATGAATAAATACAGGAGCAAAATTCATCTGTGGTATAATTACAGTAGCTGTAGTAGGGAGAGGCTTGGGCACAGCTGACAAACTGACCTTTAAATGCTCTGAGAAGCAGAGTTCTTTTCTTTTTCCATTATTACTTTATTAAATCATTGAATGTATTTGTATTACAAAATTCATATAATCCTAAACTTCTGCGAGCTCTTCACTCTATATGAACTAATGAGCTCCACTAGATTCCAGTTTCAATTTTTAAGTTGCAGTTCTTAATTTGGACATAAAACTAGGCTATACACTGCAAATGCAATTAGGCAAATTAGATTCTTCTAGAGTGAATGTTCTTCGTGAAGAGATTCGCTCTGTTGCTCCTTAAGGCCCCTCTTGTTTCACATCGAGGCTTGTGTAGCCAAGTCTAATGCATGGGTTTCCAGGATAGCGGAAAATACAGCGTCTCTCTTTTCCCAGAGCTCTTCAGCAGTAGCAGATGTGCTTTATGGTTGTGTCTGAGGGCCTTGACATGTTTTCTCTGTTTGAACCAGTAGCTAACAGATAACCAAGAAGTGAACTTCTGCTTGTCTCACTTGTCTCACATTATTAGGGAATATACAACAGAACTCCCACAAATTAAACTTTATGGCAAAGACCTGTATCCTGCATGTAGTTTTTTTCTATATGCATATCAACACTGTTTGTGTATCATACAGTCCAGAAAAAGGGAAGTGACAGGAGAAATGCAGATTTGCAGCCCTGCAGCTCTTCAGGGAGGGTTAGTTTACAGTGAGTTTTTACTCAGTCCTGCATAATAATCTGACAAAAACTGGAGCAACAAAATCAAAAACCTTTCCGTTTTTGTTCCTAGGGCCAGTGTTTTTCAAAGCACATGTAAAACAGACAGTACATAACCAGCCATAAATTCTAGAGAAACATAATTTTGTCTATTGTAATAGCTTTTATTCCTAGCCCTTCCCAAATATTCACAAACATGCTGTACACCTTAGAGTGTTAATTGTCATAAATTCAGCTTAGACCTTTTGCCTTTTCTGTAAATTTTCTTTACTATGCTGTGCAGATACCAGGCTCCGTGCACTCTGCAAATGTTTTCCAGGCTATTCAGCCTGCCTTTCCCAAAAATATCTGCCAAGGAAACTTGTAGCCAGCTTCAGTTGCTGATATGGTGGTCCCCTGGGTCTTGTCTGCTGCCCTGTCATTCAGGCAGCCCAGCTGGCAGGTATCTTCCTGGCTCCTCTTTGCCTGTAGTGACAAGCTGGACTGCAGTCTAGCTCTTTGGCCCTTTGATGCTTGGCTTTAACAAAACTCACATTGTAATTCAATTCATTCCACTTACAGAGAAAGATGTGGAGTAAAGGCAGCTACAGGCAGGCCCACCAGCACTGGGAAAAAGAACATAATTTCTGGTTGCTTGACTGTGGTAGATTAATTGTCAGTAAGGCTGCATTTTGTGGCAAGTGTGAGAAGCTCCAAGTTTTGGTCTTTAATAGCTATGCAGATCTCCATCATCAAAAAACTTACTACCTTAATCTACATCTATATTAGAAAGTCCCATAATGTCAGTAAAGGTTCCTTGGCAGAGGATCGCTATCCTCTGTATGGCTATGTTGCTTGACTTTTTTACAGGATTGTTTTGACTCAAGCCAAATAATACTTCCCCAAGCAATTCCTGGGTATGGTTCAGGACTTACAACAGCCCAGGGACTGTTTCAGCAGTCACTGTTCTGGAGCTCTGTAGCTCTCTGGATGCAGGTTGTTGAAGGCCAGGTGGTCCCCAGGCAAGGCAGTGGGTCCTTGTTTGCTAATATGCACATAGCCTTAGAGTAATTATCATACCATTTTTATCTTCTCAATACCCGCACAAGCTAGAGAAGCACAGTCAGCCTTATTTCACACACAGGAATTATGGCACAACGAGGCTGAGTGTGCCATTTCAGCTGAGTGGGGCTGCCCTCCCTGGCCTCGTGTTGCCATTCCCTCGCTTTTGCTAGCGCGGACGGTTGCACAGAGGCAAGGTGAGTCGGAGCAGCACCACACGCAGAAAACTTACCTGCATTGTGTTGTTGGAGTTATTTTTCATGTGGGTGCATGAAACAACCTGAGTCTGTAAAGTAATCTGAAGTTGATAGAAAAGATAATATTCTTTAAGGAAAACTCATCCCACTCAAGTTGATGGCAGTTGTTGTTTTCTGAGTTGACTTAAGCTGACTCTGAAGCAGCATCCTGATTCCCCAAGGAAACCAGCAGCACATGAGCACCAGGGTTTCTAGGTTATATCCCCACAGATACTGTGTTTTGGACCGATAGGCTGCATCTACTGGCTGTTCTCATTTAAGGACAGGCCAAGACCTCCCTTTAGCCCAGATCTGTCTCAGCTCAAAGTTCCACCACCAGATCTTGTTGAGCCCCAGGCTAGGCAAAGAAAAATCACTTTTAGTGCGAGCAACCTCCCCACTGCCATCTGAGCACACCTTGTGTCACCGTCCCAGAGACACAAGACACGCTTGGTCCAGGAGCACCCAGCATCGGAACGGGGGACCTGCGCATGTCCTTGTGCACAGCACAAGTACACGCGGCACTTCGCCCACATTCCTCCAAACAGTATAAACATGGCCACGGCATCTTCACAGCTCTTTACACTGCTTAGCCATCCTTGTATTATTATTTGCAGAGTTTCTGGAGAATCAGTTAGGGGATGCAGTGATGATTCATGTTTTTGAGTTCACCACTGCTCATATAAGGATTAGAAAGTATTACTTCAATAAAAAGAACACTGTTACAGAGAAAATACAAAAGTGGTGACTAAGCAGTCTTGAGTATATTGGATGTAAGTCTTCTTTGCATCAGGAGTCAGTGAGTGCAGCTTTGCTTGGGGCTGTGCATGAAAAACATCTAATAAAATCAGCTAGTAAAGAAAGCTGCTACTGGTTTGCCTCATCGCACATCTTCCAGATGGAATATGTTTGTACTTTATGTGTCTTCATGGGTGTGCAGTCCATTTCCATGTGCAGTTCAAGGTGTTGTTTCCAACCTGGTGTAAAGCATAAAGTATTCTTCCTCTTCTTCCCATACTAGAGCTGTTCAGATCAAAGCCTAGAGAGAATCACTGGCAACACAAAGGTGTCTCTTCCTTTCTTGTATTAATTCCTGGCTGGGTGGGAGGTGTCGGATGACTTTCAGGGAATGTTGCAAGAATCTCTGTACTGCTGAGCTGTCAAGGAATTCAGGGAGAGGAGGTAGTATATGAAAATTAAAGCTAATTAAAAGGAATGGCATAGTTAGTGCTGAGGAGGAGTCCCTGACGTATTTTGTAGAGATTTTGAATGGCTTTCATTGTATAATTCATATTCTTTGAACAGTGAATCAGCACATTAAAAAAAAATCATTAAAAATGCATTAAAATGTACACTGAGAATGGGGTTGAGAAGGGCACAAGATTAGCTACAGAGGAAGCAAGGATTTTATTTATAGATGGTGCACTGTTCCCTTCTGCAAAAAGATAGGCCAGTAGGGCCTAGAGTAATTGAACTAAAGTCTTCAACCAGTGGAATGCCATTAGAGGGCCTGATTCTAGAATCTGAGTGGCAATAAAATTATTTACTTTGATTCAGAAAAGATGAAAAATTGTATTCCTTTCATGTCTGGATGCAAGAACATTTCAAGTGCAAAGTTTCAAAGGATAATGCAAATTTGAGACCTTTCTGTTTTGTGGTAAATATTTCATACACTAGTGACACCTCACAACAATCTTGAACATACTGTCCACTCAAGAGAAAGGGTAAAAAAGCAAATATGTTCTAGTGTAGCATAGATATAGCTTTTGTGTGTGTGTGTGTGTGTGTGTGTGTGTGTGTGTTTGGTGTTTTGGGGGGTTTTTTTGTGCAGAAAGGGAATATTGTTTAGAGACCTACTAAAACGGCGACTGAGGATTCCCCAGACCAAGAGTCTTTCGGACACCAAAAAAAAAAAAAAAAAAAAAAAGGCATAAAGAAGTAAACTAATATTTGGGAAAGAAATAACCAGCAAAAACAAGGTGATGAGATTCAGTCATGGAAGAACCATCAACTGGCCTCTTGTACCCCTATCCTCCACATTTAATTTAATAACCTATAGCTTATATGGTTTCTTTGGGTTTGGGTAAGGCTACTACCACTCCGGAAGAAACTCTGGGAGAAAGATTGCAATGTAGTCCTCTTTAACTTCAGGTGAAAATTCTACTATCAGGTCAGTGTTCCGCTCTCACCTCTCACCAACAAAATTTTTGAAAACAAAAGATATTCAGCTTCCACTTCCAAGTAAAATACCGAGGAAAATTTCCATGCTGCTAAAAATCATTTTTTGCTTTCTTTGAAAGATTGTCATTATTTTCATCTAATTATGGCTGTACACAAGAGCCTTTCTTCTGAGGGTCCTTGAAGAAGACCTATTTTAAGGGACAATCTCTTACATACACTTCAGGTTCTGTCCTCCATTGTCATCTTCTGTCTGTTATATTCTTTTCCAGTCTGAGAAAACATAAAATTATCTATCAACTACATAGTATTTTGTACCTCGTCCTTCATATTGGTAGTCTAATTTCAAGCACAGACAGCTTTGGCTTCTGCCAAATAAATGTGAAATTTATATTAATAAAATAAGATGTAGGTGATAATGAATATTTCAGTGCATTTTACATCTGTGTGCTAATTAAATTTCACAGGACTCCTGTGAGGTAGGTAATACTCATTTTAACCTTTGAGAATGAGAAATATGAAGAAGTGATAGTCAGCTCCCTTAGCTAAAGCCATATATTTAGAAGTATTTCAATTTAGCTTGTGAAGTGAGATGCCAGATTTTAAGCAGATCAGCACTTCAGTGGTAGAACACCTTTGAAACTCTGGGAGTTTAGAACAAATGCCTTAGAAGCAAGTGCAACAATGGGAGCAGACCTGTTTTGAAGTGCCAGTAGCAGTTTCTGAATTGACTTTGGCTAAATGCTAAATTGAGATATAAAAACTTGACTTATCAGCAGCACAAGTCCAGAGAAATGAAGAATCCATTGATTCTGGTTTTGACGTGAGCATTTTTTAGCTAGGTTGCATACTTACACCATTGAACTTTAAATATCTAACATTAGTGTCTGAATGGGAGCCTAGATTATCTTTCTCTGACTAGATATAATGAAAAACTGTTTTACCTTTAGTATTTACCTGAAATAGGTTGCCCACAGAACAGTCTCCATCCTTGGAGACATTCAAAACCCAGCCAGATGTGGCCCGTGGCAACCTGGGAAAGCTGGACTAAAAACCTCCCTGCTTGAGTAGGAGGTTCTAGTCCAACCTCTGGGGTGCCTTCCAACCTCAGTGATTCCAGGTTTGTTCCTCAGGTTTCTTCCTCAGATTCCTCAGGATTAATTCATGTGAATTTATCCCCCTTCTCCCCAACAATATGCTTCTGCTTATGCGTAGAATTTGTGCAATGTGAAAAGCTGGAGACAGACCAATTGATGAAGTCCTGTCAGGGGTGAGAAATTAGGCATTTTTCTGCCCTTTTCACCTGACACGTCTGATCTGAGCACAGCCAAGACACACGAACATCAAGGGCTATGAGGGTGATTACCTTTCCTTCTAGAAAGGCTTCTAGATAACCATAATGTGTCTCAAATACTCAGAAGATTCAAATTCAATTTCTTCCTTAGCCTGCATGAGTTCACACCTCTGTCTTCTCAGTTCCCTAAAGAGAATCCTGAGTATCAGGTTATAAGGCATTTGGAGTGAGGGCACTTCCTAAGATCCTATTCTGAAGGAGCTAGCTCTCGTTAATGCTCTTTTGTAGGGAATTTAGGTTCCTAAGACTCTGGAGATCACTCCGGGGATCAGCTATGTAAAATTTAGTAAGGTAAGTTTTAGGTGCTTGGTGGTTTCTTAAATCTTTCCCTAATTAGCTTAATCTAAATACCATAGTGAATGCTCACCAGGATAATTTTAAAAAGGACCAGAACCATTGAGAGATCTCAAATTTCCTGAACCTGCTGGTGCCTCACAGCAATAATGCATTAAATTTGTGAAAGAGACTCATCATTTCTGTAGTAGTTATAACCAAATCAGCAGCTGATGACAAAATTAAATGAGAAGAGCTAGACCTTGTCAGCTCGTTGTTCTTACAAAAGGAAATTCATATGGTAATATGCAGTCTAACTCCGCTGTGGATAAAAACGGCATATACAAGGATTCATGTTAACATGTAGAACAGGAGGAAGGCTTTTTTAGAAATTATAAATATCAGCACTCATCACTATACGCAAGTAGGTAATTAGGATAATTATTCCCAATTAGCAGCTGCAAACCCTGCAGATGGGAATTTCAGGGGCTGCTAACTATTGTAAGAAAGCTTTTCTGCAATCTGTGAAGCCCTTTTCATGTTTGGGGGTATATGTATTTAATGACCTTCACACTTACTGACAGATATTTGTGTTGATATTTCAAAATAAAGAAAAGTCCTTCTGTAGAGTCTTAAACTCTTTTGCTTTTCTTTAAGGCTATACTGAGATCTGAGATAGCCTGGTTTTTGAAATGTTTTTCTAAGCATTTAACCTCGTAGCTAAAGGAAATGATGAGCCAGTGCTGACTGAATGGGGACTCAAATTTTGCTGTTATTCGTAATCCATGAGAGGAAAAGAAAAGAAAGGTCAGGGTCTTTTGAAGACAGTAGAAAGACTCCAAGGTTTTTTGTAAGCCCTGAATAAAATTTTTTGAGAGAAAATATTGTGAAATTTAAGTGTTAGGCTCCAGGACCATTTTCCCTGTGTTCATTGTGTTCTGCTGCTTTGAGTGGCTCAAGGTTAACTATATATATGTGTGTGTAGATATACATTTTTTTTTTAGTGTAATTTTTTTTTTTCAACCACAAAGGCTTTTATGACTGTGAACAATTTACTATGATTAGAAAAGGGATGAAAGGATTCTTGGAGCATATGTGTGGTTTGGGGCTTAATTATTTTTTAACTTTCTTCAGAATTCATTTAACTTATGAACTGAGAAAGTGAAAGAAATTCAGTCAACAAAAACTATGAGGTATATAGCTGGAAGATTTGTTCTCATGAACTTCTTTAGCGTGATAAATAATAAAAAGAAAAACACTTTATTTTTTAGATACCTGAATGTGAAAATCAGCCATTCCTGTCTTTAAAAATAGCATTTCAAGTTGAAGTTACAACTAAGCTTGTGTTTACTTACTTAGGTCCAAATCATTATTCAGCTGCTTGAATATGGGATTTTAGACAAAAGAAAGTTGAGAAGCTAAGTTTTTTTGCATTCCAGTAAATATAAAGTTATTGATCAATATCTTTCCAAACTTTCTATGCGATATCTTTGGGCTAAAATGAGAAATTTCAAGGCAAAATAATCTTTCTCTGAAAAATCTGTAGATTTTTGAAATAAAATATTAAGAAAAAAATGTAATAATTCATTTTTAATCCAGAAAATTGAGCCATATAGCTTGCACCTAGATGTCAATAAATGCTTTTTCAGTGTTTGGTTCTTGTTGCTAGCTATGTTCACATCCAAGTAATAAAGAATATTTAAAAATGAGAGCGTGTTTGTATAGTATCGATTAATTTTTCTTAATGTAGCACTCTAATTCAGATTTTCACAGTTATTGCCAGTTGTGGGTAATGAAACTTAAGAAAATGCATTTGTTTTGTATATTATAGGAGCCTGGCTATTACAACATTTATTACACATAGATATATTTTAGTTCTCCCAGAATCTCAGAAATCCTGACATAAATGTCATATATAGTGGGTTTGGGAAAGATGTGGGGATGCTACATCCCATTTACAGGCTTCAGGTTTGAAAAAAATGTTTCAGCTTCCCTTTCCAATCACTGTCCAAAGTAGAATAATATTAATGGTTTATTTCGGTGTAGGATCTAAAGCATATTTTGTTTAAATTATTACTCCATCCTCTTACCTTGTTCCTTTAATTCAATATCCCTATCTTTACTCGTTCCCCCCTCTTAAAATTTCATTTCAACCTGGATGTGTTCTTGGAACTCAAATCACATGGTGCACGGCTAGTCCATGAATCTTGTAAGGGCGGTAGAGATGTAGGGAGAGTTAAATCTATGATGAAATCTATCTGATGAAATCAATGGGAGCATTTCTGTCAGTTCCTCAGTGAGCCCTGTTTGTAGAAAGTCTCAGATATGCCTGATTTAAAGTCTTGATCTGATAGCCTACTTCGCAGAATCTATCTCTTAACTTGAAGTCCTGATTTATAGTATGTTGGTAAATAATGTCATTGTCCTATGTAGTATATTTTAAGTCATTATGTTGATAAAGGATTTGATGCTGCCCAAAGCATCAACCCTGGTCGGCCAAAGCATTTAATTACATCCTTCTTTTTAACCACAAGTCATTATAATGAATTTAAATGAGTTGCCTATATACACTTTAAGAAAAGGCTTAAGTGGGTTTCTGGATTAGGACCAGAGCATGTAGCCCCTTGGAAGATTAAACAAAAAGCAAAGAATCTGTAACACTGACAGAGACCGGCTTGCTGACACCTTCCCCAGGAGTCTTAAAACGAGGTGAATTTTGCTGTAGATTGGAAATTCTGCTCCTAGTGTGTTCTCTACCAATTTGTGGTATAGACAGATATCCACCAGCTGTGGATTGTCTGGTCACCAGACTTTGTATTCGAAAAAGAACATCAGTTATATGAAATCAGCCATGACTATAGAGAATTAATAAGTAACTGACTACGTTCCTGATATGTTGCAACTCTATGAAGTATTTTGCTGTTTGAAAATAATATTTTTTAAAAGAAGAATTGCCACATTTGCCTTTTTTTTTTTTCACAGAAGTTTGTCCTATGTTGGAATTCAATCTATTTATGACAAAAACATAGATTAATTTTAATTAAATACTTCATTCCTCTTTCTGAAAAAAATGCCAAAGTCCCATGTAAAGGGAGTGGGAGGAATACTCAGAAGTGTTTAGCTTTCAATAATTTTTAGGTCTGAGATACATGATCAACTTAATGTTCATTAATTAAAATCTGTGTGGGAGCTTTTAGCAGAGGTTAAGCTAAGCCATTTAGAGCAATTTAGAGCATGCGTCCAGATAGCTACTGCAGCTCAACAGACAAGCGATGATTTTTTTGTTCTTTAGGTTCTAACATTTATAGACTGCTCCTGAAACTGGGATTAAGATTTCCAGATCATTTGGAGGCTTTAGAAATGTTATCCTGTGCTTTGTTTCTGATTTACAAAACATTCACATGACTTGTCCTTGTAAAATGAAAAATTGAAGGAAGTATTTCAGTGTAATAGAATAAAACACGTTTTACATGTGTGCTTGATGTTGTCCATTAGGTGCCTCAGGATGAGTGGGGAGGATACCCTGCTGGTGGGAAAGACGAAGAAATTCCCTGCAGAAGAATGAGGAGTGGGAGCTATATTAAGGCCATGGGAGATGAAGAAAGTGGAGATTCTGATACTAGCCCCAAGACATCACCAAAAGTAGCAGTTCGGCCAGAGTCATTATTAAAATCCATTGGACAGAGACCATTGGGAGATCATCAAAAGTAAGCCTCCTTAAACAGTGTCATATGTCGTTGAATGCTGCAATGACTTATATCATTTTTGCGTGTTTTATTGATAGCGTTCAGTATCAACAAGAAAATATGATACTTGTTACCATAGTTAAAAAGCTAACTTACCTGACTCATCATTTCATTTTAAATTAGCCTGATTACCAGATGAAAAATGTCCATTTTTTTCTATCCTTCTAGCAAACCTGCTACTAAGAAAGTGTGTTATGTTTATTACAGGAAATATATCCATCTTTGTATCAAAACTTTAGCATTCTGAATATTACTTCTCTAGAAGGATTATTTGGTATTGTAATTCTTTGTTATTTTGTATCTTCATCTGAAATAGAAAAAAAAACTTTTTTTTTTACCGTAGATGTAATAACAAATATATAATTGTATCATATATGTGATATCTTACACTACGTTTATCAGCATGATACTTGCCCTATGTACTCCTGTGAAGACATTATGGAGAGTTGTGTTTAATTGATTTTTGTTTATTCTTAACAGCTACAATATGATAACCAGCCCACATATTTTAAAATTATAAGAAAGTATGTAGTTATGTATGTTTTCCAAAATATCTTTATTTCTCTCTCTTTTTTATCCTTCCATATACAACTTTATAACAAAATTGTAAGTGTTTTTCTGAAGACAACTTCAGTGTTGCAGTCTGGTTTCAAATCTGAGCTTCTTGGGTGTTTCTCACAGCTTAGAAAACTGTTCTTTTTGTCTAGGAGAAATACATAAAATGAAAAAATTAAAAGTGAGAGTTTTGATCAAAGGTTGCTTATTGTTCTGTAGATAATACCATACATCATGTACTACAGTGACTCACCTTTCATAAAACAAAACAAAGCAAATCAGAAACCTTAGGCAAAAAGCTCTCTGGCTTAGTTAAATTGAACTATTTGGCTTGCAAAATGGAAGAAAAACTTTTACTATTACTGAAGAGAACATTTAAGTACACTGTCTTGTGTAGCTTGCTTATGCAACTCTGTAGGTTCAACTCTGATGAATAGGCATCTGTTCCATGAGATGTTGGAGATGCTGAAATCTTAATTTCAAGACATCATGAAATAAGACTGTCAAGGTCTATCATCTGGACTGGCAACTGAAATCCAGACAGGAAAACCTTACATCATTTTACATGGTGCCAAAGACCTGTGTTTAGGCAACAGAATCAAGTTTTGTGTGGATATAAATGCTTTGCTATAAAATTAGTTCAAAAGGCCCTGGCACTGGTTAATGTACTTATATAGATGAAGCCACTGAGTGCAAGGAGACTGGCAAGCGCAGTTAGATCTTGAAGTACCAGGGAACACCAGCATTATGTAATGACTATTTGAGTATATCTCTGCAGTTTTAAATCTTTCTAAATGCTCTGCACCTTTTGACAAAAATATTCCTATGTTGTCTTAAAGCTGGCACTCCTGTGTCAGCAAAACACAGGATTATTTAGGCAAACTGGACACCCATAAATCTATGGGCCCAGATGGGATGCATCCAAGAGTGATGGGATGGCAGGGGTTATTGCTCAGCTGCTCTCCATCATCTCCGAGAGGTCATGGAGAGTGGGGAAGGTGCCTGAGGACTGGAAGAAACCAGTGTCACTCCAGTCTTCCAAAAGGGCAAGAGGGAGGAGGCAGGAAACTACAGGCTGGTTGGCCTCACCTCTGTCCCTGAAAAGATGATGGAGCAGCTCATCCTAGAGACCATCTCTAGGCATGTGAAGGAAAAGAAGGTGATCAGGAGTACTCAGCATGGATTCACCAAGGGGAAGTCATGTCTGACCAACCAGATAGCCTTCTACGATGGGGTGCCTGGCTGGATGGACAATGGGAGAAGAGGGATGTTGTCTCCCTTGACTTCACCAAGGCTTT
This sequence comes from Nothocercus julius, assembly GCA_013398735.1. NCBI lineage: Eukaryota > Metazoa > Chordata > Aves > Tinamiformes > Tinamidae > Nothocercus > Nothocercus julius. The sequence continues at coordinate 1,039,984 of VZSV01000073.1, forward strand.
CAACACTCTCTCCCATAGCATCCTCACAGGGAAGCTCAGGAAGTGTGAGTTACATGAGTAGATGGTGAGGTGGATTGAGAACTGGCTGGATGACAGAGTTCAGAGGGTGGTGATAAATGGGGCCGAGTCTAGTTGGAGGCCTGTGGCCAGTAGTGTCCGTCAGGGGTCAGTACTGGGCCCGGTGCTGTTCAACTTGTTCATCAATGACTTGGACAAGGGCACAGAGTGCACCCTAAGCAAGTTTGCAGATGATACCAAACTGGGTGGAGTGGTCGACACTGCAGAGCACTGTGCTGCCATTCAGAGGGACCTAGACAGCTTGGACATGGGCAGAGAGGAACCTCCTGAGGTTCAACAAGGACAAGTGCAGGGTCCTGCACCTGGGGAGGAATAACCCCAGGCACCAGTACAGATTAGGGGTTGACCTGCTGGAAAGCAGCTCTGTCTGTGGAGGGGGATTTGGGAGTCCTGGTTGACAACAAATTAACCGTGTACAATATCTGAGGGGTGAATGTAGGGAGGATGGGGCCAAACTCTTCTTGGTGGTGGCCAGTGACAGGACAAGGGGTAATGGGTACAAATTGAAACCCAGGAAGTTCCACCTCCATGTGAGGCAGAACTTCTTTCCTGTGAGGGTGACAAAGCTCTGACACAGGCTGCCCAGAGAGGCTGTGGATTCTCCTTCTCTGGAGATCTTCCAAACCTGCCTGGATGCCACCTGCTCTGGGTGTCCCTGCTGGAGCAGGAGAGTTTGGCCTAGATGATCTCTAGAGGTCCCTTCTAACCTTAACCATTCTGTGATTCTGTGAAAACTGCATGGTGATATTAGTTGCTCTTTCAGCTGATATAAGGAATGTCTTATACAAGACAGAAGATGTGCCTTTTACAGGTGAGAAAGCAAAGGATCTGCTAGATCTAAAGGCAGTCAGATGGTTTGTCAGGCAGTAATTGAATTATGGGATCCTTCCATAAACAAAATGTAGACACAGGAAGATGTCAGGGGTGGACATACCTAGGAGAAACCAAGGCAGTGAGAGTTATCACTAAATCCATGATCTTTTTCCATAGCAAATTTGTTCAGAGATAGTTTAGCTGTGCAAGTACTTAGTCCAAATAAAATACTCTTTATTATTTGTCCTAGGCCACAGTAGGGCCCTCCATCAGGCTAAGACAGGAAAAGCCTACCTTAAGTATAAATATATCCCCTAAGTGTGATTCTGTGTGAATGGCAGGTCTCAACACCTACCCTAGACATCCACAACCCTATGAACTGATCTATTCAGGATATAGAGATGTGCATATTTAACAAAGAATATTCTCCAAAAGGAAAGTTATTCTGAACTGCTAAAAGATGAACACAGTTTAGTAGGTAAATATTAAATGATGTGTCTTCTGTCAGTTTTCCATGTATTGCAAATATGCTGTTCAAAGTATATTTGTTAAGAACACCAGTGCAATGCTGATGCAATATAGTAGGGTTGACAGCTGTGCCTGTTCATGGTCCCAAAGGATTCCCCAGCAGAGCTACCACTTATTGCAGTCAGAACAGGAGAAAGTTTGTTGTAATACTGCAAAATATTATTAAGGGCTCTGCTGAGGATTTGTCGTAAACGCTGCACGAGATAATTGAGCGACCAGACAGTTGCTGACACATACCTTCAAAAATCCTGTTTCTTCTTTTAAATTCAGGGACAGTACCTTGAATCTGCCAGCTAGACATACGCATTGTTTCCAGTGAACTTTAGACAGAAATATGTCAAATATTCTGGTTCTTATATATTCTTTCTACAAAAATCTGCAAATTCTAGCAGTTCTTGCCATTATGTATCACTTTGGGCAAGAACACAGAAAATTTCTTGTTTTACAAAAATTCAAAGTGCTGATCCCAAACCGGGGTTTTCACCACAAGCCATCTTGTCCCAGTATCTCCCTATCTCACTGTCACTGTGGTTACCTTTTATGTCTGACAGATTTATATGAAGGATATAGCAAAGGATTATGGTTATGGAGTTTTCCATCCAGCTCCTGCACAGGTCAGTAATCCTCGTTACATGTTGAGCACCCTTTACCCTGCGGAGCCAGAAGCTGAAGTTTTGAACAGCATTCCTGCATACACAGCAGAACTGAATAGCACTTCTGACATGTATTATGAGAAATTACATAATTTAAGATGTCAGCTGCATTAACTGGCTTTTTAGCTTGTTTATCAGGGTGGAGAGCGCCAATATACAGAATTAAAATGGTGCTTGTATTCCCTTAGTCCTCTGCCTGAATGGACAGTACAGCTGAGAGCTGAGTTTTGAAAGAGCACTAGTAAACCTGTGATACAAATACTGTTTTTTTTCCAGTGGTATAAAAAGATGCATAGACTGCAATACATAAACACGTGGGCTTCATGAGACTAAGCATGGTTTTCTATCACAATCTTGAACAGGACAAAATTTTAAAAGGTTTCATTTAACATTCAACAAACCTTTGATATGCCTCTCCTCTGAGTTTTATCAGGCACCTTTGCAAAGTTGTTTTGTTCAATTTAAATTGTTTCTTTTATTTGAAAAAAAAAAGTGGCCTCTATTTTTGTTTCATGTTGTTCAAAAATGTTTCCTCAGCAAATGGAATATTACAATTTCATAAACTATAAAAATGCATATTCATATTTGAATTAATATTTGTGTTCAACAACATACAAGCAGGTAAGTGTAACTGATTTAACAGAACCATTAAAATTCTGAATTTGTTCCTTTTAAGTAACTCTTGGAAAGGAATATGTTTTAGAGAAAGTGAGAATAAAAAAAAGAAGTGCTGGGTCTGACCACTGCTGTTTTTTGCAAGTGGTGGCAAGAGGGCATGGACCCAACTCTGACATCTGATCTTCACATTCTGTGGAGCCAGCAGCACAGCTGGTGTGATTCCTGCTCCGCTTTCAGCATAGGCCAGCTGGCTCGCCGCTACGTAGTGCCCAGACACATTTCAGGGATTAGCCTGTTGAATTGCAGCCACCTTTTCCATAAATTAAGAAAGTTGTAATGTAAAGGTCACTCAACCAATTGGTCAGAGAATGGACCTGACTTATTTCTGAGTACAGAAATACAGTCAAAGTGTCTCGAATTTTGGTGTTTTTATTTCAAAAACAAAATGCGTGTAGATATCTACACTTTACTCTCTGAAGATAAATATATTCTAGCTCATTCTTTGTGAGTGCTTTTTCAAAAGGATAAGAAGTAGGATGTTGCACTACTTGCTTTTGTAACATCAGGTGTAAGCCCAATGTAATCTATTATTATAAAATTGCATTTGAGTGAAATATAATACAATAAAGCTTGCTGCTGAGGAAACAGGACAGATGCTTGAATCAGCTTCCAATCCAACTTTTTGCTTTCTTGGGATAGTGCCAGTGCTCCCATTTATTGTGGAAATCATCTTGACTCACTTGTCAGGGGATAAAAAAACTGTAAAACATTTTTCACAGCATCATAGAATGGTTGTAGTTGGGAGCGGCCTCTGGAGATCATCTAGGCCAATCTCCCTGCTCAAGCAGGGTCACCTACAGTTCGTATGTTTTATGATTAGACACACAAAACCTTTTGGATGCCAAACGTGGGATCCTATAGACAGATATAGGTCTTCCCAAGGTGAAATGCAAACCTTTCAATTGTCCATTGTTTTCTGCTGCTGGGGATGCAGCTGAAATGTGCTGGAGCTGGTTGGTGCTTTCATCTGCAGTAAAGGTCAAAACAGCCTGGAAGAGAGACTGACCCGCATGGTCTGTAAGGGTAGCAGTTCAACCTGGTAAAGTTATGTGAAAGGTGCTGTCTCGATTGAACGTCATTTCTTTGCATATTGTACAAACAGCTAAAAGCTGGGCGAAACTACAGATATGCTGGGATCCTGAAAAGCAAGCTGAAAATAAAATGGAGAACTTGGAGCTAGGTGATGGAACAAAATTTCTAATTATGACTGAAGACTATATTTCAGTTATATGGTGCTTTCCATGTTCAGAAGTTCATATAGAGTTTATGTAAATGGACAAGATAGTACTGTAGAAAGAGCAAGTTGCATTATCAGAATCTCCTCTTTGAAGTGTCATGAAAGACTCTGACAACTGCCTAACCATTGAATCGAAAGGGGTAACAGGGGCATTTAGACCAGAGTTAAAGTATTCTGTTTAAAACTATGCTGATCTCCTTCATGCAAGTCAATAACCATGCTGGGCTGCAGTTTTCCATTAGACTCTGAAGTCACTCATGAGGAATCAGATGATGAAAACATGAAGATGAAATAGGTTAAACTACAATAAAATAAAAACAGTATTGGCAGTTTGTACTTTTGTTTTCTGGTCCTCTAACGGCAGACTTCACCGAGGCAGCTGGTGCTCCAGATACCTTAAGCTGAGCAGGCAGAAAAGCATGTCAGCTGACAGCATCAAAATACAGTATTTCAAATTGGAGAGAAAACGGTCATAATACAACTTGTTTGGCGGACTAACACAGTACAATACCAGTACAGATTAGGGGTTGACCTGCTGGAAAGCAGCTCTGTCTGTGCAGAGGGATTTGGGAGTCCTGGTTGACAACAAGTTACCCATGAGGCAGCAATGTGCCCTCGTGGCCAAGGAGGCCAAAGGGATCCTGGCCTGCATCAGGAGGAGAGTTGCCAGCAGGTGGAGGGAGGGGATCCCGCCCCTCTCCTCAGCTCTGGTGAGGCTGCACCTGGAGTACTGGGTGCAGTTCTGGGCTCCCCAGGACAAGAGGGACGTGGAGCTTCTAGAGAGGGTCCAGCGCAGGGCCACAAAGATGATTAAGGGACTGGAGCATCTATCGTATGAGGAAAGACTAAGCGAGCTGGGCCTGTCTAGCCTGGAGAAGAGAAGACTGAGAGGAGATCTGATCAACATGTATAAGTACCTGAGGGGTGAATGTAGGGAGGATGGGGCCAAACTCTTCTTGGTGGTGGCCAGTGAGAGGACAAGGGGTAATGGGTACAAATTGAAACCCAGGAAGTTCCAGCTCCATGTGAGGAAGAACTTCTTTCCTGTGAGGGTGCCAGAGCCCTGGCACAGGCTGCCCAGAGAGGCTGTGCAGGCTCCTTCTCTGGAGATCTTCCAAACCCGCCTGGATGTCACCCTGTGCCACCTGCTCTGGGTGTCCCTGCTGGAGCAGGGGGGTTGGACTAGAGGATCTGTAGAGGTCCCTTCCAACCTTAATCATTCTGTGATTCTGTAATTCTGTGATGCTTTGATTTGTCTTGATTATGTTCTTCGTTTAAGCCTCTGGCAGGCTTTTGGCCTCTGTGTGGAAATGAGTGTCTTGAACTCTAAGTCATGTTCACTATACTAACAATTCCCCTCGAATGTTTGTAACCTCCTCTGCGTTGGATGTTTTCAAAGCCCATAACATCTATGGGCTTCGTATGCCTGCATTTCAGCTACTTGGTTATGCAGTCTGATATCTCAATGCAAAACCTCCCCAATCTGTGCTTTAAGCTAATATGCCCGAGTGTGGCTTGAAATAGTTGAGTCACAAATGTATCTTGGGCTTATGGTGAAAGAAATTAATGCATTGATCTGAGTTAAAAATAACCTTTCCCAACTTTCCCCTTTTCAGAATAAATCACATCTCTCTGTGGCTGTACTAATTTATTCTGACATTAAAGATATGTGGACTATGGTCTAATGCATATCCACATGTTCTGTTCTGCAGACTCTGTAATAGCAGTGGAAATGTTGCCAAGGGGCCAAAGCACACAACAAGGGGATTAAAATGGTATACTATCTGCCAGAGCAAGTCTGGGACAGCTTAGGATCTTCTAAGATGTGTGCAAAATCTCCATTTACAAAAATTTTTACCCTCTGTGACTCTTAATAGTATAGCTACCTGAGAAGTGAAAACAAAACGAGAAGCCTGGAAATACTGCATGAGGCCAAACTTCTGTGTTTTCATCCATCATTGCCCTGATAGTGCCAACATCACATACTTTAGTAATGGACAAATATATAGGCTTTTCTCCTACTGAAATACTGTTTGTCAGGTACAAAGAGAGCAAACTTGATAGTACAGGCTGGAGATGTGTGTGTGTGTGTGTGTAGGAATAGGAGGTGCTGCAAAACCTTCACAGACTGAGATTTAAATGCAGGTTCCTTGCTAGACAAATTAACACAATATTTCAGTGGTGCCCATCGCTGCACATCAATGATGCAAGCCTATTTTTTTTATTATTTTTTAACAGTAAACTTCAGTTTATTTTTAAATCTTCATCTGTCTTTTAAAGTGGGAATAATTTAGAAACTGCACCTGAGGAATATTGCCAATAGAGGAGATGGGAAAATTCACTAGAAAAGTAACCCTCATCTTTTATATGCTTTTTATTTATCTTTGCTTTTTTTTCCCCCTCAATCATTCCGACTCTAAAAAGCCTCATTACACACTTCATTAGCAGTTTTCTGAGGCCCTATAACGTAGTAGTATCTGCTCAGAGCCTCTGAGGGGTGAAATTGGAGATTTACTGGAGAGAGTTTGAGGGCTAATTACAAAGCCTTATCAACTAATAAGGCAATCAGTGGGCCACTGGCACAGTGATAGTGTTCCTTGCCACAGTCAATAAGATCTGGGTTAGATTAGCCCACAGGGTTAAGAGAAAATGCTGATGAAGGGCAACTAGTCATCTGGCTACCTAGGAAGCGTCTTTTATGGGGTCAGAAGAAGGTCCCCATCCCTACCTCCTTTGCAGAATAATGAGAAATGCTCTTAAGCAATATAAGGCACTGTGTTCTAAAAGCAGCAGTTGCCTTACACCAGTGTCCCTTTGAAACCTGGTGAGTGATTGAACCCATATCTCCTGCCTTAGAGAATACCAGCTTTATATTATAGGACTGAATTGCATTTCTCTGGATTAGGTACAGAAAGGGGGCTCAAAAGTCTGACCAAAGCGCAGAGTCTTCTCAGAAATAAAACAACCTTTTGTTAGAAAGATGCAATTATGTGACGGAGTGCAGGGAAAATGCAGTAAGATTCGGGCCAGTGGCACAAGTGCAGGCACTGAAATCTGAGAGTAAATATGTTTCTGGTTTTATAGTAGAGTGTCTATTCACTCCTGCTTTCCTCAAATATTTTGCTTTCACTTTTCATGTGAAAGGCTGAGTCAAGAGCCATTTTACTCATTTGTTTGCTTTGTTGTTTTTTTTTTAATAAAAAAAACCAAAAATGTATGTGCATAAAATCACTGCTTCAGGCAAGGATTTGGAAAATAACGTATTTTTGGTTAAAAAGCAGGAAATAAATATATATTTCCATTTCTCGCATTTACTCTTTTTTTTTTTTTTAATAGAAATTATATAGTCTCATCTATGTCTTCACTGCAGTGTGGGAAGATCCCTTATTTGCTTAAGATGTACTGACTTTAATGGAATTGCACACGTTTTTAAATGAAGCTCATGTTCAGATGCTTTCCTGAATCATAATGGTCTATAGTCTACATTTGTTTTGCCTAGCTGTGGTTTTATGCATGCACATAAATATGGACATGTAGCAAGTAAAAGGGGCTGGGGGGGGGAAGGTAAAATAGCTTCCTGGAGAATATCATGAATGCCCCAATTTGAAAAAGGATTTAGGCACATGATTTTAAATCCAATATTTAAGTTCTGCTTAGATCCTGAGATCTATTTACTGAACTGCTACATGATGCTTTAAATGCACCTAAGTTTCTGCAGTGACATCCGCCAAAGTTTTGTTGTTGCTGACCAGCTCACTGTCTAATCCCCAAGGCAAGCTCAAAATAGCAGACTGGGAAAAGACTTTTAGGATTAGCTCTGTGTGCACATCTGTCACCTCTTACAAACAGTAGCTGTGAGCTCAGATTTCCCAAATGAGACCTTTTTTATTACATCCCCATTCTGCATGATTTGGAGTACAGACTTGACTGAGCCGACTTCCTCTGTATCTTTGCAGAGTGACTAAGCCATCAGACTGCTGATGCATTCTGGACGATTTCCTCTCACTTCTGTTTTATGCTGTACAAAATCCCTAAATAGTTAACATTGAGAAAGGTTCTCTCTGCATTCTGGTAGAAGTGGCACCAACTTAGCAAGTTGTGCAGTCAGATCAGGTTCTTCTAAAGTGCAGAAGGGAACAGAAGATGGTTTGAGAATACAACTCCAGTCTGCTAGATGAGATCTTTATCCCTAGAGACCTCATGTTCCTCTTTCTGAGAAAGGAATGCTCTCACATCGGCATGTAGCTAGAGGATGGGTTAACAGGATCAAATAGCAAAATAAGAGAGACAGATATAGTTAGGTATTTAATGCTTTGAACTGATGTTCTTTACACCCTAAATTCTGGTTTCACAAAGGCATTTAGGAGATTAAGTCCTGCTGAAGCCATAGTCCTGATGATTTGAACAGGGTTTTGTCTCCTCCGTGCCTTTTTGGATTTAGACTTAAGGAATTCAAGAATGATTTAGCAGAATAAGCCTCAAGCTAAGAATTACAGAAAATTGGAGCCTTAATTCTAGCAAAAATCAGTAGAGGTAAGTTTCTAAGTTTCTTATAAACTCTTGACATGCCATACCTATAATAAGCAAAGATGAGTTCTAAGAGTAAATTACATGAGAAGTGAAGTAATGGTGTCACTAGTGTCTAGAGAATTTAGGTAAAACAAAATAAAACAAAATTATTTTTTAAAAATTATATGACTAAAGCCCCAGCTGTAGGTATCCACCATTAAATTATATTGGATATATTCCTTTAGAGAATCGTGCCACAGAGTTAAGAAAACATCTATTTTTCCTGAAATAAAAAAAAATACTCATTTTAAATCCATTGATTAGCAGACATTTCACAGGGAAGGAAGCAATGGTGTGTAATAAATCAAATGTTCAATCTCTCAGGTATTTTAAAAAGCGGTGATAGGTCAATGATGAATCATATAGGCTTTTTTAAAATTTAATTTGGCCAAAATTCTGATATCTATCCCTGATCAAAGAGAAGCTGCAGTCTGACAAATACTTTGCTACAGATAAATTCACCAGCAGATTTACATGTACTTGCAGTATTTCAAAGAACCAGACTCACTGTACTGTTCCTAAGGGAGCATCAAACTTAATGTCTATACTCTGAGCTCTCCAATGGACTACACGCAGCACCTCTGTGTCCCTATGCAGAGCTCTGTTGACTTCAGCAGGGATCCAGAGAGACACAGTATGACTCCAAGCTGCTATACAATGACACAGATAGCTAAGTTTAATCATTAGATTCTGGTCGATGAGTTATTTTATGTACCTACAAAGACATAGTTAAGATAGGTCCAGATAGAGAAATGAATATCCATTGAAATGCAAATCTTTCAATAAAATAGGTTTTGATAACTTGCACTAGCTTGCTACTCCTAATGCACTTGTCTTTTAGATGCCCAAGATGAATTCTTTTACAAATTTTATCTTTTTTTTTTGTCCCAGAATGACACATCTGAATTGCATGTACTGATTTAAGCAGAGGTGATTGTACTTGCTTTAATGCTCCCATTCATTCTTAGATTTTTTTTTTGACAAATGCAGGGATGATCAGGAAAATAAAAAAGTACAATTTTAGAATATTACAATTCTGAAAATTAATTTGATGGAAAATGGACTTTCTTTATATTTTATGCTTCCTTAGTAAACCTGATAGATCCATTCAAAATCAGGAAGTGACTTTCTTGTTGTAAGTTTTAGAGGCAGGGGATCAGGATTGGAAAAAAAAAAAAAAGATTTTAATTCACTTTCTTGACCCAGGGGTGCACTGGTGGCTGAACATTTGACAGAGAACAGATTCTCTGATATTTTGACTATGTGTAAATAGTCCGGGGAATGATCTTGGCAATTGAATCATGCTGTTGTCATCATGTACATGCTTTTTGGAGCATGTATTAGCTCTATGTGAAAATGTATGTTGCCAGTCACTTATTAGAAAATAAAATATAAGCAGTCAAAAGAAAACTATGTATAGATAGACATTTCCTTCTCAGGACTCATACGCTGCATGTTGTGGCTACAGTCAGGATTTTTTAGTTTTGTTTTGTTTTGACCTTGACTTAGCTGTAAGGCCATGTCAGCTCTTTCCCCTAAATCTGTCACTTCAGCCTGTCCTGATCCCACATTGTTGCACTATCATACATACCTTTTCACCAAATGTCAGAAAGATTTATCTTCTGCGGAACATTCGGTTGTTGTGTAAGGGCACAGTACAATCTTGTGTGTTGTAATTCTAGCTTACAGTAGTGCTAGTCGTAGAGTGATGAGACAGACTTCAGAAAACAAGCCACAGATAATCCTGGATGTTCATCAGCATTTGAACAAAGTGATGACTCAGCATGGGCTCAGTGCTACACAGATTACATTACTTCAAGTGAGGATGCAAGGTACGGAGGTACCGACCCACAGCAGGACTGCTTCCTGCTCCTTTTAAAGATAGATGGTTAACAGCAGAGGAAATAGATGGCTAAAGATAAGAAGTAAGTGTTTTTGTTTTTGTTTTTCCTAGCATTACTTATTGCTTTATCGCAGTTTCCTAGCTTGTCTTGCGTAGTTTTTCTACTCATTATAACACCTTATTAATAGCTCTAGTTCAAAACATCTTCTTTCTCTCCCATCAAAATGGGATAAGTAGGGAAGCAAATACTGGCATGTAAACATGCTCTTCCATCTTCTGAAATCCCTAGGCAGATATCATCTCACTTTTTTTGACTACAATATAAGTAAAGCTAAACTTGCTCTTGCATTTTTGCTCTTTTTGGTCCTGTGCAAGATGCCTACATGCAGTGCAAAACACAACAGACTTGTCTTCTGGAGTCAAAAAAAAAAAAAAAATTGCATGTTATTTCTCTTTTCTTTTCATGCATCTTGCTGCTTTCTAGCAGAACTATTTTCTAGCTTCCCACCTCCTCCCCTCTTTACTCTCAGAGTTCAATCCTGGTGAGGTGTGAGGAAGTACACACCGTTTCTTCAAGCAGAAGGTGAGATTTTGTTTTTGTGAAAGGAAATGATGAAGTAATGTCTCCCAGTGAGAGAGCGAAATCAGCTGGCTGTAGCAGCCCATGAGAATGTGAGGTGGGCTCTGCTGAAGAGGTGGGAGCATTAGAGGTACTTTTGAAATCTACCAAGGACAAAAAGATGAGAAATACTGGCTTCTGTGTTGGGGCATTGGAAGCTCTGGAGTAGAACGGATCTGGGGATTTAAAGAGGTCTACAGAGGAGGAAGGCTTGGGATCCGAGGTGCTCAAGATTGAAGGTGAACTGGACTCAGGAGGAATGGTACAGGTGAGCTCTGAGATTGGTGGATTGATGGTTGGGCACTTCAGGTCTGGATACAATGGTCAGAGGCTTTACAAAAAAAAGTAGAGGACGGCAATGAAAAGAAGCTTGTCATGCAAGATCCCCAGAAACTGCTAAGCACAACCCCAGTTTGAACTGCTGTCTTTTCCCTTATGCTTTCTGTCTGTTTGTTTGTTTGTTTTGTTTGTTTGCTTGTTTTGTTTTGTTTTCTCTTGGAATACAGGAGCTAACATCTTTCCCAGTCATTTGATGCCTGAAATGTCTAAAAACAGACACACTACCTGAGATAAACATGTTATGGTGTCGTTCATATTAAGCAGTTACAACATAGTACTTTATCTAATTTAAATATGTATTGATGATGAGTACTGGAAGTGTTGTTACAAATTTAGTCATCTTCACTGGGACTACTAAACCTTTCTTCTTAGGGTAGACATTTTTTAGGTCTGCAAGGGCTATTGAACCCCAGGAAGTCTAGGACTGCCTCATTCCCAAAAACTTCTCTGGACTTTGAGCTTTACCTGTTCACAAGACATTTCATCAAGTTTAAGTACCTCCTCTCTGCCTTGGACTTCCTCTGAAGCCAGTGGAAAAGGGAAAGCAATCCTAGACAGCAAATAAACTTTTATGTGAGAATCCACTCTCAAGAGCTTGTCTGTTTAGAAAAGCAAATGTGAAGAAGACTGACATACCCATTTATTTTTTCCTATTAATTAGTCTCATTCTCCTCTTCTGTAGCACCAGACGTTGGAGTCACCTACTTCATTCTATTTTTTTTTTTTTTTTTTTTTTTGTGGTTGTACTGGAGTTGAACTGTCAAAGTACCTCAGATGTTCATTCTTGTCTTGCTCTTCATCAGTGGTCAGATATAAGATCATTTATTACAGAACATAGTATAAAATTATTTTCTTTTATCAAAGTGATAGAGCATTTTTTGTTGTTGTTGTTGTTTTGGTTTTTGTCTTTTTGAAATGAAAGTCAAGAGTTTTGTTCCTGGGCTTACAGATAGAGCAGCTGACATTAAAAAGCTAGCATTTACCACTGTCACATGGAGTGGCATATTTTGTTGACAAGCATGACAATTTCTTGAGCAGATAATGGTGTTTGAGAGCAATTTCCTTATGTAACTGTTGTGCCTATAGTGTTTTTGTTCTGGATCATGGTAGTAGCAAGATCATCATTTTTTTCATGCACTGAGACATTTATCCTAGAGGATTAATTTGAGTGTGTATTGTAGAAATGAAAACCAATCATTTCTTTTTATCAGAAAGAAAGTTCAAAGTATTAATTGAATTGATGTGAAATTGCTTTTACAGTGTAATATATGTAGCATTTCTTTTATTCTGCTGCAGTTCTTTGAATAAATTGCTCTCCTCTGATAAGTGAAAAATTATTTAACTACCAGGTAGTGTCCAAACTCATCCATCAAAACTCAGCTGCTTAGTAGTGCCATGGTATACTGGGCTTCTTTCCCTAATAAATTATTGCTGTACAAAATTGCTGATTATAGTTAATGATAGCAATACCTCACAAGGAACTGAGATTGTGAGAGTATTACTTAGCAAAGAAGCCAGTTATTAGAGTCCGATCGTAATTAATTCTAACATAACCATTTATTTCTATCGCCTCTTTCTTTTCCTTAGGTGGCCTCTGAAAATCCTATATTTTAATAAAGAAATCCCAAATATCTCTTTCACAGACTGTTTCAGAACTCAGAATCTAAGACAAGCAGAGGGTCCAAAAGAGGACTTATCTAACTCTTTCAAAATAAAAATAAATTAACAGTACTGGACAGATTTAATAAAGTATATGCAGAGAGTCAAGACTCATCAAAGCAGATGGTAGTCATCAGTCTCGTGCTTACAGAGGAAAGGAGTTTTTCTCACATCTGACACCGAAGTATAGATAGGGAAAGCTCTATGCCACTTTAGCTAATCTATTGTATTTGTCCTCATACCTATGGAAGCAAAAAAATACTGCTACAGTTCTTGTTTTCATCATCCAAAATCAAATTAGACCAACTGTCAGAGAGCTATCTTAATCTGCAAATCACTTTGACTTTGTAATGACTTAATTAACCTACGTTAACTTGCCTACATCAATCTCATACATTTTGATTCTGTTTTTAGTAGTTAGAGCAGAATTTCTACATGTTTTACTGAAAACTCTCTCTCTTGTGGTGGCAAAGATAATCCACAGAGGGAACTGAAAATAGTAAAGAAAAAAGAATGTTTGTCCTTCAGGGAAATTTCTCAAGAATTCAGGAAAAAAAAAAAAAAAAAAGAAAAAAAAAAGGTCTGTCTTCAACAAAAATGAAAACAAAACAAAATTTGTCTGTATATTTTTGGGGGATGGGGAAAGGTGGAGATGGGGAGAACAAAAACAGCCCATCATAAAGAAGCCAGTACCCCAGCCACTTAGCAGATTCATTGAGAAAGTAAGGCCATGTCTATGGACTGATCCTGTCATGGCCAACTCGGGAGAATGTATTGAAGTCTTTGAGGAGAGATCTCCCAAGCCCAAGGTCAGAGGGTCTGTAAATTCCGTCTGCTCCTGGAGCTGGTAGTGTGAGGGATGCTGGGTGGTCTCAATTGTTCAGCCCCACAGGACATGGCCACAAAGAGTGGTGGAGCTCAGCACAGTTTGCTTTCTCTATCCGGACCCTGAGATTCCTCTCTGTGGGCACTTCAAAGGTCGCTTCAAGCTCGGACGAAACTCAGGTTTGTGTCCACTTAGTGAGGAAGGCTGATCCATCCTTCCTCATGCTAAATACGTCACAAAATAGTCTCAGAAACAAGGTCCTGGTTTGTGCCTCATTCTGATCTTCCTCAACTGCTGAATGCCCTGGCCATTACAGAGAAGAAACTTCCTCTTTCCTGAGGAAATTACTGCTAGTTTTGGCACAGGTCACAGCTACAGCTGCACTGAGTAACTCTGCCAGCTCAGCCTGAAATGGCATCATGAGCAATTCAACTGGTCCACATCAGTTTCTAGTAAAAACTGTGGGCTTTATTAAACATATCCTTAAGAAATAAGAAATGTCTATTTACCATGTTAAACCCAGCATTTTTTGAAGCATTCACAAATTTGTCCACCACTATATAGGGAAGAGGAGTGTCTGCCTTTTAAATCCTGATTTTTAGAGATAATCACAGCTGAATCACACTGAATCACATCCTTTTTTATTTATCTATTACTATTAAATTCTGTGTTCAAAGAAAAATACATTCTTTTCTTCATTCCCTCCCTAAAGTGTTGGATAATCCATATATTATAAAGCAATAAGACTAACATATTTTGTCGGTGGAAGGGTACTGAAGAGGAGCTCGGTGTGGGGTTAGGGTTCCAGCCTGACCAGCTGGAAGGCACATCATAAGAAGAGCATTTCTAGAGCTTGGTGCAGTTGCTCTGAATACCTTATTAATCAGTCTTTTTAGCTGAAGCATAGAATATTTTGATCTTTTGTAGATATATATCAGTCTTCTGAAGATAAAAAGTCTCTTGATGCATAACACCTTGATGAAAAATGGATGACAAGTAACATTTTATTTATTAAGAAGCATGCTAAGTTACTTTGGTTATACTTTAGTTCTTTTTTCCTATTGACCTAGACATTCTCTTTTATTAAAGTTTAACATTAATAGCCATGAGGTTTGATGGTGTTTAAGTACAGTAAAGATGTCTAAAACTTTGTATCATCTGTGTAGCAGTTACACACAAAGTCTCTGCTTGTATAAAGGCCTTTGACTGCAGGAGATCTATGGCACTTTATACAGGGAGAGATGTTGACCCTGGGGAGTGGATTTGTGAGTCTCATATAAATTTTTGTCTTTAGTGTCCTAATTGATTCCATGTGTAATTTTACACTCTTTCCTTTTTTCTTTTCTTTCCTTTGTAGTCAGAGCTACCTTCAAACTGCAAGCGACGTGCCTGGGGGTCACAACCTGGACCCCTCTGCAAACTACAATTCCCCAAAGTTTCGCTCAAGGAATCAGAGCTATATGAGAGCAGTGAGCACACTCAGTCAGGCCAGCTGCGTTAGTCAGGTGGGAAATTCTTGTTATAATTTTTCTTGTAGGTTAATCACAGAAACAAGAGTTGTTATTAGTGGATGCTGTTCGAGTTTTCTTTTAACTTAATATCAAACTGAGGATGTGAATTGTCAAAGCAATTCAGTTCTAAGGAATGTAAGCCTTGTTAAAAACTTCAAGAATAGCACTGACTGTTAGAAGTAAGGAGACACCATCAGCCCTCTGGAAGTGCATGTCCATCACCCGGCGCACTTGAGAGCTGGGAGGGACTAGTCTCCTAAGAACACTGAATGTTAGAAGTGAAAAGACACCATCAGACATAATATTTTCCTTTTTTTCTCAAACAAAAGGTAAATATTGGTATTTTCATTTTATTGAAATGTTTAGAAGACAGATTGTGCATAAAGTACACATTCCTAAAATACAGATTAAGATGTTTATGTACCTAGAAAGCTGAGATTCATCTCTGAACTCAGCCTCTTACTGTTTTGGGGTGAAAGAATAAGTCCCATCAAATACTTGATATATGAGGACTTCTGAAGAGACATTTTCCTTCCTGCTGGCTTTATAAGGTTAGTTAGTACTAATTCATGCTGAAGTGAGTTCTGAAGCAGGCCTGAAGTGCAAACAGCTGTATGAGCTCTATGGATGTTCTGATCAGCAGAGGACTTTACACAACATTTCCAATGTTTCTAATGTGCGTTTGTCATGACATTCCTTCTCTGTATTGCTCTATAACAGCTGGACCTGCCCTCTTCCCAGGCATCTGTACTTCATTTTTCTTTGTGCATTTAGTGAAGCACCTAAAGGTATAATAGCTAATTATGCACAATGCCTATGTTGAAAAATCTTTTGAAATTATTTTTATCTTCATGCACATTCAATTTGTTTTGCATTGCTATTCAGGCCGGGATTCAGCTCATCTAACTTGAGGCTCCTAAATGAGGCAAATAAGCAGAGAGAAAATCGGTTGCCTAAAGCTTCCTCTGTAGTTAATGGAGGGAAATGGTTTCTTCCAGGGCAGTGGGCATTGCAAGTGGGCTGAAGAGCCCTCTGGAAGTGCATGTCCATCTCCCCTGTCACTTGAGACCTGGGGGGGACTAGTCTCCTAATAAAGGCCCTTCAGTCAAGTTCCTTAATTTATGTGGCATAAAGCTAACTATAATCTTGCATAGCATGTGTCACAGTTGGAAACAGTCATTTTCCAAAGCTTTTGCTGTTTTACATAGCTCCCTTGTGAGACCTGTTCCTCACAGCATTTTCTTGCCTATATTTTATTCTCCTGGTTTGGATGTTTCTGTTTGCATTACCCTCCAGTTTGGGGAAAGTTTGACAAGAATTAGATCCTGCATTCAAAGCAAGTGTTGTTGTTGTCACCTTATATAATGCTGTTCTATAGAATCACTCCTAACATGTTTTTTGACCATCTCTATGCATGAAGAGGTCCACTGAGCTGTCCATAATGCCTAACTGGTTTCGGTAGTGGTTCAGATTTTTCACTGCAGTGTTTATCACTCGGAAAGATGTCCACAATGGATTTCATTTGCAGTTATATTGCTGAGTTGGCCAGTGTAATTAAGTCTTACTGAATACACTTACTTTATTTTTCAGTCTTGACTTATCTACATAATTTTGTGTCAACCACATATTTCCTACCTCACTGTTCAGCTATTTCAAAATCAGTAATAAATATATTAAATAGTATTCAATGTTAATGCATTAAAATAGCAAGTTCTGACCATTTGCTGTTTTCTGTTCTTTTCCACGTCACCATCATCTACTCTTCCCATTTCTATAACAACAGTTTGTATGAGTTTGGTTGCTTTTAAATGCTTTTTAACATTAGTTCCTTCCCCTTTCACTCTTGACTTGGGGTACAGTCAAGAACGATCCTGGATTCCATAGCTGGCATTTCTAATTGAAGTTTAAATGTCTTTTTTTCCTACTGTTGATGAGCACAGTTTGAAGGAATTGCTTAGGACATACAGTGTTTATGGACCACATATTACCATGAATTTCTTAATCAGTGATACATGCAAATATTACAGAGTAAGACTTTTTAAAATCTTTTTGAGATTGCATTAGTCTACTTACTTAACTTTGTTAGAAGTACATTTTATGAAGGATAAAGTAATTCATTTCAAAGTAGATTTAGTAGCCAAAACGTCTTACATAAAATTAAAATAACAGTTATTCATTATCATCAGAAGTTCTGTATGAAATTTCCATTAACTTAATCAAAACCTTGAAACATTTGAAACATTTGCAGTCATTCTGTTTCCATAATGAATAATGTACTAGGAACAGTAATAATGAATTATGTACTTAGCAGCAATATGTAAAAAGTAATATGAACTAGATGTGCCATTTACTGATGTTACGAATTTAACTTGATATTTGTACCAAATCTGAATTCTAGCACTCTCTTTTTAAAAATTACTATCAGGAGGACATATCAGAAGGTCTTGTATTTGTCTTTGCAATATTTAGCTTCCCATCTGGCTTTGGATAAACATTATTTTGAGTTATTCAGACACATTGCAGAGACAGTTAGAGACAGTTTCAGAGGAGCAGTTAAAAAAAAAAAAAAGGTTTAGGTGGAGAATTTTATTGCAAGCCTGCTTAAGCCCTGTTTAGCATGAAAGCTGCCAAGGTATTTGCAGGTTTGTGTCATGCAAGCGCAGCAGGTAGACGCTGCTGTCCGAGCCCTCCGGAAAGACCGAGGCTCCTGCTGGGATCCCCGCAGGGTCCCATCCCAGTGCAGGTGCTCGGAGCACTTCCAGCACGCTCTGACAGAGAGGCTTCCTCAGCCAACACAGTGGCAGAAGTTCCATAAT
This sequence comes from Nothocercus julius, assembly GCA_013398735.1. Lineage (NCBI taxonomy): Eukaryota > Metazoa > Chordata > Aves > Tinamiformes > Tinamidae > Nothocercus > Nothocercus julius. Next base: position 1,058,153 of record VZSV01000073.1, read on the forward strand.
TAAATAATGCTGCTGTGGGCATGGCAGCAGTGGTGGCTGCATCCAGTGATCCAGCAGCTGAATGGTTATCCAGGAAGCAGAAGTTTAGTTTAGTGCCCTTCGCAGCTGAATATGGTTCAAGCATTGCTTTCTCCTCTGGCCACATCTTAAAAATAATAAATAAATAAATAAAAATGCTATCTGCACAGTTTTTCACTCTTTTCACTTCTATTTCAAAGAATACTTGTTAGCACTTTACATGTGAGAGAGGGTATGGGCGATGTATGACGAGAAATTGCACCTACATGCCTTCAGCCTAAATTTAGGGACATAACTGCACAGAGTTGGACGGACATCAGGAAAGTGATGGTGCTTTGCATTTGTTATTGGCTAGCCTTCTGTCCAAAACACCTTTTCTGAGTAGTTTGCCTTAGGCAAAGTAGCCCTTTCTCAAACATTGCATATGGAAGTACCAGCTCCTCTTCCAGTGAGCATGTCTCAAAGGCTGTCCATGCAGTGCTTCACCGGACAGAGCTAGAAACAACATTTCTCAGGCTTTTCAGAAGCACAACAGACTTTTTGAACTCACACATCCTCAAGAAAGAGATGCTTTGGGGAGCTCCCTTGTCGTGAGAGGAAGAGAGCGACCTGCAGCACAGCCTAAATGCCCATATGGCTCCTAACATTGCTGATAAGTGAGGGCTCCAGGCAACCCGCCCTCAGCTTTTGAGAGCTGACATTAGCTTAGCTGATGTCTGTTCTCCAGGCAGAGCACAGATTTCTGTCAGTGCAGAGTGATCTAAGATTTGTTCATTACCCATTAAATCATGTATTTAATGACTGAATATGCCAAAAGATATTAAATGTAAAATTAATTTCATGGCATGTGTGATGTGCTAACTATTTACATATAAACAGCTGATATAAGTTAAGAAATGTGAATGTGATCAGAAGGGTTTACTAAATCTTAACTTCTTGCTAAAACAGTTCTTCATCAATGTACAGGTGTCCATTTGAGATGTTGAGGCCGTGATGATCACAAAAAGCAAGTCAAAAATCAAATGCATTGTTGTTGTTTATTCAGATGAGTGAAGCAGAGGTTAATGGGCAATTTGAATCGGTGTGTGAATCAGTGTTTAGTGAAGTTGAAGCTCAGGCAATGGATGCCCTTGACCTCCCTGGATGTTTCCGAACAAGAAGCCACAGTTACTTGCGTGCCATTCAGGCAGGCTATTCCCAAGATGATGAATGTATTCCTGCGATGGCATCTTCCAACATCACCTCAACTATCAGGTCAACCACAGGTAAGAAACTCTATACTGACCCTTCTACTTTCATGCATGTAAAAATATATACTCTTGTTTTGTAAAAAGATATATGATGCTTGGTACAACTTCCCTCTGTAGACCACCAAGATTCTTAGGACTTTGATACTGTCTGGTTGTGGCTACAGCTTGGAATAAGTTTTTTTTCTGGAGACAATCAATGTGAGCATAAATAATGGACTAGGATTTTACCATGGCTTTGATCTGATATTTTTTTNAGTACAGCTGGTATAATTTAGATATTGTTAGACATTTAGATATTGTCATCTATTGGTAAATTGTTCTTCTAAATGATATCAGTTGCACAGGCCTTAATTTAGGTCCTTAAAATACCAGATGGAAAAGGGAAGCAATATTTTAAATATTTGGTCTAAATACTTACAGAGAACTCACTTAACAGAATTACTTACTTATTTTTAACCAATTGTACTGATATACTGAATCATAAAAATTGTGGAAGCCTTCACATATGTTTGGTTTTAGTCATCAGTAATTGTTAGCATTTGTTGTTATGTCATTCATTCATTCATTTTACATTCTCATAGCCATTTTCTTTTCTCTTATTAGTTGTGAAATAAAGATGTTAATTTTATTAATTTTTAAATATTAGCATTTAATATTGGTAGAGAAAGATTGTGCAGACAGCAGTTAAAAGTGAAATCTATAACAAAACATATTCTTTAATAAATGATTCAAATATACCTTTATATTTCCAAATATATTATGTCATTTCTTGAGCATGACATTGTCCTTACCGCATACAGTTAGCTTGCAGTACAAGTTGTCTGTATACAGAATGAAAAAAATAGCTCAAAGTATAACAAGCAGAAATGCTTTTAAAACTATTTGGTTGAGATATCTGTTGTGTAGCAGAACAGTGGGAGCCTAGAAAGTAAGCTGACATTGAATAATAGAAATATGGGCTTCTAGAAATAGCATAAAATGCTATTTTATCATAAGCATAATATTTCAATTGCTATAGATAACTTTAGTGTAAAACAGGGAATTGTGGCTTCTGTTAACAGCCCTGTCCCTTGTTTAACAGATGTGATACCATGACAGAAAATGGGACTTTATCTCAGCGACTAACTTTTCCTGTTTGTTATATAATGTGTAATTATTAGGCAGAAACCTTCCATAGTCAAAAAAAGTATTAAATATCTATCTATTTTCATACTTACCACCAGGCACTGACTGGGAACACTTTCAGAACTAATTTGCTAACCAACTTGATTGATTTTCACCTAAGGTGTTATAAGTTTATATGCCAGGTAAGACCAAACATCTTATCTGAAAGGAAATCACTTTATTTTCTTTGGAGTCACAAAGTGGAATAAAATATGGTATGTTTTGGAAAATAAATAGATTGGTCTGTATATAGGTTTACATCTCAGTGTTTTCATACTTATGAAAAATGTTTGGGATTGATTAGCAGTCTGCTATTTAAATAATTTGGTTTTGAACACTCTAACCTTTGTTTCAGACATGGCTTCTTTCTCATCTCTAAAATGATTTATCAGATAGGTTTTATTGCCTAAATATGTAATCTTTCCCTTTTGTTGTGGTTAGGTGATATTGACATTGTGGAGAAAAAAAACCTCAGAAAAAAAAGATGATGAGAGGTTCTGTCCTGAGTCAAGACTGTAATTCCAAGCCTCTAGGCTGTATTCAGTTCTGCACGTGGTTCTGTATTCAAATTCAAGTTATTATCCCTGTAAACAAGTTTGTCCTCTGCTTCAATGTAAATCAAATATTCAAAGTAGGGATATTTATCTAATTTACAAGAAGAGTAAGAATTATGTGATTCATTATTAATTGAAATTTTCTTTTGATAAATAAGGTATTGTTTATAAAACCACTGGGTAGCTCTATCTCTTCCATATTTCTGTCTGCAGCATTTGTTAAATTGGTGGGAGATGCTTCATTTCCTGTTAGTACTATAGCTCAAAAAATCTCTTACTCCTTTGACCCTGTCTGAAAATTTTAAAAGAAGCAGTTGCCTGAAATATGGAAATGGTATTGGCAGATATTTGACATATATACAGGCTTCATCCAAATAAATGTCACAAAAGTCAGTTTCACATCAACCTTCAGTTCCAATTCAGTCTTTGGAATTGCCAAGAAAATTACATTAGATTAATTCTTTTTTTTCCTTCTGATGCTACCGACTCTTTTGGCAAGGAAACTAAAGCAATTTTGCAGAAAGTTGATAGGCATTGCAATTCAATTATTACTTGAAATTTTAGTGATATAGGTCACGAGTGCCTCTTATCAGTGTTGTAAAGCAATTAAATCATAACACAAGACTAAGCTAAAAATTCAATTCTGTAACTAAAAAAAGTAAACTCAAAATAAAAAATGCAATATTTGGTCTATGAATTCAATTATGACAGTATAGAATATATATTTACAACATGCAGGTTCCTAATACATTCCTAGGCTCATGAGCATCTTTCAGCAGGCTGAAAGTTTGCAACTATAATAGATATTATGTGGAACCTTATTAATGGACTTTGTTAGAAAAATTTTTCTAATAGATGGAAAAGTAATGATGAATAAATAGGTCTTCCAAAGTCATGTTTCTGTCATAGTTTCTGTGGTACTATTGAACACATAACGTTTGTACAGACCAAGATAGTTTAATTACTTGTGGAATAGGAATTGTCCATCTCTGGTAGACTGTGCCAGGACATAGCAGCTACCTGTTGCTCCAGGTGTAAGTGGATGAGACAAGTGACAAGGTGCCAGAGGCAGCCCGCACAGCTGGCACATGGAAAGCTAGACACGGGCTCCAAGTGGCCCCTGCTAAAGCTGACAATATTTCACATTGATTAGGTCATTTCTATCCATCCTGTTTCATTTTATGAAGAAATAAGGAACCCAGCAAAAATACTGCATATTAAAAGCTACAGCCCTGAATGACAGAGCAGTCCAGCTGCTCTGCAGAGTCCTCTTGGTCTCTGCCCTGCATCCAGTTGCAGCTGTCAGATGCAAAGCTGAGGAAATTCAGCTGCAGCTGCTGCTGCCTCCCACCTTGTCCCTCCATCACAGACAACATGTAATTTCCTGAGTGGGAAGTCACAAAGTGCAGCAGTCACTAACTACCACTTCCTTGCGCCTTTGCTATTCTTGTAAGCAATGCTTCACTTGCCAGGAAGAGTTCTGGCTTATTTTTCCAACTAGTATCATCTTGATTTCCTAGTGCAGAAAGATATATATGTGTGTATACCCTTCAGTGTCAGCTTGCAATGCTTCTGGTAATCTCTCAGGGATGTAGGGGAGTCACAGAGTGCTGTGGGCAAGATGCATGAGCTACCTGGGGCAACAGGTAGTGCCAGCTCAGTGTAGTCCTGTTGAGAAACATCGTACTAGGCTGTCAGTAATGTCACAGTAACATATCATCCCACATGCAATACCTGGGATGTCCTACTAATGGTTAGCAAAAATACCCTCATGCAACACCGGATAGTACCATAAAAACATAACTGACAAGGAGGTCAGAAGGCTCTGGACCACTCTGTTTTTTGGGGTATTTTTGTTTGTTTGTTTGTGTGGGTGTCCTTTCCTGCAAATGGTGGCTGAAAGAAAAAGGGCTCTGTAAAACTAACTGGCCATTGCATTTAGGATGAGTCCAGAGGGGAAAAAAAAAAAAAAAGGAAAAACTATGGTTCAGTCAGAGCTACACCAAATATTTTTCAGTTTCAGTTAGGAAAAGGAAAATCTGAGTAAGAAAAACACTTTGTTCCCATTTGTAGCATTTGGTGAAAACAGACAAATTCGATAGTGAATGCAAGGATGGCTGCTCATGGTTAGATGGAAGGAGTTATGCGTGATGTGGGAAGCTCCAGGTTGGTGTTCCCTTTTCTTGAGAAGGTCAGCTTAGTTTTGTTACCTGCCCTGTATGTGGAGAGAGCACTATATGTAAAATATTCTGTATGTTATGGAACATGTTGAAATGTTTCTTTATTTGTTTCTGTTGACAGTTTGATATTTACTTTGTTTGCTGGAATACTTATTGATCTGGAATGAGACAGGAGCTAGCAGTTAGGATCATCTCTTGAGAAGCAGAAGAACTTGTTATAATCCCTCTTCGAAGTGAGACAGAGAGTAATGGGAATTTACATCCAGCTGAATACCCCAAATACCATGTTATTGTATATTTAGATGTGGAAGAGTGCTCAGATTCTCCTGATAGCATTATTATAGTGTGGATAAAATGCTTTCAACTGCGCTGAGAGGGAAACTGCTGCTTTAGCCCAGGACAGTCAGCTGGCAGGTGAGATACCTGCTTGGTGAACGTTGCTTTCACGTTCAAAGTGAAACAGCTTCAACAGAAGAAACTGTGAGGCAGTAACTGAAGCACTCTGCTGAGAGGTAGGAAATCGTTCTTCTGTCAAAGAGAAAAGAACACCTGACCTAAGTAACTTCTCTGGCTCTTAGGCTAATGAATAGAAGGGAGCAGCAACACCAGTTTCTTGAAACTAGCTAACTATCCATTCTATAACTCAAATTATTCGGCTGCGACAAAGCCTGTACTTTCTGACAAATTGATTACTGACAAAAATAAATATTTATGGATTTCAGCACAATGGTAATTGGGTCATGGTACATAAAAGCATCCCTAATTTCTTCTCCTAATGTTAAATAGTCAGTCCAAGATCACATGGTTCCCCTTTGGGGATTTCCAGCTAATCTTGAGAAAAGCAATGTCTGCATCACTCCTGATTTCAGAGGATATAGTTACTAGCCATATGTGGCCAATACACTCCGTTACAATGACTTGCTTCTTTTTTTTTTTTTTCTAGAAAATGTAGTGCAATGAAAACTTTTACTGTCCGTTATATGCAGCCCTTTTCAGATAATTCATAGTAGGTGTCTCTAGCATATTAGTGCGTACAGAAGAGTTGGCCCTGAAAAAGATGAGACATATGGAATTGTCTTTTTTTAACTTTTGCTTTTCTCAGCCAGGCGCTGCTTGGCAAAGAGTAAACTTAAGAGAATTCCGCATTTACTGAAGTATTGAGCAGTAATTCCAAAACCAATTAATTCAAACAAGGTCACATTGCATGAGGGAGTTTTCAATTACAGCTCAGAATGCCTGAGGAATTGCAGGTTTCCTCTCTTATGATTCAAAGCCATTTTCAGCTTTCCATTTGAAAGTAAGTGGCTATGTAGGGTGGATTTTTAGAATGCAGATTTGATATTTATCCACAAAACTGTCATTGACAGTAAAGGGACTACATGATCATGTACCTTCAGATATAATGACATGAGAACATCTATTTCATCTCTTAGCTAGTACTTAGCTAGTACTTAGCTAGTACTTAGCTAGTACAACGTAGTTGCTAGTACTGCTGTACATAGTACTGCTGCATAGCACAGCATTGCAGAATAAGAATCCAAAAGGACTGATTTTCTGGTTGTTGTTTGAGCACTAACAGCATTTGTTATACTTCTTTTTCAAAGATAAGAGGATACCAGGTATGGGTGAAAGTATAAGCTGTGGGTTGTCATAAGGATTCTGACTGTGCAGTACACACTTTTTGGGGTGCTGTTGTGGTTGTAATACTCTGTCCTCGAGCACTATCCATATATATCCAAAAAAATACTCCAAACTCTTAAAAGAAAAAGGGGTTTTGATCAATAAATACATGATTTCCTTTTTGTTTTTTCAAGAATAAGATACAGTACTTATCCAGTCAGCCGCTTCGATCTTTTTAATCTGGAGCAATATGGCTAGGAAAATCCATCCAAAGGGGGGAGATGAATGCATGAGGTAACATCTCCAAAATTTATGTTTTCTCTATACAAAGAATGGAGGTAAATGCAGAGTCTTAGAGGTTATTATTGGTATCCATTGCTAAATAATAGTTTGCAGCAGTGTCCACTATAGGTATATTTAAAATCCCACAAAAACTTTAATTCCAAATAAGATATAGAAGGCTATTTTCACTATTATAATTTTCCCATTGACTTTTTTAATTACTGCTGGGGCCCCATGGAATTATCTGGCACTTTAATTCTCTGCAGGAAACATAACATATATCTGTGGGAGCACTTGGGGATCCTGAGTTATTACTTTGATGCTGTGCCAACTCCTGGGCATAAACTGTGAGAATAAATTTTATCCTAACAAACGATGGGCCCAGTTCTACACTTGGATATGCACACATCATTTTCATTGCTCTGAGTGCATCTAGGGGGGAATAAATAGTCTCTAATTCTTTTAAATATACTATTCTCCTTTGCTGACACGGCTGATACACAGCACTTCTGCATTATGGAAGTGGTCCAGGGAGTCACTGGGATGAAGGTGACACAGGTCCTCTGGTTTGAGTAGTTCAACAGAGGATGGCCAAGGTGCTGCTGTAATTCTTGTTACAGTCTGGGATTCCCCGAGGCGGGAGGAAGGCTGTGCTAACCAGGGCTGCCTGCCCGCCCGGCCTCTTCAGGCTGATGAGGCATGCGGAACAGTTGGAGCAGTAGCCAGGAACCTTTAACAATTTTCATTCTCCTTACTACAGATTACCTGCAGATGCAAAGATAAAAACTGAAGTTTCTATGGGTAATTTTGAAAATGTGTAATGGCTGCCTTTCCTTCGCTCCTGCTGTTCTGTGCTTGACATAATTCTTCTGTAACCTATTAGATGTGCTAGACAGCTGGCTCTTTTTTTATTAAAAGGACACGCATGCTCCTTTCTCTGGAAGAATTTGGCTTTAAAGCTGCTCTACGAGATCAGTTTTCAAAGTTTTCTCAGTTTTGTTTTCTGAATGACACTATAAAAAAAAGAAAAAGTAAGAAAGAAAGAAAAAATCATACAAGGAAGGTGATTCACTGCTCAAGTGTGTGATGCTTTCCTGGAAAGATAAAAATTAATAGCAGCAAAGATAATTTTCCGCTGAGCTATTCACCTAGGGTCTGCCAGAGGGTTTTGGCCCTAGGTGGGTTGGTGCAGCAGTGGGAAGCTCACAGGTGAGCCTTGTCTAGCTGAAATTCTCCTACTGCTTCATTTTACATTGCCAGGACCCTCTCCTGTCAATGCTTCTCCTTTTCCATTCCTCAGGGAGTGAAAAAAGCCTCTTAAGGAGTCTCCTCAGAAGCTCTGCAATTATCCAATCCTGTCTTTTTGGAGAAGTGCATGTCAGGAGCCATAACACTGACGTGCCCTGGAACTCAATGCTTTCTGTGCCGGGTAGAGAGAGCTTGTTTTGACTCTGTTTTGGCAAGAGCTTTGTACTAGTTCACATAAAATATTTCATCAGGGGCTCTGTTCATCTGTTAATGTACGTAAGCACAGCATTCTTGAAGCTGATGAAAGTTATGGCCTCAGCTCTACGAAGCTTTCAGTACAAGGGTGGGATCTCTATTCTGCTCTAGGTTCTTGGAAACCGGGACAGTCTTTGTAGAAACTGTGTGCCCAGCCAGGGAGAAATTCTCTGTGTGGGGGTCCTAGGAAGGTGTTGTGGCATATGGAGGGTATGCTGGAAGAGATCGAGCTGTACTTTGGATTACCCCTCTATGGCAGGGCAGATCTTGCTTCAGCAGGGTCCCTTCACCTTCTAGAATAGCTGTCAATGAATAAAACTGTTTCCAAGAATATATTGTCAGATATGTAGAGAGACAAGTTATGTGCTTTCCCTAGCGTTCCACCTCATGGACGGGACATTTTGATTAATGCTTACTCCTTATGAATATGCTTCTCCTGAGGGACATTATTTATTTCTAACTTTCAAAATTGCCATTTCCTGGGGAATGAGATCCTTGTGGGCGGCTGCTACCCAAGTCTCTCGGAATAATACAGAGATCTGAAGGCAGAAACAAAACAAGTTTATTACTCTTTAAATAAAGTAGTCTCTATATTTGAATGGAGAGGCTCAGAAGTCAGGTTTTTCGCAGGGAAAAAAAAAAAAAAAAAAAAAGACTTTTATAGGTGGCTTTACATTTAATTCCAGTGGATTCTCTCTCTCTCTCTCTGTTTTGTTGATCTGAAAAGCCTACTGGGGTGCTTAGGTATCTCTGCCAGGCAGATTCCAACATTTCAGCAAGTGCTTCGGCAACCTCCCTGAAATGGAGTCCAGACAAAGATCAAGCTTAAGTTCTTAAGTTTCCCTTTGTACTTAAGTTTCCATTTCTGCCCTGGAAGTTTTGTTGGGGATCAGGTTTATTCCAGAAGGGCAATTGTAAACTTGACACTTTTTTTTTTTTTTTTTTCCCCCCAGAGAATCACTGAAAGTAAGGATCCTAAAATTAGTGACATTCCAAGGTCATAACTAGACAAAATTAGCCCTAGGCTAATTAGGTTAGATAAGTAGGATGGGATTTGGAGCCAGGTGAAGTCACTTAAAAACATATGCTTACATGGGGGCTGGCTGTCTATGTTCCCATGACAGTAATTTCAGATCAGTTGAAGCATTAAAGGATCTCAAGCATTATCACTTGAGACATATGGGACACCCACATGGGACCTGTAGGAGAATTGTGTCCTTCTGGACAAACAGCTGTAGGCTAGGCAGAATACCTAGGACATGTCAAAAAGTATTAGACAGCTATGTTTACATGAATTTGGCCCAGAATTAATATCCTATTGTACACCGACAGACAACAAACATACACACTGATATATCTTATCTAATGACTCACTCATCTAATGACACACTGTTCCTTAACGACGAACTCCTTACATACTATATAAAAAATGTTCCAGCATGCTGAAAGTGCAAGGTTGAGTCTCAGTATATAGCCAGTAAAATATGCACGCTGAAGATCTTAGTTTACACAAATATCAGAGCAATCCAAACATTACTGCTCCTCAGATGGAATTAGAGGATATTTTAATAAGTTTGGGGATGATACGGAGTGTGAAGTGAGTAAGCCATCACTTGGGTTTCTGAGATTGGGAACATAATATCAAGGACATATCAGTGAGTCATAACATTTTTTATGCATTCAGTTTTTGTTATGTTAAATACAAGCAAACCCTTTGGGATAGTTCCGTGTCCAGAAAATACATATATTTTCACTCTTGGACTTTTTCCACTCCTAGTCTCCTTCCCAACAGTGAAAACCCACAAAATTTCAGTCATAAAAATTCTTCTCACCTAATACAAATATCTAAAATGTAGCTGTCAAAGGCACTCACATTAATGTTCTATTATAGTCAATGAGATGTGATTTATCTCCTTTAGGATTGGTATGTGTTATGAGATTAGTTGTCCTCCTGAGATCTCTATTTCTCTCAGTTGCCTATAAAAATAGTCTAAAATGATGGCTTAGGTATAGCTAGCTAACTTTCAGAATTCTGAGTTAAAAGTCATTTTCAACTTTCATTATACGATGAAACTAAAGGTTAAATTCTGGTCCCATTGAAAACAGGGATAAAATGCCTGCCTGATAGAGCCATGCTCTTTATCCAGAGCTGTACCTTTCTATAGATTAAAAGAATGATTTATAGGTAAGTATTACATTTTATTTAAGTAAAATATCTTGTAATCTTTTAAATTCTTTAATGTAGGACAGTTATCATAATGCACCATTAAAATTATTCTACTGCACAACAGTTCCTTAAGATTAACTGAGCAAACTCTTTTGTGTTCCTTTGTACTGTGGAATTTCATATTGGAAATTAAAGAAAACCACAAGGTACACATAGTTACTATAAGACTAGAAAATATACAGACGAAAGCCTGAATAATAAACCTGCCTAGTTTGTTTGTGGATGTACTTCAAGAGGTTGACAGAAAATATTTCACTTGAATAATAAGGCTGCATGAGAAGTCAAGAAAAGAGATTTCTTTAAGTGCAGAATTGCACCAAAATTGGCTTGATTCTTTTTACTGTGGGAAAAAAAAAAAAAAAAAAGATTTCAAATTTTTTATTCCTTTCAGTGTGAAAAGTCTCCAAGTGATAGTGGCTCTTAGCTTTTTGAGTGCTTCCTTTCTCTTTACTTCTCACAGTTTTGGTGATATGACAAATACAGTCCATATTCCTGTAAACCACATATACATTTTGTAAATGAAGCATAGAATAGGTAAAGGTACCTTCCACCTCCTTGTCACTGAAAAGCTGAAATGATGTTTTGTAATACAACGTCAGTATTTTAGAGGCACACAGGAATTGTCTTGAAGAGCAAAGCAGCTGTCAGCACTTTGCATTGATGTCTACAGGATGCTAAGTGCTAGTTAGGCTATAATTTCTTGCAAATTAACCGATCTAAAATAGAACCCTTTGTAACCAGTCCATCAGCAATCCATGAGGCTTATGTTGCCCACATCTCTTTTAACTTTGGCAAAGGCTTACAGTTTCTGACCTTGATGTCTTGTTTGATTTGCATTTCTGTTTTGAGACTAACATTAATTACACTGTCAAAACAGATTTTATCGTTTACGTAACACAGGCTGCCTACAGAGCTTAGTTGCCTCAATATGGAGGCAACCATTTACGCACTGAATGACTTGATTACAGTAATTCCTTTTATACTGTTCTCCTTCAAGTTCTAATTGGGAGATTGTAGTGTATTCAGATGCTGCTCTTAGGATTCAGATTTCCCCATATTTAGTAGTCACATTTCCACTTAATTGTTAGTTTCCTGTACAAAATCAGATAGATGTACAGAGCTTTAGCCTAAAAGGGTCTACTGTAATTACTGTGTCTAACCTAACACACACACTGATAAAACATATCTCGTCCAGTAACTTTGCATCTCCCCTGCTGTAAATTCTGATTGAGGTTAGGTAGCATACTAATGATTTTAGCCTCTTATCTCAAATGCTATGGAGACTTGGTTTAGCAGAGAGATGTCAAGAACAGATTCTGCTTAAAAAATAACATTTTGTAGGGGGGGTTATCTGGCAGCAGTGTCTCAGTGACATGTTATTTTGAAAAGCTCTTTAAAAATAATTATATATAATAGACACAAATCTTGCCTATGTTGATAAAAATGTTATGATAATGTTCCAGATCCTGAGTTTATGTGAATAGTTCTAACTATGCTGACCTCGGTGTCAACAGCTTTAGTGGAGCTAAACAGTATGGTCTTGCTCAGTGCCTAAAACTGCACAAAAATTAAAAAGAACTTGCTCTTAATGCTTCTACAGTGCTGCAAGGGGACCTTGGGCCAAACTATTACTAGCTGCTATGTAGTAGGTCCACCGGAAGGGATCAAGGAGCATTCTTGCAGGAAATTAGATGTCAATCAGACCCTTAATACAAGCAAATGCTGCACAAGCTTTCTTTACTAGCCAGCTCTCAGAGGCTGTGGAGCATATGAGATGAAGCTTTCACCTTTTCAGTGAAGCCATGTAGCAGAAGTTAGTTTTTTTCATGCCAGAGCTTTAAGAGTTTGGAGTTTGTCCTGACAATTTAGGCACCTTAAAATTAGATGTCTAGATCTGGGCTGGTTATCCTTGATTCCTTTTCTAGTTAATAGAGAGAAGTAGGCACCTCCAAAGATGTCATGAATCCTCATTTCCAGTAAAACAGGCATTTAAGAATTTGAGAAGAATTGCCTTCCAGAACTGTTTATTTTATGCAATATTTATAAAAGAGCTCAGACAACCAACGTAGACTTGGATGTTTCAAAAGACTATTATCAGGTGCGATGGATTTCACTGCATGGTTCTCAAATAAGGAGGATGTCTTGAAGGTATGTTAAAACTCATTGTTACTAAAAGACCACACTCAAAAAATCTGGCGCAGAATAGCTATAGCATTTTGCTCCCATAGACTGTGGCAAGATGAGACCATCTATTAACATCTAACATTAGTATGTGACAAATATCCAGATTTACCTGAATATAATGCATCTAAAATGACCTATCCAGAGAAGAGTTTAGGACTCTTCTTAGGAACTCCAGACAATGCTTATCATATGGACAGATAACTGTGTTGATATAACTCAGCTAGGAGTAAGTCATCTCAGGAAAATACCTCACAAAAATACCATTGTGGATACAATAGCTGTTTCTTACTGTTTAGCAAGAAAAACAGATTCTGTAAAAGAAGAAAAGAGATTCTTTTTGCAGGGAAAGAGATCATACTATATCCAAACACAAAGATCCTCTCTACTGAGAAACAGAGAATACTGGTATATTTACCAGACAGGATTCACTGTAGAGGGCTGAATGGGAAAAGGGTAGAAGCATGAAGATATAATAAATAACTAAAGTAGCTCTCTGATTAGGTTTAATGGAAAATAATTAGATTTGATTAAAAGAATGCATTTATTTAAAAGCAACATTCTCTCTTGAACATCAAGCACAGTATGACAGTGCTAGGCTTTAAAGACTGTTTGCAAGGTCTGAATATCCTTCCAATTTTTTTTAAAAAATAGTCTTCTAATCTTACAAATAGAGAAGCTTGTAAATCTGGAGAGTCCTCAGAAGTGACAGAACAAGAAGCAGAAGCGAACACCCATCCCAGGAGCAGCAAGCAAGAGAAGAGAAGAGCCAGGATTGTGTAAGAATGTAGATGTGAGGGGTCTCCTCACTTGCCTTCCATTCAAATATAGCCATTATTTCAATTTAAGTGTATAGTAGCTGTGTCTGAGTAGTACTCTGAATACCTTGCATTTACATTCAGTTAGTGCTGTTCAAGGTCAAGTAAAGGCAAAGAAAAATGAAGCAAGGCTAAACATTTTCCTTTGTAGAGACTGAGCACATAATACTCCAAGTTCAAGATGTACACCCAGTATCAGGTGTAGGTCTTTGAGGTGGTCAGTGATAGCACACAATTAAAATAAGCAGACTGAATCCACCCAGACTAATTTACCTTAATCTTTACTTCTTCTTCTAGCTGATCACTCTTTCTTAATCACATGGCCGGAGGCTACACGTGTCAAAACTAAGCATTTCTAAATCATCTCATTATGACTAAATGTTAAAGGTATTACTGATGCAAGAAAAAAAACCACTTTCTAACATTTCACCATATGACTTTAAAAAAAGCTAAATTTGCTTTGTAAAAATTAAACAGACCTATGTGATACTGCACTTTCCTTTTAATTATGTTTGGCAATGGAAACCAGGTATGAGAGAAGTTGATAACTTACTCTCATATACGCATATCCCAACGTCCTCTCTTTTAAATAGGAACTTCCTAAAAGGTTGTTGTTGTTGTTGTTGTTGATCATTCTTTGTTTTGAGAAGTTATTGTTATGCAGCCACAAACACCTTTTTATATTTAAGAATATTATGGTCCTAATAAACATGATGCCGTGAAATGAAGAGGCTTCAGGGCATTTCAGGGATGACCATGTGGGATGTAAAGCTTCTGAATAGAAAAGTGTTCACAGCGGTCAAAGGATGACAGCAAGAACTGAGTAATCTTTTTATACAAGGTCAGATTTAGTTGTGCTTTTTTTCATTGCAAGATTTCTTTTCAGTATTCAGAAATGGTTTCAGGGTTAGCATTCACCTTCCTTCATCTAGCATCTGCTTGGGGGTCCACACTGCATTTCCTTGAACGCTCTGGTTCCTGGGAAAGTCTCAAGCAATATGCCCCGGGGAACATTGCCTCCAGGGCAGCTCCATAGTCCCAGCAGAGTCATTATACTCATTCTGAGTAAACCTCCTTACGAAACAGAAAATCCAGTTTACTCTTTCCGTGTGTCATAAGGGACCAACACTGCCTTTAATTCATGGTGTTTTCATGTCAGTTTATCATATAGTTAACTTTGCAATCTCAGCCTAAATAATGTCGGGGGGGTTTGTTTTGGTTTGGTTTGGTTTATTTTATTTTTTGTTTTTTGTTTTTTTTTTCTTTTTTGCCTAGTGCTTAGTGGTTATGGTGATTTGATTTATAAAACCACCTCAGGTGATTATACCTTTCAAATGGACCAACAACGGTGATTTATTAAAAGACTGCCTTTGGAAAGGTGTTCTGAATGTCACCTACAGCCACTGATGCTTCTTCAAATATACCAAGTCTCTTTTTGCTTTTTATCATGAATCTCTATGGATAACTTGAAGTTAGGTCGCAGCTGAATGCTTTTAGTCATTTTATTTCTAGCACAGACTGTTTGGCCTGAAATATGGGCAGAGTGCCTGACTTATTTCTATGGCTGAAGCTACAATATCCGTAGCCAAGTTTAGTCAAATGCAGTGTAGATTAAAAGGGGTTTAATGCTTCCAGGTATATTAAATAGAAAAGTTCCTGTTACTTAAGAAGCAGCAAACTTTCCTTAGATTTCTTGTATGTATCTGAACAGCTGAATTATGACTTCTCTCAAGCTGGGATCCTCTTCTTGATCACTCTGCAGTGTTGCCACAATGCCTAATACTCTGGTCCTCAACAGCACTTCCCAGCTGGTATGACACAGCACATAAGAGACATTAATGTGATTTACAGAACATGTCACTTGGGGCCATTTTGGTACTAAATGGTACTTCAGCACTGATAGGGAATCTTGTATATTTGAGGAGGGAAGTGGTCATTTGTCAGTTAAGGTATCAATTGTTGTTCATATGCTAGGAGAAAGGCGGAAATGGGAAGTGGACTTTCTGCATAATGACAATAGTTCCTGCAAAAACAAACAGATAAATGCTACATTTTTTTTTTCCAATGCCTGATTGCCAAATCAATATATGTTATGCTGCTAGGCTAGCCACTCCCTCCTTCTGAATAATTTGTACCTGGATTTAATCATTTAACCTGGTATGAAGCAGTACCAAATCACTTGGTGGACTCTCCATTTATCTAATAATATCCTTACTCAAAGGAAAAAAACAGTGGAGCTGACTGCACATGCTTATGTTGAAGTAGGGCAAATATCTGAACAGTCAATACTGTGATTAGAATGTTAGTCTGAAATACCGAGATAGTTTATTATTAGAAGAAGTTTTTTGACCATATTTATCATTTTTGTTGATGATCATTATCTAACAGATAGCGACAGATTGTGTATTATGATCTCCAAATAAGAATTTTTCATGTATTAATATATTAAAAAAAATACTGCCAAGCCCAAATATTGAGCAAGGCACAGAAAGACATTACTTCTGGTAACAGGAACATCCACAGAAAAAATACATTTAATAAAAGAATGTTGAAAGTGACATTAAATTTCCTGCTCCAGACCTTAGTTATTAGAGGCCCAAGACCAAACATGGACCGTAAACTGTGGATTATAGGGTAGCTTTTCTACTTTAACATGCCCCTAATCTATCATTTAGTCATCATATCAAATACATCTGAGTGAAGCCTCAATATTATTATTCACATAAGTTATCCCATTAGTTTCACTGGAACCACTTGAATGATTAAAGCAAATAGAATTTGGTCTTAAAATTTGCCTCACAGATTCATGCTTCCATCCTCTTACCTGATTTTGTTACAGTTTCCAATTAGTCCCAGATTTCTGTGCCTCTGAAACTGTTGTTCCAGATATGAACTCATTAACTGCTTAGAGATAGATTTTTATTTCCCTGCTCAATATTTGATCTCTGTGACTGTAGCTTAGAAATTAATCGGATTTCTTTCTGCCATGTTTCACTGTAAATATGTATCCCATTGCCGATGAACTTTAAATCTTTCTCCTGGTTTCCTCTCTGGTTGAATACGTGTGGATTTTTTTTTTTTTTTTTATTCCTATTTATTGCTGATGAGAAAATGCTGTCCAAAATACTACGGTAACAGTAAGACTTTATGGCTATAAGGCATATCACCACACTGAAACAATCTGAGTTTCACAGAACAAAATTCTAAATCCTAAAGCAATAAAATGATCAACTGCAACTGTTTTGGTTCTGCCACAAGGAGCTTTTTGGTTTGGTTTGGTTTAGATATTTAAATGAAAATTAAACTAGCTGTGAAAGGTTGTCCTATTTAACATTTATATTCCATAGGTAGAACAGCGATCTGCTACCTGAATAGTAAGGATATACCTGCTTATGATGTTTCATTATCACATTTACCATATGTTTCATTATTCACTGATATTCTTTTGGATGAAGACAGTTGGTAAAAAATAATAAATTAGACATAACAGTGATAACCTGCCTTATGTTATAGATAAAAATAGCTTCCTTATCTGGATTTCACTCACACTATTTCATCCCATTTCTCTGTTTCAGGTGTTTCCCAGCACTTTGATCACTTGCATATACATTTGCCAGGGTTGGCGGGGGGAGAGGCAACAGTATTATGGCAGTTCCCTCAGTGGAAGCATTAATCTGAGCCTTGCTTAAGCTTGTGAGACACTATCATAATTTCCAAGCATTACAATCTCCCTTCTTTCATGAGCTTTCTGTATTCTCTGAAGCATCTGAAAAATATTGGGTTTTCCTTTCTTCTTAACTGCTGGTTACCAAACTGACAGAAGATAAGATTGGTGATAGGACAACAAAACTGCACTTAAAAAAAAATGTCCACAGTCTTGGAAGATGAAGAGCATGTTTTCACGTGTCTCACTGTTACAGCAATTTAGTTCAGAGGCAAGGCTCTTAAAATCTCTGCCAGAATTTGAGCTGCATCTGTAGTAATTCACAATGTGGTTCACATAAAAGTTTTCACTAGCTCTGCCTCACTCTCCTTTATTTATGATCACCATTTTATTTATGATTATCAAAAATCAGGATTTAAGAATAGTTTCCTCTAGGCTCAATTTCCTCATATGCTAACCTGGTGATTCATGCTCAGAAGAAGTTCTAGTTAATGGAAGATTCCTAAAACCGTCTTTTCTCTCCAGAGAGCTTTCTCCAGAGAGCTGCAAAATAGCCTCGTATTAAAAAGAACGACTGGGAAAGCACTCTTGATTTCATTGCTTCTCAGCTGCCGTCTGTATAATGAGAAGGGGAATACTTGAAGAATGCCTTGTACTCAAGTAACCCAAATTCCAAGGTTAACCGAGTCACCCTTGTGGTGTCCAATGCATTTAGCAAGACCTGAAGAATGAGTTTTTTATTTAAAAGGTTCACCAGCTTGGTGTCTGCATGTATATATTACTCTATTTTACCATTATTAGTATAAGGAAAGATAATTTCCTTCGCGTTGGTGCAGTTATATAAGAAATGAGTTGGTCTTGATTTTCCTGTACAGAAATATGGAAAGCTGTATTACGAAGCACTTCTGTACCAGTCTCAGCTTTTATGAATTACATGATTATATCTGCTTTGAGGAAAAAACTCTCCCAAAAAAGAAATGCTTTTAACAAAACAGTATAGTGGTATAAGGCTGTTTGATAATTTAGCTGTATGATAATAATCACTAAATAAATAGTTTTTAGTCTCTATGGAAGAAAGATTCTGTCTCCTAAAATTTTGTAAGGAAGCAGTATTGTGTGGAGCCTCCTTGGAGGCTTTATCGAGCCTTTTGCTGCAAGACAGAATCAAGTCAAACCAACCTGAGACCTGCTGTGCTCGTCAGACTAAAATTCTTAGTTCCGCTCATGTGTGTCTATTTCGTTCAGTGTTTCAGACCCATTTTTATGTCTGCATTTTTAATGATACTTTCCCTTTCACTATATGAGCTTTTCATGCATGTTCTACAGATTTAAAACTTCCTGAAGGGTAATAGATAAAATGTCACTATATTTGGTATTAATTGTAGCCTTGTGTGTGTTGTCCAAGTACTTAGTAGCTTTATATATTGTAAATATCTCCATGCCTGGATATTTAGCATATCATGAATATTTTACAACCATATTTCTACATCTTGTGAAAGTAGCCAGGCTTGTCTAATTGCTGTAGTAGACCTGGAAGTATTTTTAAAGCGTAAAGTGTGGCACACTGTTGAGTTTTTCTGAAGAATGCTTTGTTCCAGTACATTGATGTTGCTTTCTTAATGCCCTGTATCAATACAAAGGGCACAGTTCAAATGATTACAAGAGGAGGAAGAAAAATCATCCTTTATTTCTCTTGTCAGCTTTATCCTACACTGAAGCAACCTCAGAGGCAGCGGTGTGTGTGTACAAATCCAGCATCGCTCTTGGGTCTCAGGCACACACAGGCAAATCCTTGCTGACACGCTCCTTTCCATCTTCATCATAATCAGGGGCTCCCATTTCAGCACACATTAGGAGCATATCCAGCCATTGCTTCCTGGTTGAAATAAAACGTTGCTATGGATACCCATTTAAGCATGAGAGAGGATTTTGCACTAATAGTGAGGTTCGCTAAGAACGCGACGTTGCACCACCTTCATTTTTAACGAGCTTAGTCTCAGTGCCGAGTGGTGTTTCAGTCTCGTGTGATGCTTCACCCAGATTAATCCTGGTTTCTCTTTCTCATGCTTTCCTTCTCCCCACAGCTGTAACTTACACAAGTTACAAAAAAACACCGCCCCCGGTACCTCCTCGTACCACTTCCAAGCCGCTAATCTCCGTCACAGCCCAGAGCAGCACAGAATCCACGCAGGACGCGTACCACGACAGCCGGACTCAGAGGATTTCCCCGTGGCCTCAGGATGGGCGAGGCATGTACAACTCCACAGACAGTTTGGACAGTAACAAGGCCATGAATCTGGCGCTGGAGACGGCGGCTGCGCAGCGCCACGCTTCTGAGAGCCAGGGCGCCTCCATACGAACCAGCGACAAGGCCATTTTGGTGTCAAAAGCCGAGGAGTTTCTTAAGAGTCGACGTTCCTCTATAGGGATTCAGGTAGCCTATCATTAACATCTGTTCTGTGACGAATTGCTTGCCTTCTTTCTGTAAATAGCGTAGAATGAGTCATTCAGCTTCACTGGTTCTAATAATCTAACAAACAACCCCTGGCTGCTTAGCGTTAATTGTAATTCACATCGTGGCGATGTGGCTGTGCAGAAAAGTCTTCAGCTAATATTCTGTACCTGGAAGAAAATGAATGAATAAATCTCTAGGGAGGTTACCTGTCATTAACACTTGATATGAAAATTATACTGCAGAGCTACAGGTGAACAGCATGTTCATCTCCTTCTCTCCATGAATTCACGGTCCTTTTTATAGAATTATGCCAGCTTTAAAATGCTTGACTGTATTTTTTTTCCATTATCCTTCTCTTCTGACCTTGGAAAACGTGCAACGATGCTGGATCCTCAATACTTACTCCATTTAAAAATCTAATCCTCCACTTTACTAACAGAAATTGTGTTGGAGAGAAGAAGGTACCGAGAGAAAAAAAGAAACTTGTTGGTGTAGATAAAGCATAATTATCAGTGTCCAATAATTAAATAACGTTAATAAGCACAGTCTTTGAATACTTCTCCATTTGTACAGCAAAAATATAATAATTATTTCAGCTGACAAAATGCTCATCAGACTGTGGAAAGCTCTGTCATGTTGTCTCATTTCAGATACATAACATAGGATAATTCCAGATGCTGTTTTGAAGGATATATCTTCTACTAAACGGAAAACATTAGGTAGCAATGGTCATTTATTTTAATCTCTAAGAAGTACCAGCATTAATAAAATTAGCAGGCTGAAATTGCAAAGAATGCAAGGTCCTTTGAGGCAGAGGAGCAGATTAAAATTTAGGCTCTTCCCTTGCTCATGCTTAGACACACATTTACTTTTGAGTGTGTGAATATCCCCCGTTACATTGCTGGGTTCATTCCATTGCTCAAAACCCCTCCTTTTGCCAGATCAACTATAGAAGAAATGCCATGTATATTTGCATAGTTACAGGTATTGGTAAGTATATATCTTGTATATATCAGTATATATCTTGAGAATAGTCTAGAGCAGTAATGCTCGATGAGTGACTGTACACCTCTTAGGATGTAACTGTACAATAATAATTTTTCTTGTCTTAAATAGTAGTAATTCCATTTCCACTAATTTCAAAATATGATCACAGGTTAATATGGGGTTAAACATGTCACTGCTAACTCTTGAACTTCACTGTCTAGCACCACAGTGTGATATATTTTTGCTATAATGCAATTAGAGTATTAGACTTAGAGAAGGACATAGGCTTTTTCAGCAGGTTTCTTGCCTGTTTCTTGGCATAAATGTATTTGATTATGCTTCTTTACATACAGAAGAGCATACAAATTAACAGCAAAGGTAGAACATTCAAATCACTACTTTCAAACATTTTACAAAGTAATTAGAGTATCCTAAATTATTCAGAAAAGGGGCTTTGCAGATAACTCTGAAAAGCTCAGAAGAGCAGCAAATAATTTTGGTAGCTTATAGCCCTAGCCCAGAACTTACTCTTCAGAAAGGAACTGTATGTAGTGCTGATCTTATCCCTTCTTTACAGCAGCCGTGCACAACGGTACTTAGCAATGCTGATGTCTTGCTTCAGCCTGGGTATTTCAGCAACTAATTCAGAAACTTTCATTATATCACTTGATCCTCTTCTTTGCTACAGGTGATGAGCTATACTTTTGACGGGGCTTTGACCTTTCTTGATATGTGGTGCGTTTAAAGATATGTGCTTATGATCCATAAAGACATCCATGCAGTGGTTTACATGAACTTATGAACTTCTGTAGCAACTTATCATCTGATGCTTGGACCATTATGTTAGTTCTCAGGTGTTCCCACTGCAAAAGGCAGACTTCTGTTTTTTTAACAGTAGGTTTTAGAAGATGGAAGGAGTTTTCTTTTTTTTCTTTTTTTTTTTTTTTTTTTTNAATACAAGATGTTTGGATGCAGTATTTGGTATTAGATAAGGTTCAGATTGGAAGATTACCCTTGGCATAGTACCCTGATATCATGCTTTCATTATTTTTTTTTCTGTAATAAGTTTCAAACTATACAGTGGTGTGAAAAAATACTCATCTGCTGCATTTCTAAGCAGAAAAGAACATTATTATATTCCAGTTGCCATGCTTCTATGGAATAATAACACAGGGTAGAGTACATTTATTTGCAAACTACATAAATAGCAATTTATGCCCCCAAAATGCAACTGAAGTATTTCATTTCTTTTGCACTTCTGCATCAAAGCATCTGAGAGGAGGATGTTTTTTATTTGCATATTTCCTTGATTGACTAAATGACTTGTTTTCTCATTAGCATGCCATGCCAGGGTGTTGCATTGAATTTGCATTAATTTGCATTAATTAATTTGCTATCAGGACGGTTAATTTGTGCATTTTTTAATGTTTCATTACTCTAACATATCGGCGTGAGAGTGATTGCTAATCACTCTATACAGTAGGAAGGAGGCAGAGAGATAAGGAAGGAGCAGCAATGCCTCTAGAGGCAGGTGAAGCTGCCATGGACCCAGCTGAGGACCCCAGTGTCTTTGTAATATATGGTCTGTGCAGTGCATGTGCCATGAGCAGAAGTCTTCTTCAAAAGTTCTGGAGTAATACACGTGTGCGATGGGAGTGGTATTCACATAAATAGGAAAGCTAACACTCGTGGGGAGCATTGGACTTACTGTATGATCAGTCTCACCCAGCCTGCAAAGATGGAGAAAAACCCAGCTTTGGTAACCTATTTCATAATATTTTAGCCCTTCCCAACTGGTGCTTTTGCACCCAAAACAGTTTCAGAAGCAAAGCTTTCCCAGAATAAAGCTGCTGGACTTTTTTTCTGCACTCCAGTGTATAAGTGAAGAGGAATATTGTCAGACATGTGAGTAGGCATCAGATAATGATGATCCCCAAATTCAGACAATCTACAAAATACTGGTTCTGGGATTAAAAATACATTCTGATTTCTTTTTTTTTTTTAAAAAAAAAAAAAGCATATATCACAAAGAATAAAGTTCTAGTAATATTAGTAGCTATAGTTTTCATATCTGTCTTCTATCGTGACAGCAGAAGAAAAATCAAAGCATTTGAATTAAAATGAAGAAGTAGGGGTTCTCTTGAGTAGAATAAACTGTAAATCAAGGATGAGATTATTGTTGATATATTTCCAGGGATTCTTCTTTGCTGTTGTGCATAACCTGGTTTATTTATTAATGATTATCATTCAAAACCAGCTCACTATTAGCCATTTCATATGAAAGACATTTCAACTGTAAAATATATCAGAAAACATTTCAAGAAAATTACTTCATTATTTATTTCAAGCAAAAAGTGCAGTCCTTTTTTTCTCCTCTATTTAGAAGACATCAAGGTTTCTCAAAATGAACAGAAACTCCGGAAGTAAGTGATATGGAAACAAATGTTTTAAGTGTGGAGTCTGACTCATGATGGTATTTTTGGAGATAGACACTAATTGTAGCAGCATAGAGAATGGCTTCTGTCATCTTCATTATCATCAGGACATCACTTTTTTTTTTCTTCTAAGTTTTTCATTAAACGAATTGTTCTTATAGATCGGAAGTTGTATTTGGGAGGATTAGTGCAATGACTTGCTAGGCTCTTTTGTTTCTTTTTTAGTTGCTTTGTTTTGTTTTGTTTTGCAAACAAAGTTATTATTAGTATTTTATGGTAAAAGCTTTGTTAAAGAAACTTCACTGCCTCAAACTTAAATTTCCTTTAAAGGCACAGTGTTTTGCTCCCACGCGATGCACTTAGTTTAATGAGCATGTACAAGGTATTCTATCCCCCTCAGTGCTTACTGCAGCTTACATATAGACCTCTGCAATCAGAAGAATATTCCCATTGATTCCATTGATCTTGGGATCATAAAGGATCCAAAGTTTTAGTGGTAGACTTTGATCGTCTCCTCCTAAAATCGTTATCAAATTATGTTTTTTTCAGAGAGAAGTGGGTAGTATCCCTGGCCTGTGGAAGTCTGTGAAAGTTTTGATAATACGTCCGTGGTTTAGAAGCTATAAGTTGGCCTTAAAATTTAATGTCAAGCAACACAGGGTCAGAGTTTGCAGGGCTGCCAGTTAGCAGAGTTCTGAGCCACTGGCTGCTTTTTGGCATCCTGCATTTATTAAAAAAAACTCAGCCGTTGAAATAATAGTAAAAAAGAAAGCTATGGTTATTTTAGACTTCTAAGCTTTTGCTCTTCTCACAGACTCCTGTTGCTTCTTTTGTTAGATGCTGGTTGACTTATGAAATATTCAGACTGCCTCAAAACACTGCCTTGCAGAGTATTTGCTGAATTGGTGCAGACTAATTTACTATTTAGCATTAAATGTACAAAAAATGCTAGGCATCACCACTGTTGTGTGCAATGCTTTGTGTTATTATCTCATATAATTTCTCATGAAATCTCATGAATTTCAGGTCAAAACTCTGGCACTCACTTTTAGCAAACAGCATTTTCTGGAGAGCGCTGTTGAAATTTTCAGCCTGTAACGTAATATTCTTGCAGTAATTAGCACTCACTGTGCCACCCAACGTATCTGAGTAGTCTGTATGTTCTGTTGGGCAGCAGTAGAGTAGCAAACTGGCACCCTATAATCAGACACACACAATCTCTCAAACATGCAGGTTTTGGTACATTTTTGGTCCATTTCTAAAAATTATTTTGAAATAATATAAGATTTCTGCCTGATAAAAAAATTCTTTGAGTTAAAACAGTGAGGTTAATATTTCAGTTTTACTTTATCTTTTTCTGCTTTGAAGTTACTGCATAGAAATGAGATCTTCCTTTACCTATGAACAGTTATCTGTGTTCACAATTGCATTTACTTGGTCTAGTATCAAATGTAGTATTTTCTTCCTTTTTTACTCTTATTATCACTGTGAAGCCTATCCAAGAGAGGAAAGGTGAATGATTTTCCCTTCTGTACATCAGAGTGATGGTTTATTAAATTCTAATTATAGAACATGTTGGTTACAGCAGCGAAAACCCATTGAAGGCAGTGAGGTTGCATGGGGAGAGATAATGTGGTCTGAATGACTCTTGTTACTCATGATTAGGAGTGAAAAGAAAAATACACCAGGTTAAACTCTGTTTTCCTGTGCACTGAATATATTTTATCAAAACTTCCCTTAGAGACAGTATGTATGGAACCTTAGACACAGCAATGTGATTTTGCAGTGCTCTTGTGCGAGAGCAGAATAAATCTTGAATGCAGAAATAAAAGTTGCTTTTTAGTAGTTAAAATTGCCAGCTAAAAAAGTTAATATTTAGCAGAAATAATTTAATCAGTTCATACCTCCTTTTCTAGAGTGAGTGTCTGTAAACAAACCCAGGTTGATTGTAATGTGCAAGGTAATTGCAATACTGATTTGCATTTATTCAAATGATTTTGTATAAGTATAATTTAGTAATATCTAGTTTATTAACAAGTTGTTGGCCAGTATCTGGTAGATAGGTGTTCTGATTTTAAGTGGACTTGGTCAGTCATCACTGATCACAGGTTTTATAGTATTTCCTATTTGGCAACAAAAACAGTGGAAGGAAGTACTAGGCCCATAGGTAAGGCAAATAAGACAGAAATAAGTACAAAACAATGATTTGTTTTTCATGTGTATACATATGAATTAAGAGTCTAATAATTATAGAACCTGTAATTATAACTGCAGCCTGTGCTGTACTGTAGGATAAAAGTGTTTAAACTAGTGTTTATAGAAGATCAGATTTTATAGAAGGATGATTAAGATGCAAGCCACGATAATAAAAATCTTATAATTTCTTTGAGTCTCAGTCCTCCACAAAGCCAGATGCTCAGCCCTCGTACAAGGCCAGTTGCTCTGTTCCTCCTCTCCTGGCAGAGTAACCTCTTCCGCCTGGGAGCTGTCTTGGCCCTGTAGCCTCCTCAGAGTAATCTCTGCAAGAGGCAGAGAAAGCAGCTGAAGGAGGATTCTGGCCCCAACAGCAGGAACTTCTTCTAGATCTTTACCTTGAAAATGCTTTTGATTACAGAAAGTTGTCTAGATTTGCCTTTCTCTAATGCATTTAGTATGAATATCATACTGTAAAGCCCCCAAACAACACTTTTTAAAGCATAAAGGGCCAGATTTCTAAAGAACGTGAGTTCTTTATTTGTAAGGGGAAAAGAAGCTAACCGGCTATATTAGATCTGCTCCTCTTCTTTCATCTGCTCTTTGTTGACTTCTGGATTTTTCTTAGGTGTAAGAATACCAAATAGCCATACATCTTGTCACGTCTTTTCACTTTGTTAAGGTTGTGGGCAATTTGCAAATATAAAGGCTTTTAGAGCGTATGCTAGTGAGTATTAAAACAATAAACAACCATAAAGAATAACATCACATTTTTTAAGGATGATTCAAGTTTCATAAGCCACACAATCAAACCAAACATATTTTTTCTCCTCTGCTCCTTCAAATTTAGTTTGGCCAATCTAATTAAACTTAAAGAGCTTCCTGTTGTCCTTTAGCAGGAGTCTTTATGCTATCTGTCATTCAGAAATACAATTTGTTTCTTCATTTGTTTCCTTGGGAGTGAAAATTACTTTGTTATTTCCCACTCAAACTTGTGTTGGCATTTTCCTCCTTTTTTTTGTTGATTATTATAATATATGCTCTCCAAGACTGTAGAAAAAAAATATTTGGCACTCTTCTGCTGATACAAACCACAGTAATGAAATGAAAGCATTAAAATATGAAGACAATCATGAGGTCATTTAGTCAGTGTCAGTCTTGGCAAGCTGGATTGACGGATAATTTGGAAAGAGTTTATATTTAGAGGTAACTAATGCCATTTCCATTTTGATGTCAGGACCATAATTTCCATGATAATTTTGTTTTGAATAAGATTTTATAATAGATTACTTCATTTATGCCTGCAAATTCCAGGTGTCAATTACATATGAGTGAAATTAGCCAGGATTACTTCTAGGTGAAATATCAGTAAGAACGCACTTGGGGAAATGAAATGATTATTCCTAAATATGTTACATCAGAGAAAAAATACCATAAAAATACCAGATCAAGCAAAAAGTAAAAGGGAATCTGTCCTCCAAAATAGCAAAAGCGGAGTTCAAAAGAAGCCATGCTATCTGTTACTAAACAAAGTAATACTATTATCCAAAACAAATGTGCCTTTGGTATGCAGTATTGAAGAAAGGCGTGAAGAAAGGTTCCCAAAATTATCTGCTTTATTCCATCAACTAGCCTAACTGACCTTCTCTATGCATATGTTTTCTTGTTTATATCCTCAGACCATCACAGTTACATCAGCACAATATCTGAGCTGCTGAGATACCCACATGGAAGTCCAAAGTCCCATTGATCACTTTCCACACTATGTTATTAGCTGCGCATTAGTCCCAGAGGACTAATTAGACACTGACCTTTCCCATCCCGCTTCCAGATCCAGCAGTTATCCTGCAGGAGTGATCTGGTGGGTCCCAAGGTAGAGGGCATGCAGAAATGGTCATCCCAAGGGTTTTGCAAAGGAAGCCAGTGCTTTGGAAGGAAGTGAGGACACAAGACTGCCAAGTAGGGAGATATTAAAGTTCTTAAATGAAGAAAAACATTTCCCACATGTCAGAAGGAAAATAACTTTCTAAAATTTCTCCTATCAGTGGTAGCATGCCAAACGGCATCTTTGCAAAAACCATGCTCATTGAAACCTTTGAAACTAACAGGTGAGTTGTGCTGTTCTTTCTACAGAATCACTCCCTGCCCATAAGCTCTGGCCAGTTTCCAGCTGCTGGTCTAATGAGCACATTGAAGTCCTCTTCACCAGTACTGTACTTCCATTAAGTCAGTTTAGCTGCTTGGCTTAATTTTTGACTCCCACATTCTTGGTCCATTCAGCTCATAAAATGGTAACTGATTTATCACTGTTGTGGTTTCTAACCATCTTTTCCACCAGTGAAAGTAGCCAGTCTAACCTAATTCTCACACAGAACTCTTAGTGTGAAGTATTACCTCCGTCTGGACTAGACTGCAAAAGACTATTGTCAATGTTCACTCCTGTAGCCTGTTGTGCATATCTGTGGTGTTACTCATTTGCTACATAAGGACAAATACTCTACTAGTGAAATTAAAACTTCAAACTGAAAAAGTCTGTTCATGATTGTACAGTGAGAAATGAAGCATGTTTCAGCCCTTTCTGCAATCAGTTTTCCAAATTATTTTTCTCAAATACAGACAGACACAGCTAAATAAATAAAATAGGCTTTAAGAAACTCAAACTCTTTCAAATATAGATGTTTTGCTTCTTGGGTAAACTTTTCATTAAAAAAAAAAAAAAAAAAAAGATATAACCATTTAAAATATTATCTTTTCAAGTTTCTGCCTAGATGATTTTAAAATCATGTATACTCTCTAACATTAACAGACCTGACTCTGGCCCCTAGTCCTACAACCTAACTTGACTTATCTAAAGCAAACTCACCTCTTATGTTCTTTTTTAAACTTAATATTAAAGGTATTTTGAATCAAAATTCTTTCACTGCAACATAGTCCTCGGGTTAATACCCCTAGTGAAGCTGTGTAGCACTGCTGATTTCCAGTTTCCTGATCTTCACAGGGAGGTGAAATCTCTGGTTGAAGACTCCCTTTCATGGCATTACTTTCATGGGTTGTGATTTTAAGCTTATCTGGCTCCTAAATTGTATGATTTACTTCAGAGTGACTCGGGTAGCTTTGGGGCTCTTTCTGTCTGTCCTAGAAGAAGCCCAAATACTGCAGCTTTTAGCTCCTGACGAGTGCAGATGTTGCTGGGATTCAAATATCAAGAGACTTCCCCAGAAAATGTTTCCCTAACTTTAACATCATCTTCCTGTCAGCATTCATAAAAGTGCCCTCAAGAGCCATAGTCTGATCCTTTTGTTATTCATTCTTATTATTCTTATTCACTACCTGCCATCCTGTCTGAGAAGAGCTTAGCTTCATTCTTCATGGCGGGGCATATCTGACTACGCGCTCGTCGTCGCAGTTAAGGACTGCCAGTGGAAGTCCTGCATTTCACGGCACCCTGTTCACGTGAATCTAATTCAGCAGGCAAAAGCTGGCACTGAAAATGACAAAACTAAATAAAAATAATTTCCCTGTGCCAGGGGAAGAAGATTTTGCTGTGATGACTTTTCAGTACCAGAAGGAAAGGGATAAAAGTAATCCGTGCGGAGGGGAGGCAGCTGCGCTCAGGAAGGTCGCTGGCTGGAACTAGGGAGCTCAGTGTGTGCACATGTGCATAGCGCTCGTACGTGGACCCTTGGCCCAGTTCGCTTCATCTTTATTTCTGTCTGTCAGTCTCTGATGAAGAAGAAATTTCAAGTCCAGCTTTTCTGAAGTCCCTGAAAGGGCTAGTGGAATGCCTAGTCCCTCTTTTAGACTCAAACCTATTTTCCAAGACCCTTTCGGACCCTTGGTGACTTGCATGCTATAAATAAGGGCACCCTTCCCAGTAGCCATTCCTTGCACTAACAGACTGGCCCTTATTGCCGCTCTACTTAATAACAATGCTTCTTTTTTAGGGAGAGATTGACCTTCCAGGCTCAGCTTAAGCTTCTCACCCACCTTGTAGCTGAGATCCGCCTGAATTAAGGAAACCAGCTTGCTTGTCTCTCTTTGCCCCCGAAGCTGCTTGCTTCAATTACCTGAGGCCGCTAATGTCAAAAGCACGCTTTCCTTTGGTACTGACAGCAGCAAATCTGTGAGCCTGTTTCTGAGACAGGTGTCTGAGAGGAAAACGGTCTCAGAATGCATAGCCTTTCCAAGCAAATATAGCAGGCTTCCATGCACCTACCAAGGTGGGAACAGATGACAGGGCATGCCTTCCCCTGCAGCACATGCAGAATAAAGCGAGATACTGGGAAATGTGTCATTCCCTGACAGTTTTCATGCTGATAGCTGGAGCTCTTTGCAAACCTGTGCCTGACACTACACTGTACAGTTCAAGTGCTGCTGTAATAGCTACTAAAGGGATCCTGCAGTAGCAGGATCTTTTTATTAAGATCTCCCCCAATAGATAAATATGAATACGTTCTTATTACCATTTTTGAACTCCTTCATTGTGATGCACATGGAACTACTGCTTGAAAACTGAAAGAAGTTGCCAGGAACTCGCTTCTCCAAAAAAATGCAGCCTAAATGCACATTCACTTCCCACCCTGCTTCTCCCTTCTCTGTGCATCCTTCCAGAAACTGGTGGGATTGGGACTGTGCAGCTGGGGAAAGTTGCAAAGGTTGTTGGGCTGATTCCAGAGGGCCAGGATACAGAGCAGGGTACCAGCGTGCTGCCTGTGACTGCTGCTAGGGGAACAATTGTCTCGTCTTCATAAGAGGTACCCTTTGAATGTACCCATGGACTATGTATCTTGAGAATCTGGTTTCTGATAATACATTTATTTTATTTAGCAGTGAAACATCAAAAAGGAAAGTCTGCTCTACTCTGTTTTTGTTTTTCTAACTCTGCTTTAATTCAACATAGTATGCACGCTTTGCAACATTCATTATGTCTGTGTCAAAGACCTGGGGGCAGTGAGGAGGTGGGGAGTGTTATGTAAAAACCTGCAGAAACTTGCGGTAGAGATGTGGTCTCAATTATGAAGAAACCTCCACTGTGAATGTATTTTGGCAAGTGCATTTCAGTTGGGAATACTATAAAAATGCATACATTACTTGCTTGATATAGCATTTTCAGGACCGTGTTATTAAAAAAGGGTGAGATATGGCATTCCGCCGTATTCTTCATGTCATTTAAATGGTTCTATATTTGTCAGCTCAGTTGTCGATAAAATTTCATTGCAACATTTCTTTTTATCATTTGCAAGTTTATGGGGCTACTTGAGTTTTTATTTTATTGTGTAAATCATGGACTATAATGAGAATGTTTTATAATAATATGAGAGGGGCTATCCTGTGGATTCCCAGTGCTAAGGATGAAACTTTGCAAGCCAGGCTTACTTCCTGCTTCCACTGAACTGAGTAATTGCATCTGCTTTGTGTTCAAATAGGGGCTGGCACAGCAGAACAGAAGTGGTGCAAAGCTTTGTAAAATGCAGTAGCAAAACAATGATACCAAGCTGAAAACTTACTTACTTAATTTTACTGCACTAGGAGGTGTTACTAGCACTAAGAGAGGAAACATATAATTAATTTGAATAAGTACAGCTAGAAATAGTGCTGAGTTGTCCATGCTCACTCTGCAAATATATCTTTTGTGTTGAATTAGGTGGAAACGGCAACTGATTCAGATACTGAGAGCAGAGGTCTACGGGAGTACCACTCTGTTGGAGTGCAAGTGGAAGATGAAAAACGGTAATTCGAGCACATACAAAAATCTGTAGTCTTTTATAAAATTAAGCCTGTTTATATAAGGAATTAATAACAAACATCTTTCAAATGCTGCTTCCAAATCATTCACAAAGTCAAATTTATTATATGCATGCTGGTGATTTTGTAAAATTTGTAGAGATTATTTAGCGATTCCTTAATATAGTCAGATTGCCAAGTTTTAATTGGAGGGAAGAAAGTGAAATCTTTTAATGGATTAATAGTATCCTTCCATTAATTATAAAACAAGTGCAAGGCAATAGATCTTGGAACATGGTTCCTTCTAAAAGGACCCCTTGCACTGACAGGCTTTTGCAGGCCTTGCAGGAGGATATAAAGGATAGGACATAAACCAGGGTGCCTTCATCCTAATGTAGAATGAGCTTTACACTTGGCCAATCCTTATCTACTTTTAAAAAACTGCTGATCAATATACCAACTGAGAAGTTAGGCCTGGCAGTCACTGCCCATTGAATACTGGACTGGGACTATTATCTCATTTCACAGTAGCTGTCGGACAATATCGCACTGCTATTTGCTTTTTAGCACTATTGATGAGCAGTAATTTGAACCAATAGGCCTAGATGTGAAAAGATTTCACGAACAATCTTTGTTTCTCTATATAGATTTCTAACATAAAGCTTTTCTAAAGTGTCGTTACTTAGTGGCATATCACACCAGAAAATCAACACTTAATCATCATTTTATGGAGGAAAAAATCCCTCTTTGATCTGATGCTACTATTTTTCTTTTATTAAAGAATTTGCAACAGTCTTAATGTAGAAGATTTTCAGATTTCATCTAGTATGATCCTTATTATTTGAACTTTTTTATATGTATAACTAATAGTCCTCCATCAGGATATATAACTCTGCAGTCCTGCTACTTATTTCCATTTCATTTAGCAATGATACACGGTATTTTATAGCATGAGAACAAATCAATATTTGCTTCAAGAGATAATTTAAATGATTTTCCTTTGTATCTTTGCTCAAATCAATAATGCCACTATAACCCCGTGCATTTGTTTTTTCCCCTCTGTTGTTACTCACTGTCTTAGTTTAGTGAAATAAAGACAAGGAAAAAAACAGCCTAAAGTTCAAGGGGAAAAAGAGAATTCATTTACTGAAACGTTACTCTGCGCCCCTGTATAATCACATATGTATTTATATTTTTTAATCTCTTTTCTTTCTTCCCTCATCAACAAGACATGGACGGTTTAAGCGCTCAAACAGTGTAACAGCAGCTGTCCAGGCTGACCTGGAATTGGAGGGCTTCCCAGGACACATAACCATGGAGGACAAAGGACTTCAGTTTGGCTCATCGTTCCAGCAGCACTCAGAGCCCAGCACTCCTACTCAATACAGTGCAGTGAGAACTGTACGGACACAGGGACTCTTCAGTTACAGAGAAGATTATAGGACCCCCGTTGACACCTCAAATCTTCCACCACCAGAACCCTGGCTAGAACCAGCCATTGAGACAGTAGAAACTGGTCGAATGTCTCCTTGTCGACGGGACGGATCTTGGTTTATGAAGTTACTACATACTGAAACTAAGAGGATGGAAGGATGGTGTAAGGAAATGGAAAGAGAGGCAGAGGAAAACGATCTTTCTGAAGAAAGTAAGAACTTTTCAATATCTTTATTTATAGATGTCTGATAAAATGGGAAATCTCTTAGAATAAAGTTGTGGTCTGTAGCTTTTCCCTACTCATTTTGCAGTAGCAAAGACACTCTACAGAACCATTAGATAGAAGACCTCTCTTCCTGTGCAAGCAGGCCTCTTCCAGAGTTAGGTTTTATGGAAGCAGTTGATGAGCCATCTGTTTAAAGTCAAGTGTAGGATCAAAATCGAGTGGTAAATATGGATCACATAGTGTGATAGCTATAGACCTGCAGCTCCATCTCTGGCACAACCTTCCCACAAACATCTATGACTCTAGCCCCTGATACTTTGCCAGAGTGTACTAGGTCGTCCTGAGTAAGCATTTTTTTGGGTTATCTTATTAAATCCTAAGAATTTGCCTCTTGCTTGGAACAACTATTGTTAGAATTTCGTCATTCTTTTACAGACACTTGTGCCTAATATAAAGGGCTCATTAGACTAATGGAAAGGAATAGGCAAAAATAGTAGTTAAAGCACTTCTGTGGTTACACAGATATGTGCAGTCTTAGACAGTTCAGCTGTATTTTCCTACTATAATTTTGTCAGGAATTATTACTATTCTCTTACTTTGTGTGGACACCTTGAAAGGAATGATGGGATAAAATGAAAAATAATGTAGACTATTTTGGAACAAGATCCAAGCCAGCACTAATGATAGTAATATATCAAAGTGGTCCTAGCACTCAGTAGCCAGCTCTCTGTGATTCCCTCTGAGGTCAATTATCCTTGTTCTTCAGTCTCAGTTTTATAATATTTCAATCCCTACTGATCTGAATTATTTCCTCAACCTCAGTTTCCTCAGATCACAAATTAGCTCATATTAACATTTTTTTTTACTTTCCTACATTTCACAAATCTCAAACAACAGCTCTGAACACTTTTTTCCTGATTGTCTTCTTCCCCCTCAGTGTTTTCTTGTTTGTGTTCCACCCTCAGGTCCTGGGCCAAGCCTACATGATAACTAACAAGGCAATTTCTGTTTCTAGCATTGACCCTTCGGGGAGGAAGAGAGTCTATATTTTTGCTTCATCATTTTCATTTTACAGCCGTATTTCTCTACTATGATGGGCACAAGTCTTTTCCAAATAGAAACATAGGGTTTGAGATGGACTGAGGTACATTAGGCTGTTTTTTCTTTCTCCAAACACCATTGCTTTCTGAAGTTTGGAGTTTTGTAATAATTTTCATGATGACAGATTTTAGCTGAGAATTTTCTTTTTGTGTTGCTACTGTGAAGTATTTAATGCTCTCCTAGGGGCTGTAGAAGTACCTGTAATAAAATAACTCTGCTTCACTTAGAGTGTGCTAGGGTTCCCCAGCCTTCTTTCATATTTTTTTTTTTAATATTTCTTATATACCTTATAAATCTTATTTGTCAATCTCCCAAATCTTCATACCCCTGAATATTGGCATTTCTTTGGCATCATTAAGTATCCCAAAGGGTCAGGTTCCCAGACAGCCTCTTACTGTTGCTAGTGATTGCAATCTGAAGCAACGCTTCCATGAGGAAGACTTTAGTCTCCTTGGCAAGAGTAAAATTACTGGGGGGAAGAGCGGAAAAATGCATAGCCAATTAGCTCCTCTCTTTCTCTAGAAGGCCAATAAGGAGTCCTTAGGCAAGGAGAGGACCTCTCCCACCTCCTTTCTCTGCAAACCTTTCCATTCCCACGGCTCTAATCTAATCTAATCTCCAATCTGAAGAAATGAGCAGTGGAAATACTCCCACATCATTACTCTTTCCTCAGTCATAGACATGGTTGCTCTCTGGCATATAAAGCTGACTTTGTATTGTGTTATGAAAACTTGGAGAAGATGGTTTCAGATGTCTATGAATTCTTAGGTGCAGAACCACCTTCTCTCCTCCCATGTGAAGCAACACTCATGCACTTTAGAAATAGCGTAAAACTCCGTACCACACAGGGAAGCAGTAAAGAGGAGAATAGTCTTCAGACGATTGTACAGCACATAACAACACATTGCACTTCAATCATTTTTATTACTATTTGGACCTAGAGAGCATAATAACCTAAAATAATTTCAGAGAGAACAAAATATAAGGACTTTATGTTTCTCCATTCACAGGATGACTCTACTCTGTAAGAGAAAAAGAGAAAACAGTTCCCTTATATATACTTAAACACAACTAAAATTTACCTTACAATTCCCCTTTTAAACTAACCGCAAAAGGTTTGCCACCTGTGTTTGGTACCTCTCTAATGTCTTAGTGGAATTATTGTAAAATAGGTTTATAGCACAAACAAAATCAGATTTTTGTCTTCAGGTGGTTGTGAAAAATGGTGCTTAGACACTTGTCCATTTCATGTGTCTTGCTTCAAGAAATACTCTTCAAATCATTTCCAAATTGCATTATTTTTGAAAAAGTGTCTCATAACTTAATATAGCTTATGTCAGGAAAAAAAAAGTTGTCAAAGAACGATTTTTACAGAGAGAATGAGCTTCACACCATTTTAAGATTTCTGTGTGCATTTTTTTTTTTTTCATGTTGAGTCTTTGACACATTTTATATCCCCCATTTGGGCCGCGGTGGTTGAAAGCTGTGTATCCACAAGAACAGAGGTTTAATGATACCCCAGCACAAAATGTATTTTGACATATTTAAGCATTTAGCAATTCCCTGAAAAAAAAAAAAAGAAAAAATTGTAAATGCCTGATCAGAAGCAACTGAATATGTTTTCCCATTTCCCAGCTCCTATTCCCAAAACACTTCACAGCAAAGTTTGCACATTTGGACTGTCATTCTTAGTACAGAATCATTTATTTTAAACCAGGTTATATTAATTATACCTCAAGAACAAATATAGCTTTGCATCTCATAGGAGAATACCATCTCTATGCTGCAATTTACATTTTGTCTTAATAATAGGAAGAATGAAAATAGAACTGTATTTTAGAAAGCACTTTCATTTTGTGTTAGCACAATAGCCCTGAGATCACAGAAAGCTGTCTGATTGCTGTATTGATTTTTTCTTTCACCGTAACTTCTTTCGCATAATGTTGGTTTAAGAATTTCACTCATCAGATCTTTGAATAGAAGAGAATAATCATGGCAACAAAAATAACCTCTGTTTCTCTCTTTTTGCAGAATTTATTTATTTGGTCAGTAGCCGTGGATTGTATTTTTGAGTCTGTAAATTTCACGTATTGTTTATGTGGGCACTTATTTGTGTTCTCAGTGTTTATAATAATAAATGTATGCATATGTATATGGAAATATCTGTTCCCAGTCACCAGATCATCAGTACTAGCAGAATATCTTGAGGCAAAAATACATGTTTCTCAAGGGTAAAGGCTGGAAGTTTGAGTTTTGCACCCTGGAAATTGTATTTGGCTATTAGAGATGTGTAGGTGATGGTAAGAAAAGCGCTCTTGAGCGTTGCAAAGCTGCAGAAAACAACAAGGGCCGGGAGGAGGGAGCAGGAGTGCAGATGGTAACGGCAACCGTGGGCCTTAGTCCCTGCTCAGAGTTCGCAGATCAGGTTGAGAGAAGCAGGACGAGCTGAGGACATCTTGGCCTCCTGAATGCCTTGAGGTTTTTCAAGAAATATTTCAGTACCCAAGTCAAACAGAAAGCAGACTTTGCTGTCATGTCAAAATCTAATAGTAGATATACACTGATGAGCCC
Source organism: Nothocercus julius (assembly GCA_013398735.1). Taxonomy (NCBI): domain Eukaryota; kingdom Metazoa; phylum Chordata; class Aves; order Tinamiformes; family Tinamidae; genus Nothocercus; species Nothocercus julius. The sequence goes on from VZSV01000073.1 coordinate 1,094,740, forward strand.
AGTGTGAATTCTACCAGCCAAAGGATTGTGTTACTGGTATCTTCTGAACCTTTGTGAGGAGCTCTGCTGACATAACTGTACTAGTGAGGAAAAGTGAGCCCAAGCACAGAAAAGGTGTTAGAGAACACAAAATATTACCCTTCTCTCCCCTTGCCCGTTCATTTAAAGGATACCTGGCTTTTCCTTGCTAAACGCCTGGTTGATATTTCCAGTGTGCTGCAAGAGATGTAGTGATACATACGAAAAGTAACAGAAAAAGGTAGAGTTAAATCTTCCATACTTTGGAAAAAAAAAAAAATCACAACTGATTCATTTTGGCATATTCATCATTTTATCAACTGTCAAAGCTTGCTTAGCTCGTTGACCAATTGCAGGTTATTCTATCACTTACCTGATTTTCCTTATGTTTCTCACAGTTCTGTCCTCTAGGAACTGTTGCCTTTTACATCTGGAGCGTTGCAAATGTCTACAGGATGTCTTCAGTTCTTGAAACAGTTTTTAAAGTAAATAAGAAACAGCCTCATAATGTGCAATCTAAGAATCCCACTTAGCATCTGAATTGTTCTGCTCAGCTTTGCTTCTTTTTGACCCACCTTCATTTAAGTAAAAAGTCAATCTACACAGAGTCACAGTTTGTTTGCATTTGAATCTCACTTGGATCTCACTGCCCTACTATTGTGAAAACAGACTCTAAAATTAATGTTATGGAAATTCGTCATTTGCAATTATCTCAATAGCTTGAAAACAGCAGGTTAAAATCTTAAAGTTGATATGGAGTTAAAAAATCTAAAAGCTTTTGGTGTGCAATCAGGACTCTCTAATGTGCTTCATTTGTGTTATAAATCATGCCATGCCTTATAAAATCCTGCCTTTAAAAAGTTCTCACTGACTTCTATTAAAGAAATTTCTGTCAATCCAAATCATATCCTTGGCATGTACAGGATATGTATGATGTATATTGGCATATTAACAGGTGTATTTTATAGTCTGAGCAGTACCATTCCAAAAGCTCTATAGTTTATCTTGAAACATAGATATATTTTATACCTATGCTATAGGTAGGTGCTATAGGTTAATAGGTAGCTGTGTTGTCCAAAAATATTGTCTCATTCTAAACTTTATACATTTACTGCTATGCTTCTATTTCGTTAAGAAAACAAAGGAGAGGAGAGGAGAGGAGAGGAGAGGAGAGGAAAAGAAAAAAGAAAAGAAAAGAAAAAAGAAAAGAAAAGAAAAGAAAAGAAAAGAAAAGAAAAGAAAAGAAAAGAAAAGAAAAGAAAAGAAAAGAAAAGAAAAGAAAAGAAAAGAAAAGAAAAGAAAAGAAAAGAAAAGAAAAGAAAAGAAAAGAAAAGAAAAGAAAAGAAAAGAAAAGAGAAAAGACATATTTCAAACCAAAGATTGCAAAGTTAGAAGTTTAAGAGATTAGAAAAATATCTGGTCTAGATGCCCTGACATGAGTTAGGAGAATGAACTAAATGGCAACTGGACATTTTTTCCAGACACTTGTTCTCTGTATTGTATATGAAATAATTTATTTACAATTATAGAAAAAAAAAAACTTGAATGAAATCAAATGAAAATTTTAAGATTAGATATAAATGAATGAAAAACTGCTAAAGATGAATGAACATTAATAGAAACACATCAGTTAAATAAACAGTAATGAATGCTAGGAAAACAAAAATGATCAGGTTGATTCTTAGCAGTTTCTCATCACTGGTTCTGTAGTAGCACAACTGAACAAAGCTCTTAACCTGTCCAAAACGGAGTTACAGCATCAGACTATGATCTTGATTTCTTCAATATAGATCTAATTTTTCACCCTCTGTTACTGTGATATAAAGCAATAATCAATTGAATGATTTTGTAGCACTTCTCAAGCAATAGAACATATTTACCTGTAATTTCCAATCTTAAAATATGCTTATTGCAGGGAAAACACCATTGTATTCACTTTGCTTGTTCTTACAAGAAACTTGCATAGTCTCTAACCAGACACTAAATTCTGAGCCTGCTTCTGCTGAAGTCATGGTCTAAGTTTTGTATGTCCTCAAAGGAGAAGTCTTACAGGACCACACAACAAAAGCTGAGTATTTCATATGATGAATAGAAAAAAAATCATATGTTTCATGAGCAGAATTATGGCTGTGTCACTCTTTCCTGTCTTTCAAGTAAAGATAACATTATCTTAATGGGAGGTGAAGGCGTAGATGAATTATGTGGATTTTATATATATTTATGTGAATAGGTTGATTTTATCATCATTTATTTACAAGCAAAATCTTCTAGGCATTAACAAATATCTCAATCTCTCCAGTCTCCAACATTCATCATTCTTTCATGGAGATAATCAATCTGCACTCATCAGAATAATTCCCCAATGCATGAAATTAATAACAAGGCTTTGGTTGTCTATTAATAGTGTGCTAAAGATTATGAATTGAAGTATTTTAATACTTTAATTTAATTACAGTAAAGCAAAGTGGCATGAATATGAGAGATTCTAACATCTATGTTTTATTAAGTCTGATTTACTTATTGAAATGGAAATAGAGTTGGGAGATTTTTAGTAAACAGTAGGCCTGTAATTATATGGGTGTATTCACTACTACTAGAGACATTTTTGAGAACTGCTATAGGCTTCTTCATACCTAATATTCCTGAGAACCTGGAACTCTGCAAGTTATTTAAAATTTCCTGGCACTGAGGGATCAAGGTTCATTTCACCTGGGGAAGACGGTGCTAATAGGGGAGCTAATCTCAGCTCGCCACTGCCTGGTGAGTCAGTCACCAAGAAGATGGAGCCAGACTCTTCCCACAGGTACACAGGGAAAGAGCCAAAGGTGAAGGGCTCAGGTCACAGCAAGGAAATGCAGAACCAAAAAACCCTCAGCCTGAAGGTGGTCAAACATGGGAGCAGGCTGTATACCCTGTGAGGCTGTGGTTTGTCCACGGCGATTTCCCCAAGGAAACTTGGGTGGAAATACCTCTCTATCCAACATCCACAGTGCACGTGTCTCACACCAAAAGGCTGCGCTGCCAGTGTCTGTATCTGGTCTGGGCTCCCCGGACTTTAAATCATGGGTGTTGGTTAACACTGTCCTTCAGGATAATGAAGACCAAACAAATACATATTTTGGGAAAGGAGGAAGATTCACTAGCGAGTGTCAGTTCTGTCATAGGCCCAGACAGGATGTCTTTTTCCCAAACTATGCATTTCAGCTGCAAGCTAAATTAGATGGAGGAAACTAAAACCAGAATTTATTCCTTGTCAGACAAGCACTGTCACCATTGGCCTAAGGTTAATCAGCCTATCTCATTCCCTTTCTGTCCAGTAAGTCACTGAATATAGTGTGGATTAGCTTCAGCAAGGAGATGTCAGGGACACCTCCTATAGCAAAATACCTCATCTTGGCTAAGAAGAAATTCAGATCCTACATCTGGAGTTTGGCTTATGTCCTGAACTACAGAGCATCAAAGGAAGGAGAATCCAAACTTTTCCGTCTTGGTTGTTTGTTAAAAAATTCTGGGAAAAAGAAAGCAAATTAATTTGTTTTATGTAAAATTGAAAACATTTCCTTTCTTTTCAGATTTTTGTGTGTTTGTTGGTTTTCTAACACACAAAAACTTCCTTTTCATTTGCCAAAAACTCCATAGAGGAAAGTGAGGGTTTTGGTGATCAGAAACCCCAAACCAATTAAAAAGTTTTATTTCACTTGACCGACAAAACAAAAACAAAACTCCAGTGAATTATTCATGCGGCCCTGAACCACTTAACCCTTTCACAAATGGGTGCCACAAGGGACTGATGAATTATGTATAGTACTGTTTAATTTAGTGTTGTGGTGCAGCTGTGAGCTGTTTGTCTAACAGAAAATGGAATAGCTTTTGAGAAGCACAGCTTTACAAATTTACACATGCATTTAGAGAAGCATGTATGCTTTCACAGAACTGCAGCCTAAAACTTCCAAATTATCTCTTGTTTCTTATGGTGAGGCAAATGTCCCACTGGTCTAGCTAAAGCAAAATTAAAGCATAACGCCTATTATCAAAATTTCTTTTCACGTACCATCCCATCACTCTTATTCTAAAAACAACAACATGTCGAGTCTTGCTGGTGTTTAATGTTTCCTATATCACATGTTGCCGTTTAGTTTTCCTGTGATATAAAGCTTCATTCTGGCCTTTGCCTCTGGTTTGAATTATCAATCAAGCTCCTTCCAGTTTTGCCCATGAACATTTTTTAAAGGTCTGGGAATTCTCAGGAGAAACTCAGTCTTCCAATGAAACCACAGCCTATTGTGCTTTTTAAGATACTGCTCTTTGAGGGAAGGATGTGCAATTCGATCTAGGAACATACATTGCTACCTACCGAAGTGTGGTATTTATCCTGGCAAATGTGTGTCTAGGAGGAGTTAGTTTTCTAACCAGTCCAAATTCTAATCATGCTCTCCAGTCTCTAGAAATAAATAGGCATCTCCAGGAAGAGATTCATCTCAATCAAAATAAACTGCCCACCATGGGTGAGTTGACTATTTGATTTCACTAGCTATAGAGCAAGCATACAGATATTTTGATCAGACTGCAGATTCTTGGAAGTAGTCCCTTTCCCCAGTGCGTATGCACACATGCACAAGGATGGGGGGAAAGCCCAGCAAACCATGCCAGTTGATCATGACAGAGCAAAGTCCTGGAGCTCGTGCTTGTGTCCCGCTGTACCGCCATTCCTGTGCTTAGAGCTTCCTGCATTTTCCAGAGCAGGCAACCTGCAGCTCCCAGCGGAGGTGCCAAGACATGTCTCAAAGACATGGATCCTCTGAGAAGATCGTCATCATGGTAGGAGCACTGTATGCTCTAGTTCAGCATATTAACCTTAATCCCATACAGATAGGATAGAGTTCATCCAGGGATCATCCACACAACTGAGTCAAGTCATTTGTGATTACAAACCAGAAGATTCGATCCAAGGTACATTTAAAGCATCTTTTGACTTCAGAGGGAACAGGATTCTGCTCTAAAACGCCTACCTGGTTTTCAATAAAATAGAATTTTAACAGTCTTTCAGTTTACATGGGCAAATCTAGGTCAAATTTCCATTTTTATTCTTCTTTTGTTGTGTATCCATAATGCTTGTAGAAAATGTCTTTATGGATTCAGATAAAGAAAGTTATAATGATAATCTTATCAGAATATTGTGTAGTAGTAATTTGAGACTTTTCATAAAGAGAAATTCTGTATAAATACGTTTATAATATCTGAAAAATAAAATAGTAGTCTCATAGGAACATGATAAATGATGTTCCTGTATGGTGTCTGTGGAGTAAAGTTGTCTTTGTTAGTTGAGCCTGATGATGCTTGGGAGATAAGTCTAGGAAAACTGGTGGACTATGAAGTTTGGTGATAAGTGACTAGTGTTTGATGTCAATAGACCTACTGAATTGTTTGCAGTCAGGTTCTTTGTCAGATCAGTATTAATGCATTTGCAGAGAAGGCATTCAGATTGATAATGTTTATCACTAACCTTTTTTGTTTTGGTCATTTACTTTAGACTTTAAGATTATTCTCAGAAATTTATGTGTAAATGCTCATTTCAGCTAGGTGTGTATATATCTTTATATAGAGAGATATGTATATCTGTAATTTCTTAAGCAAGATAGGTAGGCTTTTGTTCTGAGTTATTAATATATCGTTTATTATTGCCAAAGGATGAAGTGCCACAGAGCCTTCCTATATCTCTAGCTTCCTTAATTTTTTTTTAATGATCTCAGATCATTAAAAAATCTTTTTTTTTTTCTGATGATCTCAGAAAGCATAAATGAATATTTACTTCTTTTATAAAATAAGCTGTAATTTCAGCTCTATGTTTTCTTCGGCTGGCATTGTGCATTTACACGCACTAGTAATGACCTTTCTGTGTGCTCAGTCCTAGGTAAGATCCGAAGTGCTGTTGGAAGTGCTCAGCTCCTCATGTCTCAGAAATTCCAGCAATTTTATTGGCTCTGTCAGCAAAATCTGGTAAGTCACCATCTCTGGCCACTCTTGAAGAGTTTAAAGTTCATACCCAAGAGTTCCACAAAAAAAACCTTTGTATTTTAGAAATTAACATTTTATTTCAAAGTGAACAACAACAACAAAAGTGTAATGTATCCAAAATCTTAATGTGATTTTCATGTCTCACTTTTGTCTTCTCTTTTTTTTTTTTAGCTTAATCTTTAAGTGTAGTGTTAGTACAGTTTTTATCAAAGCAAACTTGTAATTTCAGTTTAAGTGTGTTTTGTCTTTTTGTTTTTGCTGTATGGGTTAAAGAAAAATATAAGGAAACAAATGTAAGTTTTCTGAAACATAATATTATGGCTCATTTTTGTAACATTCTGGAATAGCAACTATCATTCTGGTAAGACTGGAGCAATTTCTCAAATTACAGTAAGTGGAGAATAGTATGGTATGCTATCCAGTTTTCTATCTACCTGAAAATAGGACTGATCTTGGAAATGGGAGTATACATGGTGTTCATAATACTGGGTTTCATAATCTGTATTGCCAATTATATATAAGACGTCCTGGGGCTAAAGAAACAGATGTGGTATATTCCTTATAAGAGTTACTGCTTTTGTTCTGAAAGTTCATTAGAGACTAATTCAGTTCTAAATGTTATCGTCATTAAAATAACAGCAGCCCTCAGTGACAGGAAAATTGTGTCATGATGCTTCTAATCAATAGAAGAATTGATCAGGCTAGTGGTAGAACATCTCCTTTCTTTGGCTGATTTTAAGATTAAGTATAACTTTCATCTTTTGACCGTCCCTACACCTCCTATTAACAGTGCTGAATTCTGTTGCATGAGTAACGGCAGATGTAACCTATATGTCTGGTTAGATACGTTTCTTTATTTGTTAGCATTTGCCTCATGCCTCTGAGGAGACTGATTTGTTACATTTCATCCATCTAGAATGCCTGAAATTGTAATCAAATATTACTGAGAAAGGCATGCCAAAAATGTTCTACCTTCTGATAGGAAATGATAAGATATATGGTCCTCATTAGGAAAGAATTCAATTACCCACTTTAAAGGCTTTGTCAGTACAAGAAGTTTTATAGCCATGACAGCATAACTGAAGAAATAAACAAAATCCAGCAAGCAGGAGATGCCCACGTTTGTAATATCAAATATATCATGTGTACTGTAATTTATTTGTTTGGTGGTGAAAGAAGGAAATCTTCATTAACGTGTACAAGTTTCTGCAAATTTCGAAGTGCCCTCCATTAGCTGATTGATTAAGCTATGCAAACGGAGATTTGGAGAGCCTAGCCTCCATTCCACTTCATTTATCTTCAAGTGGGTCCAGCACTTGTGTTTGAGAACATTACTGTAATAACAAGCACAGCTCCCACTCAGCCATCGGCTATTTAGAAAAATTCATTGCTGCAGAAACAATAGGAACACAAGCGAGAAATCCACAGCTTTGCAGGGAAGATGACCAAAGAACTGCCAAGATTTATTTCTCTCGTCCTTATTTGTATAATAAACCTTTGAACTCCATAAAAGCAGCTTTATCCCATTCTCACAACTCAGGCTCTGAGTATTCCTCAGCCTCATTAATGTCAAACCAGCAACAGAAGTTACAGAAAGCAACAACGGCAGAACGGGGCTTTTAGCTCATTCATGTTTCGTGGCTTTTCTTCTTATGCTTAATGACAGGGTTTGTTGCTAAATATTCACTAAACACATATCTACAGCAGGCAATCCATATGCGCCTAATGCAGCATCTCTACTCAATGGGAACTCGGCCAGCTAGCAGCCAGTTACTGCATTCCCCTCCTGAAAGACATGCATGGGGCACAATGCAGTGCTTCCCTGACCGTGTTCCACAAGAACAAGCAGGACAGAAAATTACAGTGGTCTCCTTTACCCAGTTCAAAATGCAGCAAGGATTCAGGATGATGGATGTAGCTACTCAACTGGAGTTTAACCAGGGCATTCACCTACCACTCTTAGACTTCTGAACGGAGTTATGGGAAGTTTAAGGAGCGCATTTCATTGTGCTCTTGGCTTAGATCTCTTACCGAAGGCTCTCAGTCAGGCTAAATTCAGAATACTGTCAGGTTCAGAGAAGTTTTCCTGAGAATCTGGCCCAATTGTCTCCTGCGGTACAGGGCTCCCACTAACTGCTAAAAAAAAAAAAAAAAAAAAAAAAAAAAATCACTGGTTAATAACGGCTTCCTGCTGAGTTATTCACATTAGCTCCTGTAACACCCTGTTTTCCCTTGGAAGTGTCCTCCTCCATATGGTAGTCAGCACAGATCCTGCTCGGCTCGTGTGAGATCATCACTCAATATGTCATGGTTGTAGGCAAAAAGAGCGACCTGAGTGTCAGAGAGGCACTTTCTGGTTTTGCTCTAGGCTTCCTTTGGAAGGAGGGCTGCAAAGCTGAATTCCAAATACATGAGCAGATTCTGAAAAGAACCTGATTTAAGCCCATCTTTTCAAAATTTAGCTTTGGAAGTAATGATTTTCGCTGGTGTTCAGCACTGTGACTGTGGGCCACGGATACATCAGCGATAGCAGCAGGAGGCAGCCCTCTTGTGTCCAGATAATGTAAGACACAGACCTAGCTGGAGTTGTGATCTCCTCGAACAGGGACCAGCAGAGCGCGGGGAGGTACAGAGGAGCAATTACCCTGAATTCAGAAGGGAACTGCATTTCAATGAGTGGCATCGTTTCATGGCTCTGTAGAGGAAACTGGGGAGAGGAACTGATTATACCGTTCTGGAGAGAACAGCTTGCAGTACAAGATATGTTGCTGTGGGTCTCTCCTGACAAATTTCAAAGAGGGTGTTAGTTCTGGAAGCCCAAGATACTGACCTCTGTAGGGTCACTAATGCCACTGGCATAGGCTTCAACTGGCTTTGGAGTACACTGAGACGGACCCAGTATACTCATTTTCAGTGAATAGTAACCTGGAGTTTTATCGTGTTTCCTGGAAGTTTGTTACAATCTACATGGGAAGTTCTGTTAAGTCCCCAAAGGTCCCTATGACAAGGAAATGCACTTCTATAAAAGTAGGACTTGCAAGTAGATAGGCATTTAGGCTGTTGTTCTTGGCCTAGATTCCCAAAGGAATGGGCAAAGGAATGGCTGATGTTAGATGTTGTCATGCTTAAATTCAGGCACTTGGCTCCCACAGTAGCATTTGCAAACCCGAGTTATGTTCTAAGGCAGCAATTGCTTGTGAAAGACATCTAGGAATGTGGAGTACGAGGGAGGAATTCAGTGGAAATACTGATTTGCCTCTCTCTCAGATTTATGTGGGGCTGTGGTTCACTACTGAAAGTCCTTTGTCTCCTAAATTCCTAAAAAAAATGGGGCACAGAACATTGCTACAGTATTCACTTGTTATATAATAAAATAATCATTACAGCTGTTGCACAGGACGGGGAGATACTGGCCTGAGTGGGTTCATCTCCATCTCTCCCAGCTCCATATCATAGACCATCTTAACAATTTCTTCCTGCCCTAGAAGGGGAGAAACCTTTTCCCATCATCTTGACAAATGAGATATTTCATTAAAGTAGCAAAGCTATTGTCTTGAGCTAGAGCTAATGTCTGTAATACAAAGGGTTAAGAGACTGTATAATTCTCCCTTGATGTAATTTTTACCTTGTGCTGTGCAGATTAACAGACAAATGAAGGGTAGCTTTCCTAAATTGCTACTGTTAATATTTGCTCCATTAAGTCTTTTGCACATAGTGCCACCTAATTGCAATATTTGAGGATAGAACCTGTCCAGTTCCTGAACATGATGTGACCTCATGGAAGACAAAAATCCAGCATTCTGTAATTAAAACTTTAAGGCTTACACACAAGCTTGAAAACTCAAGACAATATTAACATTGAATTTGGCATAAAATGGCAAATACTTTTTAGCATTATTTCTTCTTCTATTCAGCTATTTTGTATGTAATTTTTAACCAGAAAGACTTCACGCTGGCTAGGGAACAGAGCACGTTCCCCTTCCCTGTAATAATCAGCAGACATAGGCTGCCAGCTTGCTACATTTTAGAAATGCAGGTCAGCCCAGCATATGGTGTTAAGGAACTTCCCATGCTGCAAGGATTTGGAAAGGCTAGCATATGAAATCTAACTCATTTATATTTGGGCCGTGTAGGAGGCACAAGCTTCCAGTCATAGCTCCCAGCTGTAAAAGGCACGTAAGCCTTAGCATGGTGCAGCACTCTAATCTGCTGCAGTGCCTTTCCTGCCTCAAAGCACTTTGTTTAAAGTCCCGGGGTCTATTCATATTTTCTCTTTTGTGCGTGTGGCAGGACCCGAGTGCCATGCCGAGACCAACTTCCCAGGACCTAGCAGGATTCTGGGACTTATTGCAGCTCTCGATTGAAGACGTCAGCATGAAGTTCGATGAACTGCACCAGTTGAAACTCAATGAATGGAAAATAATAGAATCACCTGAAAGGAAGGTAAGCAGACCATGGACAGTACCATTTACTTTACCGTTTGTAGTTCTGTAGTCTCCCTGTGTTAAATCCAGTAGTAAAACATGATAGGCTTCCAGCCCACAGACAGAAAATAACTAACTAGCAGTGCGCCATCAGATGTAAGTAACAAATGCAGTGGACTTTGCTAAGTTCTGTCAATGTGCTCCCTAACCACTTTTTCTTCAAATTATTTGAATTCGAATTATAAAGCCCAGAACTGAAATCTGTTCTGATTAATTCAGATTGAGGAAAACAGCCTGATAATTCAATCAAGGTTCCCTCCCACCTGCTGCCACATTTGGGGCAATTTAAAGCTGGGCACTAAGTCCTGCCTGCAAGAAATAACTGATATTAGAGCAGGAGTAAAACAAAAGCATGTGACAAAACATTGGGAAGCTCAAAAAAAGGCTTGGCCTGTGAAAGTTTGTTGGGCAAGGGATACTTCTGGTAGGCACCGTTCTGCCTGAGCCCTGCCTTCATCTCTGCACGGCAGCTGCACAGGCCAGGCCATGACACTTGAAACACGTGTGGAAAATTGTCCAAAAAACAGTGTAATTAATTCTGTAACTGCCCTTCCCGTTCCTAGAGCTGCATCCCTCCCTTAATTATCCCACTGTCCTTGCTGATTATTGTATCAGTAATATGAAGACAGCATTTGTTTTGAGTCGGTATCATTGGCCTCGGGTGGATACTTGTCTGTTTTGGGAGGAATTAGGAGGCAAATTGACAACTCTTTCATTCCTTCATGCTCCTTCCGGATTTTAATTTTCAGCCAACTGGTTGGCGAATGGTGAGTTTGCAACTCTTGCTGACTGGTGAAAGCCGAAAGTAAGAAATTATTACAATGACAGGAGCAGTGATGCTCCCCAGAGGAAAATAAGGTTGAAAAATAGGGGAGGAGGGATGGGAAAAAGGGAATAGAACCATTATGTTCTTGGCTGAAAATAGCAAATAGAAAATATTGACAGGAAGAGCTGACTCTCATGGAGTTAAATGTATCTCATCTTAGTCTGCTGTGCTCTTGCCATTAAGTCAAGGGTGTAGAACTGTGTTGCCATATACCTTTTTCATCTAGTCTTTGCTAAACTGTTTTGATAGTAGATTCAGAAATACTTTCAAAACAAAAACCCCAAACAATAAAAATTCTGCAAGCCATAAGCCCTTCAGTGTTATTTTTTATCATTTATAACCTCTATTGGGTCTAATTAACTGTATTCTCCAAAACTAGTACCCCATAACCCTCCCTATTTCTCTCATTTAGAATGTCTCCTGGCAGAAAGTAATGTGTTAGTAAGCATGAAGTTGTGGAATCATCATCTTTGGAGATACTCAGTCAAATATTAAGTATGAATTCAAACAACCTGCTTTAACTTCAGATTTGCACCTTATTTCAAGTAAGGTTGTATAAGATCATCTCTGGAGGTCCTTTCCATCCTAAATTACTGCATAATTCTGTGATCTTAAAAATCTTCCTAAGGTCCTTTCACAATTTCACGATTTCTGGATTGGGGAAAATGGAGGAAAATACTAATTTATTATTTCAGAATAGTTCTCAGTGTAAGACTTGCAGAAGTTATTTATAGCTTGTTTGGCTAACAACATATTGTAACATGTTGTCTCTTACCTTATAGTCTCAGACCTTATAGTCTGATAATTCTTCAGTATGACTTTCTTAAATATAGTCTAGGCTTGCAGGTTCTTAGCCTCCTTTTTCCTCTTGGAGGTGTTTGCATGTTTCCATTTAGCAATTCAGAGAGGAAACTAAACTAATAGACAAGTATACACAGCTGCTATCTCATATCCAGCTGAGACTAAATTCAGTATGATTAATTTAATTAAAAATCCTGTCCTACTAATCTTAGACAGTCTTTTCACTTGATCAGACCACACAGATGCGCTGAGTCCTTATTGGCAAGTCAGTCTGCATTTCTGCTCTTAGTGAATGTAATAATGTGTCAGCTAAAATTATATGGATTCACATAAAAGCGAGGTACACAGGCTGCATGTGTAGGATACCTGCAAAGAGAGTAAAGGGGAGTCTTTGTAAAGCATAGGGCTGCAGAAACACAGTCCACTTGAATTTGCAGTGACTGCAGAAATTACAGGTTTTCAGCAGTGTCCCTAGAATGGAAAGTGACTCATGTACTCCATTAATCAGCTGATTTTAGAGTGCAAGTGGAGCATGCTTGATGTAACTAGTGTTTTTCACGTCTCTAATTTGCACATCCTGCAGATGGTATTTTCCACGCGCAGTTCACTTCTCAATTTCAATGCCCTGTTGCAGGAAGAAAGAAAGGTTCCTCCTCCTGTACCAAAGAAGCCCCCAAAAGGAAAATTCCCTATCACAAGAGAAAAATCTCTGGACCTACCCGACAGACAGCGACAAGAGGCTAGAAGACGGCTCATGGCTGCCAAGAGAGCAGCCTCTTTCCGGCAGAATTCAGCCACAGAGCGTGCAGACAGCATTGAGATCTACATCCCAGAGGCTCAAACCCGGCTTTAAAGACAGAATGCTGCAGAGTTTCTTTTTTAAACAAAATGCTTGTACAGTTTGTCACTTACCTGGTAATTTTTGTCTCATTCTCTCCACTAAATATGCCCTTGCTGTTGTGTTCTTTGTGCCATAAGCACAGTGGAATGCTTTTGATTTCCTCAGAATTTGCTGAGCTCACTGCAAGAACAACAACTTTTGTATTTATTGTCTGACTTACGATCAGCTACAATGGATAGGGCTTGTTGAGACCTGACTTATCCAATATATTCTCAGAGGACAACAAGAAACACCTCTTGAGATGGAACCCAGCTTACTTTTTTGTTATTTATATTTTTATAAAATGTGTGATAATTAGGGATAAGAATAACAAACTATAAATGGGTGCATCTCACCATTCACTAGAGGCATTAGTTAATCCAAGTAGAAGGTGCTACAAATGTAAAGAGCAGGAAAGAAAGAACCCATTTATCTCTCTGACCTCCAGTTTCTTTTCCTTGAATCCAGCTAAAATATTTGCCCATGTGCTCTGCCATTCTACTCGTCTTTGTTACTGCAAAATAACATTAGGCCTCTCATGTCATGTCAAGTTTCTGGAGATGAACAGGGATATCCAGCCACTAAAACTCCAAAAGTTCATCAGAAACCAAGAAGCATGCAAGTCTGGTGATGTTGGGAATGCCCAGTGAGAAACGTTTGCTGCTAGCAGTGTAACGACCTTCTGAAACCTAAGCAAAATGATAATGCAAGAGGACTTGAGTGATGGGTGAAAGGAAAATGGAAGCCTTAAAGTTAGATCTTCTGTAGCAAGATGTGTAAAGAAAAAGTTATACTTACTCCTTCGGAACACTCATTGCATTTTTAACGGTTATTTTATGTGTTAACATTTATTTTATAAACCTTCTCTCTTTTATTTCAAGAGCTGCGCTACATGTAATAGTTCAAATTCTTCAAAATGTTATATCAATTGAGTTTCCAGGGTATCCTTAAGAAAAAAAAAAATCTTGCTTGTTTAAAATGCCAGTTGTGATGTTGTAACCAGTTTAAGAAATATGAATGTGAGTGGTAAGTATATCTAAGTTTAAATGGTTATGTTAAGGTAAAGGTGAACTGTGGTTTACAGTTGTATTTTTTTTAGAACTATTTTTCTATGCAGTATCAGTTATAGCAAGAATAAGCTTCTTGCTTGCTTCAGACATAAAAAAAAAAAAAAGAAAAAAGAAAAAAAAAAATATGACTCAAGAAATAAGCGATTTCCAGACATGGAACATAAGGAAAACAATGTATTTTCAAGCCTCTCATTATCAGAAGAGAAAAGTGGTAATTACCACAGTCAAGAGGCTTTAATTTAAAATAAATTAAGATAGAATTATTCCACTTCACCTACCTTCCAGAGGCAACTGAGCATCCCTGCACTTAGAAGTCTTCAGGTGAAGACGCAATAAGTAACTCACAGACCCCAATTCCAATTGTGAATTCTCCTTTAGGTCAAAACCATGTCAACACAGTGAGACAGACAGTCCCAGCTGATACATTTCCTGTTTACCTGCTTTAACAAATGCAATGTACTTAGCCATAGGCAGAACAGCTATTTAATTATACTCTAGCACTTTGGTTCTTCACCTGACGAGCACTTTAAATCTGTGTCCCATGCACCCTGCAGCCTGACAGATGAGTGAAAATGTGAGGTATGTGAGGTTATACAGATCTGACATTACTTCAAATCTGAGGGTTTTTTCTTTTTCCTTCTCTCGTCTCTTTTTTTTTGTTTTTTCTCTCTTTTTTTTCTACAGCGTGCAGTGTTAAGCATGAGTTCTGTCCTTGGAGCATAGCTGAGAAACCATGTTTAGCTTCAAGATACGAATCTTTAGAGATGAAGTTTTGAGAAGTTTCTATGAGGAGAAAACCCTGTAAATTGAGCCTGATAATCTGGTTTATACTTTACCAAATAGCCTTAAACTATATTTGGAAGCAAAAACCAAGACGAATGTATATCCTTCAAAAACACACACACA